>CM077031.1:35211614-35435673 GCA_039090855.1 Macrothele yani | reverse complement strand
CGAAGATTCTAATGATGTAGCTAATTATTTTGTAGGGCTTCTTCACGAACCAACGCCATCCGTGCAGCCACATAGGTCAGGTCTCCGAAGATTCTAATGATGTAGCTAATTATTTTGTAGGGCTTCTTCACGAACCAACGCCATCCGTGCAGCCACATAGGTCAGTCTCCGAAGATTCTAATGATGTAGCTAATTATTTTGTAGGGTTTCTGCACGAACCAACGCCATCCGTGCAGCCACATAGGTCAGTCTCCGAAGATTCTAATGATGTAGCTAATTATTTTGTAGGGTTTCTGCACGAACCAACGCCATCCGTGCAGCCACATAGGTCAGTCTCCGAAGATTCTAATGATGTAGCTAATTATTTTGTAGGGTTTCTTCACGAACCAACGCCATCCGTGCAGACCACATAGGTCAGTCTCCGAAGATTCTAATGATGTAGCTAATTATTTTGTAGGGTTTCTGCACGAGCCAACGCCATCCGTGCAGCCACATAGGTCAGTCTCCGAAGATTCTAATGATGTAGCTAATTATTTTGTAGGGTTTCTGCACGAACCAACGCCATCCGTGCAGCCACATAGGTCAGTCTCCGAAGATTCTAATGATGTAGCTAATTATTTTGTAAGGTTTCTTCACGAGCCAACGCCATCCGTGCAGCCACATAGGTCAGTCTCCGAAGATTCTAATGATGTAGCTAATTATTTTGTAGGGCTTCTTCACGAGCCAACGCCATCCGTGCAGCCACATAGGTCAGTCTCCGAAGATTCTAATGATGTAGCTAATTATTTTGTAGGGTTTCTGCACGAACCAACGCCATCCGTGCAGCCACATAGGTCAGTCTCCGAAGATTCTAATGATGTAGCTAATTATTTTGTAGGGTTTCTGCACGAACCAACGCCATCCGTGCAGCCACATAGGTCAGTCTCCGAAGATTCTAATGATGTAGCTAATTATTTTGTAGGGTTTCTGCACGAGCCAACGCCATCCGTGCAGCCACATAGGTCAGTTCTCCGAAGATTCTAATGATGTAGCTAATTATTTTGTAGGGTTTCTGCACGAGCCAACGCCATCCGTGCAGCCACATAGGTCAGTCTCCGAAGATTCTAATGATGTAGCTAATTATTTTGTAGGGCTTCTTCACGAACCAACGCCATCCGTGCAGCCACATAGGTCAGTCTCCGAAGATTCTAATGATGTAGCTAATTATTTTGTAGGGCTTCTTCACGAACCAACGCCATCCGTGCAGCCACATAGGTCAGTCTCCGAAGATTCTAATGATGTAGCTAATTATTTTGTAGGGCTTCTGCACGAACCAACGCCATCCGTGCAGCCACATAGGTCAGTCTCCGAAGATTCTAATGATGTAGCTAATTATTTTGTAAGGTTTCTGCACGAGCCAACGCCATCCGTGCAGCCACATAGGTCAGTCTCCGAAGATTCTAATGATGTAGCTAATTATTTTGTAAGGTTTCTTCACGAACCAACGCCATCCGTGCAGCCACATAGGTCAGTCTCCGAAGATTCTAATGATGTAGCTAATTATTTTGTAGGGTTTCTGCACGAACCAACGCCATCCGTGCAGCCACATAGGTCAGTCTCCGAAGATTCTAATGATGTAGCTAATTATTTTGTAGGGTTTCTTCACGAACCAACGTCATCCGTGCAGCCACATAGGTCAGTCTCCGAAGATTCTAATGATGTAGCTAATTATTTTGTAGGGTTTCTGCACGAACCAACGCCATCCGTGCAGCCACATAGGTCAGTCTCCGAAGATTCTAATGATGTAGCTAATTATTTTGTAGGGTTTCTGCACGAGCCAACGCCATCCGTGCAGCCACATAGGTCAGTCTCCGAAGATTCTAATGATGTAGCTAATTATTTTGTAGGGTTTCTGCACGAGCCAACGCCATCCGTGCAGCCACATAGGTCAGTCTCCGAAGATTCTAATGATGTAGCTAATTATTTTGTAGGGTTTCTGCACGAGCCAACGCCATCCGTGCAGCCACATAGGTCAGTCTCCGAAGATTCTAATGATGTAGCTAATTATTATGTAGGGTTTCTGCACGAAACCAACGCCATCCGTGCAGCCACATAGGTCAGTCTCCGAAGATTCTAATGATGTAGCTAATTATTTTGTAGGGTTTCTGCACGAGCCAACGCCATCCGTGCAGCCACATAGGTCAGTCTCCGAAGATTCTAATGATGTAGCTAATTATTTTGTAGGGTTTCTGCACGAACCAACGCCATCCGTGCAGCCACATAGGTCAGTCTCCGAAGATTCTAATGATGTAGCTAATTATTTTGTAGGGTTTCTTCACGAACCAACGTCATCCGTGCAGCCACATAGGTCAGTCTCCGAAGATTCTAATGATGTAGCTAATTATTTTGTAGGGTTTCTGCACGAACCAACGTCATCCGTGCAGCCACATAGGTCAGTCTCCGAAGATTCTAATGATGTAGCTAATTATTTTGTAGGGTTTCTGCACGAACCAACGCCATCCGTGCAGCCACATAGGTCAGTCTCCGAAGATTCTAATGATGTAGCTAATTATTTTGTAGGGTTTCTGCACGAACCAACGCCATCCGTGCAGCCACATAGGTCAGTCTCCGAAGATTCTAATGATGTAGCTAATTATTTTGTAGGGCTTCTTCACGAACCAACGCCATCCGTGCAGCCACATAGGTCAGTCTCCGAAGATTCTAATGATGTAGCTAATTATTTTGTAGGGTTTCTGCACGAGCCAACGCCATCCGTGCAGCCACATAGGTCAGTCTCCGAAGATTCTAATGATGTAGCTAATTATTTTGTAGGGCTTCTTCACGAACCAACGCCATCCGTGCAGCCACATAGGTCAGTCTCCGAAGATTCTAATGATGTAGCTAATTATTTTGTAGGGTTTCTGCACGAACCAACGCCATCCGTGCAGCCACATAGGTCAGTCTCCGAAGATTCTAATGA
The DNA here is from genome assembly GCA_039090855.1 of Macrothele yani. Taxonomy (NCBI): domain Eukaryota; kingdom Metazoa; phylum Arthropoda; class Arachnida; order Araneae; family Macrothelidae; genus Macrothele; species Macrothele yani. Next base: position 35,432,714 of record CM077031.1, on the reverse strand, counting down.
TGTAGCTAATTATTTTGTAGGGCTTCTTCACGAACCAACGCCATCCGTGCAGCCACATAGGTCAGTCTCCGAAGATTCTAATGATGTAGCTAATTATTTTGTAGGGTTTCTGCACGAGCCAACGCCATCCGTGCAGCCACATAGGTCAGTCTCCGAAGATTCTAATGATGTAGCTAATTATTTTGTAGGGCTTCTTCACGAACCAACGCCATCCGTGCAGCCACATAGGTCAGTCTCCGAAGATTCTAATGATGTAGCTAATTATTTTGTAAGGTTTCTGCACGAGCCAACGCCATCCGTGCAGCCACATAGGTCAGGTCTCCGAAGATTCTAATGATGTAGCTAATTATTTTGTAGGGTTTCTTCACGAACCAACGCCATCCGTGCAGCCACATAGGTCAGTCTCCGAAGATTCTAATGATGTAGCTAATTATTTTGTAGGGTTTCTGCACGAGCCAACGCCATCCGTGCAGCCACATAGGTCAGTCTCCGAAGATTCTAATGATGTAGCTAATTATTTTGTAAGGTTTCTGCACGAGCCAACGCCATCCGTGCAGCCACATAGGTCAGTCTCCGAAGATTCTAATGATGTAGCTAATTATTTTGTAGGGTTTCTGCACGAACCAACGCCATCCGTGCAGCCACATAGGTCAGTCTCCGAAGATTCTAATGATGTAGCTAATTATTTTGTAGGGTTTCTGCACGAACCAACGCCATCCGTGCAGCCACATAGGTCAGTCTCCGAAGATTCTAATGATGTAGCTAATTATTTTGTAGGGTTTCTGCACGAGCCAACGCCATCCGTGCAGCCACATAGGTCAGTCTCCGAAGATTCTAATGATGTAGCTAATTATTTTGTAGGGTTTCTGCACGAACCAACGCCATCCGTGCAGCCACATAGGTCAGTCTCCGAAGATTCTAATGATGTAGCTAATTATTTTGTAAGGTTTCTGCACGAGCCAACGCCATCCGTGCAGCCACATAGGTCAGTCTCCGAAGATTCTAATGATGTAGCTAATTATTTTGTAAGGTTTCTGCACGAGCCAACGCCATCCGTGCTGCCACATAGGTCAGTCTCCGAAGATTCTAATGATGTAGCTAATTATTTTGTAGGGCTTCTTCACGAACCAACGTCATCCGTGCAGCCACATAGGTCAGTCTCCGAAGATTCTAATGATGTAGCTAATTATTTTGTAAGGTTTCTGCACGAGCCAACGCCATCCGTGCAGCCACATAGGTCAGTCTCCGAAGATTGTAATGATGTAGCTAATTATTTTGTAGGGCTTCTTCACGAACCAACGTCATCCGTGCAGCCACATAGGTCAGTCTCCGAAGATTCTAATGATGTAGCTAATTATTTTGTAGGGCTTCTTCACGAACCAACGTCATCCGTGCAGCCACATAGGTCAGTCTCCGAAGATTCTAATGATGTAGCTAATTATTATGTAGGGCTTCTTCACGAACCAACGCCATCCGTGCAGCCACATAGGTCAGTCTCCGAAGATTCTAATGATGTAGCTAATTATTTTGTAGGGTTTCTGCACGAACCAACGCCATCCGTGCAGCCACATAGGTCAGTCTCCGAAGATTCTAATGATGTAGCTAATTATTTTTGTAGGGTTTCTTCACGAACCAACGCCATCCGTGCAGCCACATAGGTCAGTCTCCGAAGATTCTAATGATGTAGCTAATTATTTTGTAGGGTTTCTGCACGAACCAACGCCATCCGTGCAGCCACATAGGTCAGTCTCCGAAGATTCTAATGATGTAGCTAATTATTTTGTAAGGTTTCTGCACGAACCAACGCCATCCGTGCAGCCACATAGGTCAGTTCTCCGAAGATTCTAATGATGTAGCTAATTATTTTGTAAGGTTTCTGCACGAACCAACGCCATCCGTGCAGCCACATAGGTCAGTCTCCGAAGATTCTAATGATGTAGCTAATTATTTTGTAGGGTTTCTGCACGAGCCAACGCCATCCGTGCAGCCACATAGGTCCAGTCTCCGAAGATTCTAATGATGTAGCTAATTATTTTGTAGGGCTTCTTCACGAACCAACGCCATCCGTGCAGCCACATAGGTCAGTCTCCGAAGATTCTAATGATGTAGCTAATTATTTTGTAAGGTTTCTGCACGAGCCAACGCCATCCGTGCAGCCACATAGGTCAGTCTCCGAAGATTCTAATGATGTAGCTAATTATTTTGTAGGGTTTCTTCACGAACCAACGCCATCCGTGCAGCCACATAGGTCAGTCTCCGAAGATTCTAATGATGTAGCTAATTATTTTGTAGGGTTTCTGCACGAACCAACGCCATCCGTGCAGCCACATAGGTCAGTCTCCGAAGATTCTAATGATGTAGCTAATTATTATGTAGGGCTTCTGCACGAACCAACGCCATCCGTGCAGCCACATTCGTCAGTCTCCGAAGATTCTAATGATGTAGCTAATTATTATTGTAGGGTTTCTGCACGAGCCAACGCCATCCGTGCAGCCACATAGGTCAGTCTCCGAAGATTCTAATGATGTAGCTAATTATTTTGTAGGGTTTCTGCACGAACCAACGCCATCCGTGCAGCCACATAGGTCAGTCTCCGAAGATTCTAATGATGTAGCTAATTATTTTGTAGGGCTTCTTCACGAACCAACGCCATCCGTGCAGCCACATAGGTCAGTCTCCGAAGATTCTAATGATGTAGCTAATTATTTTGTAGGGTTTCTGCACGAACCAACGCCATCCGTGCAGCCACATAGGTCAGTCTCCGAAGATTCTAATGATGTAGCTAATTATTTTGTAGGGCTTCTTCACGAACCAACGTCATCCGTGCAGCCACATAGGTCAGTCTCCGAAGATTCTAATGATGTAGCTAATTATTATGTAGGGTTTCTGCACGAGCCAACGCCATCCGTGCAGCCACATAGGTCAGTCTCCGAAGATTCTAATGATGTAGCTAATTATTTTGTAGGGCTTCTTCACGAACCAACGTCATCCGTGCAGCCACATAGGTCAGTCTCCGAAGATTCTAATGATGTAGCTAATTATTTTGTAGGGCTTCTTCACGAACCAACGCCATCCGTGCAGCCACATAGGTCAGTCTCCGAAGATTCTAATGATGTAGCTAATTATTTTGTAGGGCTTCTTCACGAACCAACGCCATCCGTGCAGCCACATAGGTCAGTCTCCGAAGATTCTAATGATGTAGCTAATTATTTTGTAAGGTTTCTGCACGAGCCAACGCCATCCGTGCAGCCACATAGGTCAGTCTCCGAAGATTCTAATGATGTAGCTAATTATTTTGTAGGGTTTCTGCACGAACCAACGCCATCCGTGCAGCCACATAGGTCAGTCTCCGAAGATTCTAATGATGTAGCTAATTATTTTGTAAGGTTTCTTCACGAACCAACGCCATCCGTGCAGCCACATAGGTCAGTCTCCGAAGATTCTAATGATGTAGCTAATTATTTTGTAGGGTTTCTGCACGAACCAACGCCATCCGTGCAGCCACATAGGTCAGTCTCCGAAGATTCTAATGATGTAGCTAATTATTTTGTAGGGCTTCTTCACGAACCAACGCCATCCGTGCAGCCACATAGGTCAGTCTCCGAAGATTCTAATGATGTAGCTAATTATTTTGTATGTAGGTTTCTGCACGAGCCAACGCCATCCGTGCAGCCACATAGGTCAGTCTCCGAAGATTCTAATGATGTAGCTAATTATTTTGTAGGGTTTCTTCACGAACCAACGCCATCCGTGCAGCCACATAGGTCAGTCTCCGAAGATTCTAATGATGTAGCTAATTATTTTGTAGGGTTTCTGCACGAGCCAACGCCATCCGTGCAGACACATAGGTCAGTCTCCGAAGATTCTAATGATGTAGCTAATTATTTTGTAGGGTTTCTGCACGAACCAACGCCATCCGTGCAGCCACATAGGTCAGTCTCCGAAGATTCTAATGATGTAGCTAATTATTTTGTAAGGTTTCTGCACGAGCCAACGCCATCCGTGCAGCCACATAGGTCAGTTCTCCGAAGATTCTAATGATGTAGCTAATTATTTTGTAGGGTTTCTGCACGAACCAACGCCATCCGTGCAGCCACATAGGTCAGTCTCCGAAGATTCTAATGATGTAGCTAATTATTTTGTAGGGCTTCTTCACGAACCAACGCCATCCGTGCAGCCACATAGGTCAGTCTCCGAAGATTCTAATGATGTAGCTAATTATTTTGTAAGGTTTCTGCACGAGCCAACGCCATCCGTGCAGCCACATAGGTCAGTCTCCGAAGATTCTAATGATGTAGCTAATTATTTTGTAGGGCTTCTTCACGAACCAACGCCATCCGTGCAGCCACATAGGTCAGTCTCCGAAGATTCTAATGATGTAGCTAATTATTTTGTAGGGCTTCTTCACGAACCAACGTCATCCGTGCAGCCACATAGGTCAGTCTCCGAAGATTCTAATGATGTAGTTAATTATTTTGTAGGGCTTCTTCACGAACCAACGTCATCCGTGCAGCCACATAGGTCAGTCTCCGAAGATTCTAATGATGTAGCTAATTATTATGTAGGGTTTCTGCACGAACCAACGCCATCCGTGCAGCCACATAGGTCAGTCTCCGAAGATTCTAATGATGTAGCTAATTATTTTGTAAGGTTTCTGCACGAGCCAACGCCATCCGTGCAGCCACATAGGTCAGTCTCCGAAGATTCTAATGATGTAGCTAATTATTTTGTAGGGCTTCTTCACGAACCAACGTCATCCGTGCAGCCACATAGGTCAGTCTCCGAAGATTCTAATGATGTAGCTAATTATTTTGTAAGGTTTCTGCACGAACCAACGCCATCCGTGCAGCCACATAGGTCAGTCTCCGAAGATTCTAATGATGTAGCTAATTATTTTGTAGGGTTTCTGCACGAGCCAACGCCATCCGTGCAGCCACATAGGTCAGTCTCCGAAGATTCTAATGATGTAGCTAATTATTTTGTAGGGCTTCTGCACGAACCAACGCCATCCGTGCAGCCACATAGGTCAGTCTCCGAAGATTCTAATGATGTAGCTAATTATTTTGTAGGGTTTCTTCACGAACCAACGTCATCCGTGCAGCCACATAGGTCAGTCTCCGAAGATTCTAATGATGTAGCTAATTATTTTGTAGGGCTTCTTCACGAACCAACGCCATCCGTGCAGCCACATAGGTCAGTCTCCGAAGATTCTAATGATGTAGCTAATTATTTTGTAGGGTTTCTGCACGAACCAACGCCATCCGTGCAGCCACATAGGTCAGTCTCCGAAGATTCTAATGATGTAGCTAATTATTTTGTAGGGTTTCTTCACGAACCAACGCCATCCGTGCAGCCACATAGGTCAGTCTCCGAAGATTCTAATGATGTAGCTAATTATTTTGTAGGGTTTCTGCACGAACCAACGCCATCCGTGCAGCCACATAGGTCAGTCTCCGAAGATTCTAATGATGTAGCTAATTATTTTGTAGGGTTTCTGCACGAACCAACGCCATCCGTGCAGCCACATAGGTCAGTCTCCGAAGATTCTAATGATGTAGCTAATTATTTTGTAAGGTTTCTGCACGAGCCAACGCCATCCGTGCAGCCACATAGGTCAGTCTCCGAAGATTCTAATGATGTAGCTAATTATTTTGTAGGGTTTCTGCACGAGCCAACGCCATCCGTGCAGCCACATAGGTCAGTCTCCGAAGATTCTAATGATGTAGCTAATTATTTTGTAGGGCTTCTGCACGAACCAACGCCATCCGTGCAGCCACATAGGTCAGTCTCCGAAGATTCTAATGATGTAGCTAATTATTTTGTAAGGTTTCTGCACGAGCCAACGCCATCCGTGCAGCCACATAGGTCAGTCTCCGAAGATTCTAATGATGTAGCTAATTATTTTGTAGGGTTTCTTCACGAACCAACGCCATCCGTGCAGCCACATAGGTCAGTCTCCGAAGATTCTAATGATGTAGCTAATTATTTTGTAGGGTTTCTGCACGAGCCAACGCCATCCGTGCAGCCACATAGGTCAGTCTCCGAAGATTCTAATGATGTAGCTAATTATTTTGTAGGGCTTCTTCACGAACCAACGTCATCCGTGCAGCCACATAGGTCAGTCTCCGAAGATTCTAATGATGTAGCTAATTATTTTGTAGGGCTTCTTCACGAACCAACGCCATCCGTGCAGCCACATAGGTCAGTTCTCCGAAGATTCTAATGATGTAGCTAATTATTTTGTAGGGTTTCTGCACGAACCAACGCCATCCGTGCAGCCACATAGGTCAGTCTCCGAAGATTCTAATGATGTAGCTAATTATTTTGTAGGGCTTCTTCACGAACCAACGTCATCCGTGCAGCCACATAGGTCAGTCTCCGAAGATTCTAATGATGTAGCTAATTATTATGTAGGGTTTCTGCACGAACCAACGCCATCCGTGCAGCCACATAGGTCAGTCTCCGAAGATTCTAATGATGTAGCTAATTATTTTGTAGGGTTTCTGCACGAGCCAACGCCATCCGTGCAGCCACATAGGTCAGTCTCCGAAGATTCTAATGATGTAGCTAATTATTTTGTAGGGTTTCTTCACGAACCAACGTCATCCGTGCAGCCACATAGGTCAGTCTCCGAAGATTCTAATGATGTAGCTAATTATTTTGTAGGGTTTCTGCACGAACCAACGCCATCCGTGCAGCCACATAGGTCAGTCTCCGAAGATTCTAATGATGTAGCTAATTATTTTGTAGGGCTTCTGCACGAACCAACGCCATCCGTGCAGCCACATAGGTCAGTCTCCGAAGATTCTAATGATGTAGCTAATTATTTTGTAAGGTTTCTGCACGAACCAACGCCATCCGTGCAGCCACATAGGTCAGTCTCCGAAGATTCTAATGATGTAGCTAATTATTTTGTAGGGTTTCTGCACGAGCCAACGCCATCCGTGCAGCCACATAGGTCAGTCTCCGAAGATTCTAATGATGTAGCTAATTATTTTGTAGGGTTTCTGCACGAGCCAACGCCATCCGTGCAGCCACATAGGTCAGTCTCCGAAGATTCTAATGATGTAGCTAATTATTATTGTAGGGTTTCTTCACGAACCAACGCCATCCGTGCAGCCACATAGGTCAGTCTCCGAAGATTCTAATGATGTAGCTAATTATTTTGTAGGGTTTCTGCACGAACCAACGCCATCCGTGCAGCCACATAGGTCAGTCTCCGAAGATTCTAATGATGTAGCTAATTATTTTGTAAGGTTTCTGCACGAGCCAACGCCATCCGTGCAGCCACATAGGTCAGTCTCCGAAGATTCTAATGATGTAGCTAATTATTTTGTAGGGTTTCTGCACGAGCCAACGCCATCCGTGCAGCCACATAGGTCAGTCTCCGAAGATTCTAATGATGTAGCTAATTATTTTGTAGGGCTTCTTCACGAACCAACGTCATCCGTGCAGCCACATAGGTCAGTCTCCGAAGATTCTAATGATGTAGCTAATTATTTTGTAGGGCTTCTTCACGAGCCAACGCCATCCGTGCAGCCACATAGGTCAGTCTCCGAAGATTCTAATGATGTAGCTAATTATTTTGTAGGGTTTCTGCACGAGCCAACGCCATCCGTGCAGCCACATAGGTCAGTCTCCGAAGATTCTAATGATGTAGCTAATTATTTTGTAGGGCTTCTTCACGAACCAACGTCATCCGTGCAGCCACATAGGTCAGTCTCCGAAGATTCTAATGATGTAGCTAATTATTTTGTAGGGTTTCTTCACGAACCAACGCCATCCGTGCAGCCACATAGGTCAGTCTCCGAAGATTCTAATGATGTAGCTAATTATTTTGTAGGGCTTCTTCACGAACCAACGTCATCCGTGCAGCCACATAGGTCAGTCTCCGAAGATTCTAATGATGTAGTTAATTATTATGTAGGGCTTCTGCACGAACCAACGCCATCCGTGCAGCCACATAGGTCAGTCTCCGAAGATTCTAATGATGTAGCTAATTATTATGTAGGGTTTCTTCACGAACCAACGCCATCCGTGCAGCCACATAGGTCAGTCTCCGAAGATTCTAATGATGTAGCTAATTATTTTGTAGGGTTTCTGCACGAACCAACGCCATCCGTGCAGACCACATAGGTCAGTCTCCGAAGATTCTAATGATGTAGCTAATTATTTTGTAGGGCTTCTTCACGAACCAACGCCATCCGTGCAGCCACATAGGTCAGTCTCCGAAGATTCTAATGATGTAGCTAATTATTTTGTAGGGTTTCTGCACGAACCAACGCCATCCGTGCAGCCACATAGGTCAGTCTCCGAAGATTCTAATGATGTAGCTAATTATTTTGTAGGGTTTCTTCACGAACCAACGCCATCCGTGCAGCCACATAGGTCAGTCTCCGAAGATTCTAATGATGTAGCTAATTATTTTGTAGGGTTTCTGCACGAGCCAACGCCATCCGTGCAGCCACATAGGTCAGTCTCCGAAGATTCTAATGATGTAGCTAATTATTTTGTAGGGTTTCTGCACGAACCAACGCCATCCGTGCAGACCACATAGGTCAGTCTCCGAAGATTCTAATGATGTAGCTAATTATTTTGTAAGGTTTCTGCACGAGCCAACGCCATCCGTGCAGCCACATAGGTCAGGTCTCCGAAGATTCTAATGATGTAGCTAATTATTTTGTAGGGTTTCTGCACGAACCAACGCCATCCGTGCAGCCACATAGGTCAGTCTCCGAAGATTCTAATGATGTAGCTAATTATTTTGTAGGGTTTCTGCACGAACCAACGCCATCCGTGCAGCCACATAGGTCAGTCTCCGAAGATTCTAATGATGTAGCTAATTATTTTGTAAGGTTTCTGCACGAGCCACCAACGCCATCCGTGCAGCCACATAGGTCAGTCTCCGAAGATTCTAATGATGTAGCTAATTATTTTGTAGGGTTTCTGCACGAACCAACGCCATCCGTGCAGCCACATAGGTCAGTCTCCGAAGATTCTAATGATGTAGCTAATTATTTTGTAGGGTTTCTGCACGAACCAACGCCATCCGTGCAGCCACATAGGTCAGTCTCCGAAGATTCTAATGATGTAGCTAATTATTTTGTAGGGCTTCTGCACGAACCAACGCCATCCGTGCAGCCACATAGGTCAGTCTCCGAAGATTCTAATGATGTAGCTAATTATTTTGTAGGGCTTCTTCACGAACCAACGCCATCCGTGCAGCCACATAGGTCAGTCTCCGAAGATTCTAATGATGTAGCTAATTATTTTGTAGGGTTTCTGCACGAACCAACGCCATCCGTGCAGCCACATAGGTCAGTCTCCGAAGATTCTAATGATGTAGCTAATTATTTTGTAGGGCTTCTTCACGAACCAACGTCATCCGTGCAGCCACATAGGTCAGTCTCCGAAGATTCTAATGATGTAGTTAATTATTTTGTAGGGCTTCTTCACGAACCAACGCCATCCGTGCAGCCACATAGGTCAGTCTCCGAAGATTCTAATGATGTAGCTAATTATTATGTAGGGTTTCTTCACGAACCAACGCCATCCGTGCAGCCACATAGGTCAGTCTCCGAAGATTCTAATGATGTAGCTAATTATTTTGTAGGGCTTCTTCACGAACCAACGCCATCCGTGCAGCCACATAGGTCAGTCTCCGAAGATTCTAATGATGTAGCTAATTATTTTGTAGGGTTTCTTCACGAACCAACGCCATCCGTGCAGACACATTCGTCAGTCTCCGAAGATTCTAATGATGTAGCTAATTATTTTGTAGGGCTTCTTCACGAACCAACGCCATCCGTGCAGCCACATAGGTCAGTCTCCGAAGATTCTAATGATGTAGCTAATTATTTTGTAGGGTTTCTGCACGAACCAACGCCATCCGTGCAGCCACATAGGTCAGTCTCCGAAGATTCTAATGATGTAGCTAATTATTTTGTAGGGTTTCTGCACGAACCAACGCCATCCGTGCAGCCACATAGGTCAGTCTCCGAAGATTCTAATGATGTAGCTAATTATTTTGTAAGGTTTCTGCACGAGCCAACGCCATCCGTGCAGCCACATAGGTCAGTCTCCGAAGATTCTAATGATGTAGCTAATTATTTTGTAGGGTTTCTGCACGAACCAACGCCATCCGTGCAGCCACATAGGTCAGTCTCCGAAGATTCTAATGATGTAGCTAATTATTTTGTAGGGTTTCTGCACGAACCAACGCCATCCGTGCAGCCACATAGGTCAGTCTCCGAAGATTCTAATGATGTAGCTAATTATTTTGTAGGGTTTCTGCACGAGCCAACGCCATCCGTGCAGCCACATAGGTCAGTCTCCGAAGATTCTAATGATGTAGCTAATTATTTTGTAGGGTTTCTGCACGAACCAACGCCATCCGTGCAGCCACATAGGTCAGTCTCCGAAGATTCTAATGATGTAGCTAATTATTTTGTAGGGTTTCTGCACGAGCCAACGCCATCCGTGCAGCCACATAGGTCAGTCTCCGAAGATTCTAATGATGTAGCTAATTATTTTGTAGGGTTTCTGCACGAACCAACGCCATCCGTGCAGCCACATAGGTCAGTCTCCGAAGATTCTAATGATGTAGCTAATTATTTTGTAAGGTTTCTGCACGAACCAACGCCATCCGTGCAGCCACATAGGTCAGTCTCCGAAGATTCTAATGATGTAGCTAATTATTTTGTAGGGTTTCTGCACGAACCAACGCCATCCGTGCAGCCACATAGGTCAGTCTCCGAAGATTCTAATGATGTAGCTAATTATTTTGTAGGGTTTCTGCACGAACCAACGCCATCCGTGCAGCCACATAGGTCAGTCTCCGAAGATTCTAATGATGTAGCTAATTATTTTGTAGGGTTTCTGCACGAACCAACGCCATCCGTGCAGCCACATAGGTCAGTCTCCGAAGATTCTAATGATGTAGCTAATTATTTTGTAGGGTTTCTTCACGAACCAACGCCATCCGTGCAGCCACATAGGTCAGTCTCCGAAGATTCTAATGATGTAGCTAATTATTTTGTAGGGTTTCTGCACGAACCAACGCCATCCGTGCAGCCACATAGGTCAGTCTCCGAAGATTCTAATGATGTAGCTAATTATTTTGTAGGGTTTCTGCACGAACCAACGCCATCCGTGCAGCCACATAGGTCAGTCTCCGAAGATTCTAATGATGTAGCTAATTATTTTGTAGGGTTTCTGCACGAACCAACGCCATCCGTGCAGCCACATAGGTCAGTCTCCGAAGATTCTAATGATGTAGCTAATTATTTTGTAGGGTTTCTGCACGAACCAACGCCATCCGTGCAGCCACATAGGTCAGTCTCCGAAGATTCTAATGATGTAGCTAATTATTTTGTAGGGTTTCTGCACGAACCAACGCCATCCGTGCAGCCACATAGGTCAGTCTCCGAAGATTCTAATGATGTAGCTAATTATTTTGTAGGGTTTCTGCACGAGCCAACGCCATCCGTGCAGCCACATAGGTCAGTCTCCGAAGATTCTAATGATGTAGCTAATTATTTTGTAGGGTTTCTGCACGAACCAACGCCATCCGTGCAGCCACATAGGTCAGTCTCCGAAGATTCTAATGATGTAGCTAATTATTTTGTAGGGTTTCTGCACGAACCAACGCCATCCGTGCAGCCACATAGGTCAGTCTCCGAAGATTCTAATGATGTAGCTAATTATTTTGTAGGGTTTCTGCACGAACCAACGCCATCCGTGCAGCCACATAGGTCAGTCTCCGAAGATTCTAATGATGTAGCTAATTATTTTGTAGGGTTTCTGCACGAACCAACGCCATCCGTGCAGCCACATAGGTCAGTCTCCGAAGATTCTAATGATGTAGCTAATTATTTTGTAGGGTTTCTTCACGAACCAACGCCATCCGTGCAGCCACATAGGTCAGTCTCCGAAGATTCTAATGATGTAGCTAATTATTTTGTAAGGTTTCTGCACGAACCAACGCCATCCGTGCAGCCACATAGGTCAGTCTCCGAAGATTCTAATGATGTAGCTAATTATTTTGTAAGGTTTCTGCACGAGCCAACGCCATCCGTGCAGCCACATAGGTCAGTCTCCGAAGATTCTAATGATGTAGCTAATTATTTTGTAGGGTTTCTGCACGAACCAACGCCATCCGTGCAGCCACATAGGTCAGTCTCCGAAGATTCTAATGATGTAGCTAATTATTTTGTAAGGTTTCTGCACGAACCAACGCCATCCGTGCAGCCACATAGGTCAGTCTCCGAAGATTCTAATGATGTAGCTAATTATTTTGTAGGGTTTCTGCACGAACCAACGCCATCCGTGCAGCCACATAGGTCAGTCTCCGAAGATTCTAATGATGTAGCTAATTATTTTGTAAGGTTTCTGCACGAGCCAACGCCATCCGTGCAGCCACATAGGTCAGTCTCCGAAGATTCTAATGATGTAGCTAATTATTTTGTAGGGCTTCTTCACGAACCAACGCCATCCGTGCAGCCACATAGGTCAGTCTCCGAAGATTCTAATGATGTAGCTAATTATTTTGTAGGGTTTCTGCACGAACCAACGCCATCCGTGCAGCCACATAGGTCAGTCTCCGAAGATTCTAATGATGTAGCTAATTATTTTGTAGGGCTTCTTCACGAACCAACGTCATCCGTGCAGCCACATAGGTCAGTCTCCGAAGATTCTAATGATGTAGCTAATTATTTTGTAGGGTTTCTGCACGAACCAACGCCATCCGTGCAGCCACATAGGTCAGTCTCCGAAGATTCTAATGATGTAGCTAATTATTTTGTAGGGTTTCTGCACGAACCAACGCCATCCGTGCAGCCACATAGGTCAGTCTCCGAAGATTCTAATGATGTAGCTAATTATTTTGTAGGGTTTCTGCACGAACCAACGCCATCCGTGCAGCCACATAGGTCAGTCTCCGAAGATTCTAATGATGTAGCTAATTATTTTGTAGGGCTTCTGCACGAACCAACGCCATCCGTGCAGCCACATAGGTCAGTCTCCGAAGATTCTAATGATGTAGCTAATTATTTTGTAGGGTTTCTGCACGAACCAACGCCATCCGTGCAGCCACATAGGTCAGTCTCCGAAGATTCTAATGATGTAGCTAATTATTTTGTAGGGTTTCTGCACGAACCAACGCCATCCGTGCAGCCACATAGGTCAGTCTCCGAAGATTCTAATGATGTAGCTAATTATTTTGTAGGGTTTCTGCACGAGCCAACGCCATCCGTGCAGCCACATAGGTCAGTCTCCGAAGATTCTAATGATGTAGCTAATTATTTTGTAAGGTTTCTGCACGAGCCAACGCCATCCGTGCAGCCACATAGGTCAGTCTCCGAAGATTCTAATGATGTAGCTAATTATTTTGTAGGGTTTCTGCACGAACCAACGCCATCCGTGCAGCCACATAGGTCAGTCTCCGAAGATTCTAATGATGTAGCTAATTATTTTGTAGGGTTTCTGCACGAGCCAACGCCATCCGTGCAGCCACATAGGTCAGTCTCCGAAGATTCTAATGATGTAGCTAATTATTTTGTAGGGTTTCTGCACGAGCCAACGCCATCCGTGCAGCCACATAGGTCAGTCTCCGAAGATTCTAATGATGTAGCTAATTATTTTGTAGGGTTTCTGCACGAACCAACGCCATCCGTGCAGCCACATAGGTCAGTCTCCGAAGATTCTAATGATGTAGCTAATTATTTTGTAGGGTTTCTGCACGAACCAACGCCATCCGTGCAGCCACATAGGTCAGTCTCCGAAGATTCTAATGATGTAGCTAATTATTTTGTAGGGTTTCTGCACGAACCAACGCCATCCGTGCAGCCACATAGGTCAGTCTCCGAAGATTCTAATGATGTAGCTAATTATTTTGTAGGGTTTCTGCACGAACCAACGCCATCCGTGCAGCCACATAGGTCAGTCTCCGAAGATTCTAATGATGTAGCTAATTATTTTGTAGGGTTTCTGCACGAACCAACGCCATCCGTGCAGCCACATAGGTCAGTCTCCGAAGATTCTAATGATGTAGCTAATTATTTTGTAGGGTTTCTGCACGAACCAACGCCATCCGTGCAGCCACATAGGTCAGTCTCCGAAGATTCTAATGATGTAGCTAATTATTTTGTAGGGTTTCTGCACGAACCAACGCCATCCGTGCAGCCACATAGGTCAGTCTCCGAAGATTCTAATGATGTAGCTAATTATTTTGTAAGGTTTCTGCACGAGCCAACGCCATCCGTGCAGCCACATAGGTCAGTCTCCGAAGATTCTAATGATGTAGCTAATTATTTTGTAGGGTTTCTGCACGAACCAACGCCATCCGTGCAGCCACATAGGTCAGTCTCCGAAGATTCTAATGATGTAGCTAATTATTTTGTAAGGTTTCTGCACGAGCCAACGCCATCCGTGCAGCCACATAGGTCAGTCTCCGAAGATTCTAATGATGTAGCTAATTATTTTGTAGGGTTTCTGCACGAACCAACGCCATCCGTGCAGCCACATAGGTCAGTCTCCGAAGATTCTAATGATGTAGCTAATTATTTTGTAGGGTTTCTGCACGAACCAACGTCATCCGTGCAGCCACATAGGTCAGTCTCCGAAGATTCTAATGATGTAGCTAATTATTTTGTAAGGTTTCTGCACGAACCAACGCCATCCGTGCAGCCACATAGGTCAGTCTCCGAAGATTCTAATGATGTAGCTAATTATTTTGTAGGGTTTCTGCACGAACCAACGCCATCCGTGCAGCCACATAGGTCAGTCTCCGAAGATTCTAATGATGTAGCTAATTATTTTGTAAGGTTTCTGCACGAGCCAACGCCATCCGTGCAGCCACATAGGTCAGTCTCCGAAGATTCTAATGATGTAGCTAATTATTTTGTAGGGTTTCTGCACGAACCAACGCCATCCGTGCAGCCACATAGGTCAGTCTCCGAAGATTCTAATGATGTAGCTAATTATTTTGTAAGGTTTCTGCACGAGCCAACGCCATCCGTGCAGCCACATAGGTCAGTCTCCGAAGATTCTAATGATGTAGCTAATTATTTTGTAGGGTTTCTGCACGAACCAACGCCATCCGTGCAGCCACATAGGTCAGTCTCCGAAGATTCTAATGATGTAGCTAATTATTTTGTAGGGTTTCTGCACGAACCAACGCCATCCGTGCAGCCACATAGGTCAGTCTCCGAAGATTCTAATGATGTAGCTAATTATTTTGTAGGGTTTCTGCACGAGCCAACGCCATCCGTGCAGCCACATAGGTCAGTCTCCGAAGATTCTAATGATGTAGCTAATTATTTTGTAGGGTTTCTGCACGAGCCAACGCCATCCGTGCAGCCACATAGGTCAGTCTCCGAAGATTCTAATGATGTAGCTAATTATTTTGTAGGGTTTCTGCACGAACCAACGCCATCCGTGCAGCCACATAGGTCAGTCTCCGAAGATTCTAATGATGTAGCTAATTATTTTGTAGGGTTTCTGCACGAACCAACGCCATCCGTGCAGCCACATAGGTCAGTCTCCGAAGATTCTAATGATGTAGCTAATTATTTTGTAGGGCTTCTTCACGAACCAACGCCATCCGTGCAGCCACATAGGTCAGTCTCCGAAGATTCTAATGATGTAGCTAATTATTTTGTAGGGTTTCTGCACGAACCAACGCCATCCGTGCAGCCACATAGGTCAGTCTCCGAAGATTCTAATGATGTAGCTAATTATTTTGTAGGGTTTCTGCACGAACCAACGCCATCCGTGCAGCCACATAGGTCAGTCTCCGAAGATTCTAATGATGTAGCTAATTATTTTGTAGGGTTTCTGCACGAACCAACGCCATCCGTGCAGCCACATAGGTCAGTCTCCGAAGATTCTAATGATGTAGCTAATTATTATGTAGGGTTTCTGCACGAACCAACGCCATCCGTGCAGCCACATAGGTCAGTCTCCGAAGATTCTAATGATGTAGCTAATTATTTTGTAGGGTTTCTGCACGAACCAACGCCATCCGTGCAGCCACATTCGTCAGTCTCCGAAGATTCTAATGATGTAGCTAATTATTTTGTAGGGCTTCTTCACGAACCAACGCCATCCGTGCAGACACATTCGTCAGTCTCCGAAGATTCTAATGATGTAGCTAATTATTATGTAGGGTTTCTGCACGAACCAACGCCATCCGTGCAGACACATTCGTCAGTCTCCGAAGATTCTAATGATGTAGCTAATTATTTTGTAAGGTTTCTGCACGAACCAACACCATCCGTGTAGCCACATAGGTCAGTCTCCGAATATTCTAATGATGTAGCTAATTATTTTGTAGGGCTTCTTCACGAACCAACGTCATCCGTGCAGCCACATAGGTCAGTCTCCGAAGATTCTAATGATGTAGCTAATTATTTTGTAGGGCTTCTTCACGAACCAACGCCATCCGTGCAGCCCCATAGGTCAGTCTCCGAAGATTCTAATGATGTAGCTAATTATTTTGTAGGGCTTCTTCACCAACCAACGTCATCCGTGCAGCCACATAGCTCAGTCTCCGAAGATTGTAATGATGTAGCTAATTATTATGTAGGGCTTCTTCACGAACCAACGCCATCCGTGCAGACACATTCGTCAGTTTCCGAAGATTCTAATGATGTAGCTAATTATTATGTAGGGTTTCTGCACGAGCCAACGCCATCCGTGCAGCCACACATGTCAGTCTCCGAAGATTCTAATGATGTAGCTAATTATTTTGTAGGGCTTCTTCACGAACCAACGTCATCCGTGCAGCCACATAGGTCAGTCTCCGAAGATTCTAATGATGTAGTTAATTATTATGTAGGGCTTCTTCGCGAACCAACGCCATCCGTGCAGACACATTCGTCAGTTTCCGAAGATTCTAATGATGTAGCTAATTATTATGTAGGGTTTCTGCACAAACCAACGCCATACGTGCAGACACATTCGTCAGTCTCCGAAGATTCTAATGATGTAGCTAATTATTATGTAGGGCTTCTTCACGAACCAACGCCATCCGTGCATACACATTCGTCAGTTTCCGAAGATTCTAATGATGTAGCTAATTATTATGTAGGGCTTCTTCACGAACCAACGCCATCCGTGCAGACACATTCGTCAGTTTCCGAAGATTCTAATGATGTAGCTAATTATTTTGTAAGGTTTCTGCACGAGCCAACACCATCCGTGTAGCCACATAGGTCAGTCTCCGAATATTCTACTGATGTAGCTAATTATTTTGTAGGGTTTCTGCACGAACCAACGCCATCCGAGCACATAGGTAAGTCTCCGAAGATTCTAATGATGTAGCTAATTATTTTGTAAGGTTTCTGCACGAGCCAACACCATCCGTGTAGCCACATAGGTCAGTCTCCGAATATTCTACTGATGTAGCTAATTATTTTGTAGGGTTTCTGCACGAACCAACGCCATCCGAGCACATAGGTCAGTCTCCGAAGATTCTAATAATGTAGCTAATTATTTTGTAGGGTGTCTACACGAACCAACGCCATCCGTGCAGCCACATAGGTCAGTCTCCGAAGATTCTAATGATGTAGTTAATTATTATGTAGGGCTTCTTCACGAACCAACGCCATCCGTGCAGACACATTCGTCAGTTTCCGAAGATTCTTGATGTAGCTAATTATTATGTAGGGTTTCTGCACAAACCAACGCCATACGTGCAGACACATTCGTCAGTCTCCGAAGATTCTAATGATGTAGCTGATTATTTTGTAGGGCTTCTTCACGAATCAACGTCATCCGTGCAGCCACATAGGTCAGTCTCCGAAGATTCTAATGATGTAGCTAAATATTATGTAGGGCTTCTTCACGAACCAACGCCATCCGTGCAGACACATTCGTCAGTTTCCGAAGATTCTAATGATGTAGCTAATTATTATGTAGGGTTTCTGCACGAGCCAACGCCATCCGTGCAGCCACACAGGTCAGTCTCCGAAGATTCTAATGATGTAGCTAATTATTTTGTAGGGCTTCTTCACGAACCAACGTCATCCGTGCAGCCACATAGGTCAGTCTCCGAAGATTCTAATGATGTAGTTAATTATTATGTAGGGCTTCTTCACGAACCAACGCCATCCGTGCAGACACATTCGTCAGTTTCCGAAGATTCTAATGATGTAGCTAATTGTTATGTAGGGTTTCTGCACAAACCAACGCCATACGTGCAGACACATTCGTCAGTCTCCGAAGATTCTAATGATGTAGCTGATTATTTTGTAGGGCTTCTTCACGAACCAACGTCATCCGTGCAGCCACATAGGTCAGTCTCCGAAGATTCTAATGATGTAGCTAATTATTATGTAGGGCTTCTTCACGAACCAACGCCATCCGTGCAGACACATTCGTCAGTTTCCGAAGATTCTAATGATGTAGCTAATTATTATGTAGGGCTTCTTCACGAACCAACGCCATCCGTGCAGACACATTCGTCAGTTTCCGAAGATTCTAATGATGTAGCTAATTATTTTGTAAGGTTTCTGCACGAGCCAACACCATCCGTGTAGCCACATAGGTCAGTCTCCGAATATTCTACTGATGTAGCTAATTATTTTGTAGGGTTTCTGCACGAACCAACGCCATCCAAGACACATAGGTCAGTCTCCGAAGATTCTAATGATGTAGCTAATTATTTTGTAAGGTTTCTGCACGAGCCAACACCATCCGTGTAGCCACATAGGTCAGTCTCCGAATATTCTACTGATGTAGCTAATTATTTTGTAGGGTTTCTGCACGAACCAACGCCATCCGAGCACATAGGTCAGTCTCCGAAGATTCTAATGATGTAGCTAATTATTTTGTAGGGTGTCTACACGAACCAACGCCATCCGTGCAGCCACATAGGTCAGTCTCCGAAGATTCTAATGATGTAGTTAATTATTATGTAGGGCTTCTTCACGAACCAACGCCATCCGTGCTGACACATTCGTCAGTTTCCGAAGATTCTAATGATGTAGCTAATTATTATGTAGGGTTTCTGCACGAGCCAACGCCATCCGTGCAGCCACATAGGTCAGTCTCCGAAGATTCTAATGATGTAGGTAATTATTTTGTAAGGTTTCTGCACGAGCCAACGCCATCCGTGCAGCCACATAGGTCAGTCTCCGAAGATTCCAATGATGCAGCTAATTATTTTGTAGGGCTTCTTCACGAACCAACGTCATCCGTGCAGCCACATAGGTTAGTCTCCGAAGATTGTAATGATGTAGTTAATTATTTTCTAGGGTTTCTGCACGAACCAACGCCATCCGAGCACATAGGTCAGTCTCCGAAGATTCTAATGATGTAGCTAACTATTTTGTAAGGTTTCTGCACGAGCCAACGCCATCCGTGTAGCCACATACGTCAGTCTCCGAAGATTCTACTGATGTAGGTAATTATTTTTTAGGGTTTCTGCACGAACCAACGCCATACGTGCAGACACATTCGTCAGTCTCCGAAGATTCTAATGATGTAGCTGATTATTTTGTAGGGCTTCTTCACGAATCAACGTCATCCGTGCAGCCACATAGGTCAGTCTCCGAAGATTCTAATGATGTAGCTAAATATTATGTAGGGCTTCTTCACGAACCAACGCCATCCGTGCAGACACATTCGTCAGTTTCCGAAGATTCTAATGATGTAGCTAATTATTATGTAGGGCTTCTTCACGAACCAACGCCATCCGTGCAGACACATTCGTCAGTTTCCGAAGATTCTAATGATGTAGCTAATTATTTTGTAAGGTTTCTGCACGAGCCAACGCCATCCCTGTAGCCACATACGTCAGTCTCCGAAGATTCTACTGATGTAGCTAATTATTTTGTAGGGTTTCTGCACGAACCAATGCCATCCGAGCACATAGGTCAGTCTCCGAAGATTCTAATGATGTAGCTAATTATTTTGTAGGGTGTCTGCACGAACCAACGCCATCTGTGCAGACACATATTTCAGTTGCAAAGTCGTAATTGTCATATTACTGTCAACCGGGTTTGAAGAAAGGGGTCCCCAGAACCGATGTTGTGCGTAGGGCCCCGGTAACTGTAAATCATCCACTGCTTTTTTGCTGTTTGTAAATCGCTTTAATCTCTATTTCGATATTGAATCACTCCACTGTTAAATTTGTTAAAATCGATAATTTGTCCTTTCCCACGATAAAATTTAACTTTTTTATGTGGCACTATTTAACTCATGTCTTTGGAGTCGGCGCCTGTCATCTTCTGGGTTGAAAATTGATGATTGTGTCATTTACTTCTGAATAAATTAAAGCCCGTACATGTCGTTAAGTCCACAATGTTGCACGCATTTCTTTACGTTGACAACACTGAATCACAAAGTTATGTAGTCTGATTGGATATTAGAGGACAGATATTATCGAGTTACTACGACATGATGAATTATTGCACATATTTATTAAAGTAGATATAAGTTTATCACGTGGACAGTCTTCAGACGACATGTACATCAAAATATCTTTTCAAATTCATGCTATAAATGGACTTCTGGAAAAAGCTTCAACTTGAAGTTTTCTAAACTATGATCAAAGAATAATTTCAATTTGACCTACCCTGAGTATACATTTATATTAAACACTGGGTCTTAAAAAGAATCTATATAATTTGGACCATGAAAATCATGAACCCCTAGGGAAACATAACATGCATGCAAAGTTATTTTGATAGTATTCATTATAAGCTTTTATTCACGTTTACGAGGTCTGAAAACCGTATTGGCAGGAAAATTTTAAATCTTATATTCACGCCTTAAACATTTGATGTGCAAATAGCATACCCTAAAATACTTAACAACGCTAAAAATTTTTTTTTATTCTAAACGCCTGTAAAAACGTTAAAAATTTGATCTGGCACATTAGAATTTAGCTGAAATGCAAAAAAGTATTCTGATTAAATAGTGCTGGTACGATATTTCACTCTTCAGCTTACGGGAGACGATGCGTTGAAAAGCGTAGTAGGTTTCATGACTGATGTTTCAAACTGCAAACCAGTATTTTCTACCTATTGTTGCATTCTTATGAAGAGGAAGGCAATATCACCTTTCTATGTCATGAATTGACCATCTTTCTCAGTTTCGTCAGCGAAAATCGATATTTTTTCCGTCAGTGTTACTGGAACGTTACATCGAAAATTCATTAAGGTTGGATGACCGTGTTTGATACGGCAAAAGAATATATTTTCTGGTGAAGTAAACGAATTTCTTTTTGTTGCATTCTTATAAAGAGAAAAGGGGTACCACCTTTCTATGTAACGAATTAGCAATTTGTTAGCTGTTTCGTCAGCGAAAATCCTGTTACTTTCCTGGATGTTACAAGAACCAATGCGATGTAAAAACATCGAGGTTTGATGACCGATTTTTTAAAACGTGAAGGAATACATTCTACGTGAAGTAAATGAATTTCTCTTTGTTGCATTCTTAATACAGCGGAAGGCAATATCACCTTACTATGTCGCGAATTAAAAATATTTCGATGTTTCGTCACCGAAAATCGAGCTTTTTCCTCCATGTTTACACGAACGAATGCATCGAAAAACTTTGAAGTTTCTATGGAGCGTATCAACAAATCTAATTATTTACTCGGTGTTGAATTTTCTGAGTAATCATTGATATACTAAACAGTGATTTTACACAATGATGTGATTTTTTTCTTTTTTAGCAAAACATTCAGGTATTCACCGATAATATCGAAGGATCGCTATTTCCGGAATAAGTAACCACAGATGTTTCTAACCGATGTGTCTATCACTTGGTCATACTAAGTATCAGCGGCCTTCTTACTAAAAATATTAAATAAAAAAAACTATATTCACCTCGGGAAAACAATGATCGGCAGTTCTTGGCAAATAGGCCTTTATTTTTCGATATATTGCTCTTTATTAGTAATGAAATGGTTTTGATATTATGAGAAGTATGCTGCTATCGGCATAACAATATTTAAAGGAATTTAATTTCTATTCGCATCAAATTTTCTAATGCGGACCTATATACTTCAATTTAAAACCCAGTTATGTGGTCATAAAGCAATTTTCACTTTAGAATTATTGTACGACGACAATATTTCCTTTCGATGACTTCCTAGGATAATTATTTTCCATCTTCTGATGTATTTGATTACAGTGTTAAAAAATGCTGAAATAAAAATTTTTGTGGGCCGAACGAAGTCTCTTATACGAACACAGGTAATACTGTTTTGTTTTCTTTTAACTACTTGCTAAACAAGTACAAATAAAGCGATCTGGGTAAAGCTCTTAGTTATATGCAATCACTGGAATTGTGTGCATGCCACAGAATGCCGATAGATGACGACACATCCGCCATCAAAGAAGGGTGATATCACCTACTATACAACAACAATGCCTGCACACGTTTGATATCACATCCTCTTCACAAGTGCCCGTACACCAATGGCTGAAGGAATGAATGACTTTTCTGCTATATTTTCATTGGACAACTGCTGTGCCTTCCAAGAACTCCTTTGGGTTAAAGCTGGGTTAAAGCAGGATATTCATTTCACAAATCGAGTGTAATATCCACCAATGTTTAGCCATGGGAAATGTATGCTATGTGTAACCTCACTTGTACATACTAAAAGGTAAAGTGCGACTGCGAAATGGAGAAGTAATTGATCAAAAACTATCTTGTTAAACGGGACAAAGTAAACTGCAAGCCTAATCTTTAGCGAATTGTCCGAACATGAAGTGAGGCTGACACCTTCAATAAAAGAAGCACTTCCAAGCTGACGAAGGTTGTTGTGTGACATCACCTGCAACAGAACACAGGAATTAGTTAACTTTTCCAAAGTTTTTGGACAATAAATATTCAAACAGTTAGTTTTAAGTTTTTTATTCATAAAATAAAATATATATAAAAATAAAATAATAATGTTGTAACTTGATCGCAATTGCGAAATTTCACATCGTGTGCGTCGGCTGCCTTTTGGTGTCCGAAAGCCCTATTTGTAATTTCTCTGTTGGAAACTGACGAATATATTTAATTCAACGAAATATTAGTGGTATATTTAGTTGAATTAATTATTTTCGTCAGTTTCTTACAGAGAATTAATAACAATTATGGTTTTCCAACACCAAAAGGCTCACGATGTGAAATTTCGCAAGTGCGATCAAGTTACAACCTTTATATTTTACTTCCCGCAACATGAGGTTGAGAACTCACGTTCTTCCATCTTTAGGCCATCTAAGAATTACTTGTGTTATATCTATTAACCTTGCTTGCATCGAGACACGGCCCGACAAGTTATAACAATTAATAGAAGTAATTCTTATTTTATTTTTCTGCAGCCAGATGTTTTCCGGTACATTTGGCTGGAACATTATACTGAACAATCAAAGAACTGAAACAAAGTAAGAATAACGCGTAACAATCTGTATAATTACAGAGTCAAATTGAATCTCGGGCTATTGCGTCATGATTTGGGTTAACGTGAAGATTATGGTGCAAAATTCAGGGATAAAAACTAAAAAAAAACTGTGACGTATATCCTTTTTGAAATCAAAAATGATGAAAAATGAAAAAAAAAATTTTTATTGATAGAGTTATTTTTTGAAAAAAGTTTTACGTAAAATGTACCTGTCTATGTGACACGCGGAAATCCAGTTAGCGGCAAAGATGACCCTGTGACTACCGCTAGAGCATCACCGCAAAACAGGTTAGGCCTGAGGTGCAGCGCGACCGCCAGCTTCACTAACTATGGTGAGCGCGGAAGGATACTTCGCAATGACACACGTGCAGAAGTACAGGATGACTCCGCTTTCACAGGCAATGGAAGGAACTTTTTTTACTTTATAATATTTGCTATTCTTCAGTGGTTTATTTTAGTAATTTGTAAATCGGTTAGAAACATCGATGTTTGTTTATTTTCTGTCTTCGGCAGTGGCGTCTGAAAGGGTGGGGCACCAGGACACCGGCCCAAACAGGACCCCAAAATGGTGGCAAAGTTTGTTTGTTTATGTCCGATTTTTTTATTTCGAAGTTTGGAGGAAAAAATAAAAAAGTACATAACCAAAACAGTCAGGACAAGAAATTCCAGTTCTTCCCATAAAAATCTGTAAATTAAGAACACAATAATATGTTCATAGTATGAACATACCAAGGGCGTATTTAGAGAGGTGCCAATACGAAACAATTTCAGGGGCAGGGGATTGTCCCTCCTTCCGGAAGTGTTTAATTTTTTAAAGGTTTTGGTTAAAATGTGAATTTTATTAAAAAATGCTTTAATTTAATAAAAATGCGTCAACTTTTATTAGAAAAAAAATACTTTAAAACAAATGCTCAAAAAATGAATGCATAAAAATATGGGATAATTCCAGCGGTCCAATGGCCTAGTGGTCAGCTTTCGTGACTGCCAAGTCTTTTTTATACCGAGAGAGCCTGGAGTTTGTGAGGGAACTTTTCTTCTCATTTAGCCTGTTGTGTGTGGGCTGGGCCCGTCAGAGGAATACCATTAAATCCTAATACGTGAGTGCAAAAGTTTTTTTTCTATGTGTAATTAATAGTTGCTGGCAGAGTTTAAAGTAGGGTTGTAGAATAATTGAAAGTTATTTGAAATTGGTTTATTTCCATGTGGTGTTTATTGATGCATGTCGTATTATTGGGAGTTTCAAATTAATAGTGTTTACATTCCCTGAGTTAATATTCTTGTGCTTTCGGGTGCTCATGTGCTTTAATCTTGAATGTTGTCTCAAGAAATGATAGGCTAATGATTAATGGAGTTTAAATATCTGGTGTTATTGGAATTGTATTGCCTGTTTTGCGTGATAAAACAATTGATGAAGCAAATGGGGTGAAAATGTCGGAATTTACATAGAGTTTAATGTGTTCTGAAGTAATTGACTTGTATTTGTACTAAAACTATTGAATGATATAAAAGGGTTTAGCAGAGTAATTTGTGTATGATTTGTTTATTTGTTATTGTAAATTTATTTCAATATCTGTCTCCTGCACTTTACGTCCTAGTCGTGGGTTCGAACCCAGAGAGAGACAGATTACCGAGATAGTAGCTGGGAAAAGTAAATTCTGGTGGGGAAATAATGGCTAGGAACGTTGCAAACGTTCTATTTTCTTTTTTTCTTCTTCGCCCTCGGTCATAATACAACTGGCAAACAACGCTTAACAAAAAACATGTGCCTTTACGCTTTCTTTACCGCTTTCTTTACATGCAACCTGATCACACCCAACGCGAAGGCTCAAAGATAAGTAGTTTACGATAAATTTGAGCCATTTCTTTTTTAGAATTACGTTAAAACAACGTTCTATTTTCTAGCTCACAACGTCGTTACAGTATGATGACCTTCTGACGTATGAAATTTTTGAATTAATATCGCAGATTGAAAAACTACGTTCTATTTTCTTTTTTTTCTTCTCCGCCCTTAAGATCATAATAGAATCGGCAAACAACGCTTACAAAGAAGGGCGTAATAAATGTATTTACGAATCAAAATAGTCGTAACGGAATTCTAAAAAAGAAACGCCTAAAATTTATGGTGAACTACGTTTCTGCACCCCTTAACGTTCGGTGTGATCCGGTTGATGTCAACAAAGCGGAAAGACACACTCAGATCGGGTAGAAACGCGTAACATTAAAATAACTAAAAATCAAATTTAAATTTAAACAAAAATCGCTTCGAGGTGCACCAGAAGATGTCTACAGGCACCTTCATAACAAATTTCGTCGCTCTAGGACGCCTAATTCTTTGTGAAATCCGACCGACAGACACACACACAGTCTGGTTTATATATAGAGAGAGAAAAAGATGATGTTTTATTATACTTTCTGTAATACCTTTTAAATAATAATTATAATGCTATTAATTTTTTCGTCAACGTCGTAGCATAACCACGTGCATTCAACATACATCTCTCAGCGCGACTCCATGAACATCGTGAGTACGCTGTAAAACGTTCAAGCGTGTCGGTGCAACCTGGTTCCCGAGAAATAAACGGAAGTCACGCTGGTCTGCTGTTCGTTGAGTAGATTGATCCTTATCTCTCGGCGCTCAGCAATGTGTCTTTGCGACTGCTCACTGGGAGCAAGTGTGAGTTACACCGCAAACATAACATCACATCAACTTTAATGTAGTGGTTTTACTCGAAAAAAAAAAAAAGCTGTTGCAAGAACCTATTGAAAAATTGTAAAACATGAAAGCTTAGAAACAAATGTGAAGACTGATTTTTTGGATTTTAAAATTTAAGATTAGCAGAATATTTTTCGATATCACTTTTCACTAAAGTCTAATCTGTATATAAAAAAATCCATTATAACAATAATTAAAATAATGTTGCACAGTTTCTCATAGATGCTGACTACGTAGATGTTCGAGGGTTAAGTCACCTATTTAAGTTATTTATCATACTGAAATTTTCTTCCTCAGAAAACAAAAAAAACAAAAACAAAAAAAACCACGTAACTGTTGAAAAGTGCATAACAAAAATTCGTAATGCATATAACTACATATTCATTTCAATTTTAAAAGCCTATTACTGATTAAATCGTTTAAGTTGGGATTTTCACTGCGTTTTATTTGTACGCAAATAACTTTGACAGCGTAATCCCGGTCTGTTAATAGACCTACATATCCAAAAGTTTTTTTTAATCTGACAGTAATTCTAGATAATTTTTACAAATTTATGTGCAAATGTGCTCCATCCACAGATAAAAAAACTAGGAGCACTAGAAATAAGACGTGCGGATCCAGTATTTTCGTGAGGGGGGGGGCGCAAGTGTCGGGAATAACCGGAGATTTTTCTAATATTTTTCCTCAAAATGAAAAAGTTTTCTTAGTATGTCTATAGATTCTTCCAATTAATTAAGGAGTGTAATATACTTTTAATTAATACTTTCTTTCACGAAAAAATATTCAATTTGTTATTAAAATTAACATATCGAAGGTATTCCTTTGTCCTGAGGGGAGCCCCCTGGATCCGCCCCTGAAATAAGATAACTGGTGGAGAGGGACAACATTTTCTCGCTGACCAAACTTGTCACATAAAAATACCTAACACCGTAAGTTATATCGCCTCAAAATTGGGAAAAAAGAAGACAAAAGTTTCGAGAAAGGCAAGCCAAGGAAGAAGCGTACTCCAGCCCTCCTAAAGAACTAGGAGAACCAAAGGAACTCTGAGCTCGTAAAAGATAGATTGGTTCACATTGAGCTTATTAAAAGCCCCTCGCCGCCCAGATTAGCCAGCGAGCTTCAAATAAGTCTTAAAAGTCAGAAACTCACGTGCATCACAGTGCGGGTTGGACTAAAAAAAACGTGATTTCTGCATGTAATTCGAATAGCAGCTTAACACTAAGTGGTGAAATGTGAGAAAAAAAATAGTAGTTCACATCTCGCTGAGAAAAATCACTAACACCGCTATACGTTTCTTAAAAAACTTGAATAAAAGGGAGAAACCCCTAGCTCAAAAGTGGAAATCGCAGCCGATCTCGTACTGAGATAGACGGAAAATTCAAACTTGGGATTGAAGGGTCTGTGCACTAATACTATCCCCCAATCTCCAAATATAATAACACAAATACATATATAGCACTATAAGATTTTAAACGGAGAGAGTAACGTAACCACTTCTCTCAGCCAAAGGAAAAGGTAAATACCAGCCGTAATCCAAGTGTGCTCCGTATATATACACTGACGGAAAAAAAAAAATCCCAACACCACGAAAAAATAGTTGTAGATGAATGAAATGGCGGCAATACATTTGTATAGGTAACATATTTAATCGATTAAGGTAAGAGCCATTTTAAATGTGAAATGCTGGTACATTAATAACCGGTGTAACCGTCAGAATGTTGAATGCAAGCACGCAAACGTTCATGCATTGTGTCGTACAGGTGCTGGATGTCAGTTTGTGGGATGGAGTTCCATGCCTGTTGGACCTAGTCGGTCAATACAGGGACGGTTAATGCTGGTTGGGGGTGACGCTGTAGTTGTCGTCCAATGATGTTCCATACGTGCTCGATTGGTGAAAGATCTGGTGATCTAGCAGGCCACGGCAACATGTCGACACTCTGTAGAGCATGTTGGGTTACAACAGCGGTATGCGGGCGAGCGTTATCCTGTTGGAAAACACCCCCTAGAATGCTGTTCATGAATGGCAGCACAACAGGTTGAATCACCAGACCAACGTACAACTGTGCCGTCAGGGTTCGTGGGATAACCACGAGAGTGCTCCTGCTGTCATAGGAAATTGCTCCCCAGACCATAACTCCAGGTGTAGGTCCAGTGTGTCTCGGCCGCAGAGAGGTTGGTTGCAGGCGCTCACCTGGCCTCCTTCTAACCAACACACGGCCATCACTGGCACCGAGGCAGAACCGGCTTTCATCAGAAAACACAACAGATCTCCACTCCGTCCTCCAATGAGCTCTAGCTTGACACCACTGACGTCGCAAACGTCAGTGGTTTGGAGTAAGTGGAATGCACGCTACAAGGCGTCTGGCTCGGAGCTGACCTTCAAGTAACCGATTTGTAAAAGTTCGTTGTGTCACTGTGGTGGCAACTGCAGCTCGAATTGCTGCCACGGCCATACGCCGTACACGGCGGTCTTCCCTTTCAGTAGTGCCACGTGGCCGGCCGGAACCCGGTCTTCTTGAGGCAGTACCTTCCCTTGACCACCGCTGCCAACAATGATGCAGAGTGGCTACATTCCTGCCAAGTCGTTCTGCAATATTGCGGAAAGAAAATCCACCTTCTCGTAGCCCTATTACACGACCTCGTTCAAACTCCGTGAGCTGTTGATAATGGCTTCTTCGTCTTCTTAAAGGCATTCCTGACTAACATCAACAACCTACGTCGAATCTCAACGATAACTAACGCTCACGAACGTTACAGCACGTATTTACAGCAAACTTGCGTTGCATGTTCCGAGGGGCGCTACCAGCGCCACACGTATGTGCCGAGCGCGAAATTTGCATAGATGTCATCTTACAGATGTACTCTCACCGTCTACCAACTGTCGTTTATCTAACACAACCCCTTCTTGGTGTTGGGATTTTTTCTTCCGTCAGTCAAAAAGCAGATGCTCTAGAAGCAAAATAACAGGAGGAATGGGTTACTATTTTCATGATGACAAAACGTGTCATATAAAAATACCCAACACCGACCTAATTAACTATGTGTTCACATTGAGCTAATGAAAAAGTTCCAACACCCCCTATATATTAGCCAGTAAAAACCCACATCAGGTAAGAGTTAAAAGTGAGAAACCCACGTACGCCAGAGTGTAGGCTGGGTTAGAAAAAAGTGATTCTGCAGGTATGTCGACTTGATACAGCCCGCGTGCCAGAGGTGCCGGGTCATGTGACTTACGTTTGCTCCTCGGGAACCTGGTTGCGCCGAGACGCTTGTGTGAAACGTTGCTCTGAACAGTCGTTGCTTTATGGCTTGGTGCATTATCCTGTTGGTACCAACAAGGCTCGGTTCCATAGTTATAGGGCATAGTTGTCCAGAATATCGCGGTAGACCTTCTGGTTAACAGGTTTGTCCACGATAACCAATGGGCCGGCACCATACCACGAAAAAAACACCCCCACACGAGTACACTGACAGCTCCAAACTAGACCGTAGGAACAGTACACAGTGGTAAATAGCGTTCCCCCAGCTACCGCATACCCACACACGGCCATCAGACTGATGGATCGTGTATCTGGATTCATCAGTCCATAGGACACGTTTCCATTGATCTACGGTCCACGATAGATGTTCTTTACACTATGCTAAACGACGGGTAGCATTCCCAGTGGCGATGAAAAGCTTATGAGTAGCCACACGACCACGGTAGCCCATGGAATGAATTTTTCTGCGAATGGTACGTGTACATACCGAGGTTCCAGCATTTTTACTCACCTGTACACTGAGGTCTTGTGCAGTACTCCGTCGAATAGCTGTAACGACCCTCTTGAGGCTTCGAAGTCCTCTATCACTGATTTTCTTTGGTTTGCTGGTGTGTTTTGTTGCTTCAAGCACGCCATGTAACTTACACTTGTTCTGTACATCCAAAACAGTTGACTTGGGTATGTTTAAATGCCTCTCGGTTTCTCTTATGGACAACCCACTGATATACCACCCAACAATCTTTCCTTTCTCAAAGCCAGTTCTCTCCCGCCGCGTCATTTTGACTCAACCTCATAGTGCCAGTGCGATATGACCGAGGTCAGCTGCAGGTTTGTTTTTATACAGTTTGCAGCTGTACCGCGCATCTTAACAACGTAGCGGATCCGTTCATTTGCTTTTGAAGGAGTGTCTGGTGACTTTTGTCCAATTAGTGTATATACAGGGCGACTGCCTTCAAAATACTCGGAGATTGGGAAAAAAACTCATTTTCAGCAGAATTTTTAAAAATATATGTTTTGCAAGTTTTTGGGGCGTTATGCCATTTAAATGCTATTTTTTTTTTAAAGTTTTTTTTTGTTGTTGTTTTTTCCGAATGTCCCCATTTCGAATAGGTTATCGCCCTTCCCCGTTTAGATACTGAGATTTATAGAATTTTAATTATTCTTGTAACCACCTTAATATTTTTCGCATTCATGAAGCAGCAAATCAAAAGTCAGAAATTAAGAGAACAAATCAGTTTTCATTATGAGCGCGTATAAAGGTCAACAATTTGTCAGTTATTCCACGGTACATTAAAAATCAATCACTAAAACATGTATTAGGAGAAAAAAGTAGTTTTGCAAATTTATTTTAGAAGGATCTTTATTATTTCCTACACAAAAATATTAGCCATGCAGTCATCTTTTACGAGGGAGTGTTTATTGGAGTAAAAATACAACTACCGCCCCGATTGCATAGTGATCTAAGGCGCTGGCTTATGATCATTCGCCCTAGTTGGGTCCGGGTTCGAATCCCGATGAGGCATGGATGTTGTGTTTGTCTTACGACACT
Source organism: Macrothele yani (assembly GCA_039090855.1). Classification (NCBI taxonomy): domain Eukaryota; kingdom Metazoa; phylum Arthropoda; class Arachnida; order Araneae; family Macrothelidae; genus Macrothele; species Macrothele yani. The sequence continues at coordinate 35,401,788 of CM077031.1, read as the reverse complement.
TGCTCTCAATGTGTTACTTGATCAACACTGGTCATTCAGCATACTATAAGTCATTTGGCGTGCTGTCAACAATGTATGATTTGCATGGGCGACAGAACCCAATAATGTCAGGACGGGACCAACTTCTCCGAGAGTTAAAACAATAAAAAAAAACACAAAAGAGAAAAAAAGCTCGTAGCATATATGTGCAAGTATTCGTACAAATCATCTTCAACTATCATCAGTCCATTGCTGGATGGAAGTCTCTTCTGGAACTTTCTCTTCAGCTTATCCCTTCCAAGTCACTCCTGCATGCTTTCGAATTTCATCCACCCATCTCCCATGTGGTCTGCTTCTGAATTTTCTCCTGCCCCATAGGGAAATCCAATCTAATATCACAGTTGTTTGACAGTAGTCAGTTCTTCTAGCAAAACATCCAGCCCATTGTTATTTGAGAATTCTATGACGATCTTCTTTTAAGTTTGGAACACAATGAGAGTTAACTTTTCAACTTATTTGTGCAAATTCAATTTTTAAATTTGTACTTGAAGCATTTTCCAGAAAACTGCAAAACGTGGTGAAGGTTTCCTGGAAATTTTCATAAAAAAAAAAAAACTTACGTCACATGTGAACCACAAATGTTTAAGATGTTTCGTAGGAAAACCCCTTAAATGAAGGGACCGTGAAATTCGGGGGTCCGTATCCCCGTCTCCCCTACCTTTCGCCGCCAGTGATGATTTGTACTTGTTGCCATAGGCGCAGACCATAGGGGGCAAGGTGAATCTTGTCCCCCTAATAATTTTACTAGGGGGTCAGTTCCCACCCAATATTTTTCGTCCTGTTTAATTAAATAATTGTTTGGCCTCATTGGTCCACTTTATGAGGCCAAAGCGATTTATTTCCGAAAAATTTATAAATAACAAAGTAAACGTTTTTTCCATATAAAAAAAGGCATTGCTTATTTGATAAGAAACTTGATTTTCAGCTCGATATTTTGTTCATGTTCTCGTGATGTTTAAAACAATTATGAAAAATAAAATAAATAAAAATACAGAAACGTATAATGTATCTATTTAGTATTTATTTATTTATTTTTTTATCTATTTATTTTTTGCGATTCTGGTTCTTTGTTAGAATAACAGCGCTAATTTTTCATATTTTTGATAAACGTTTGAAAACAAAATCTCTCGGGATATTTTTATAAAATCGCAAGCTGAATTTCATTTTTTGAAATATTAATGTTCCGTAAAAGAATATTTCTATTTCCTTGTTCATTTTCTGATGAGCAATTACAATAGCGTTTCAAAATAAACGTCGAATCTCGTAGTTTATCTTTTTGACACCCCCCCCCTCCCTTTTAATTTCAATTTTCCTCCTGACAAAGGAACAGATGTGCTCCTTCCACTCTGATTTCTGCACGCCTGCCCCTCAATAATTTCATGAACTCGGCGCCCCTGCTTGTTGCTGTGTAATTTCTGTCTCCTGTTCATCTGTGCCTGTATGTCATTGTGTCTCCAGATCTAATAAATCATTTTTTTTAACTTCAAATCAAAAAAAAAAAAATAAAAAAAAATACAGCCTCAGTCTCCCTCTCCCCGAAAAGAATATCGTAGATTTTAACACTTTTTACTCTCACCCTCTTTCCTTCTGAATCTTCACTCCATATTATGGTCTTCCTCTTAAGCTTAAAGACTTCTTTGAGGTACAGTCCACCCCCTATTTAACGGACTGCAATTTAACGAATTCTGCAATTTTACGTACATGTTTTACGGTCCCGACGGAACCACATTGAAATTAATGCGTGGTTTTCCAATTTAATGAACACATTTCCTCAATTTAGCGATCGTGTTTTAGTTTTTAAACCACACTACTATGTTAGCCAGCATTTTCACGTTAAAAGGTAGCTGAATTGCAATCCCTTGATGATGTTTTCTTTGAACAGATCGGACTAAATGCATCAGATTCTTTAGTATTAGTATTAAAGAATTCTGTCTAGTTGCACTATAAAATAAATTAAAAGCATTGACACAAAACAGGAGAACTTGTCTACGGCTCAAGCAAGAACTGTAGGCATGGGTAATTATTATCTCTTCAGCCTCTACTCAAACCAATTTGTTATTCTTGGAGAGCCTGCACATTTACAATTTGGGCGACTCCTGATGTAATGACGGCTCCCCTCGTCAAATTCCAGGGCCCTGGCAACATCTCTTCCACCTAGTCACTTATTGGGAACTGCAGACTTTTTAACCGTGACCGTTATGTCAAGACTGATATGTAAACTTTCTTTTAATTTTGGCCTCTTACCTGTTACCTATGTATACTTGGATGGACGGTCTAATTTTACCATCCGAAGATGGGCGTACAGTAATGCTCGAAAGGCCTAATGTGTGTCAATGCTTTTAATAAAGTTTTAACTTTCAATGTAGTTTTAACTTTTTTTATCGTGCAACTAGACGGAACTCGTTAATACTAATACATGCAGTACGAATTTCAGCATCAGATTCTGATGAAGCTGAACTGAAAGTTAACTGCTTTAGTGATGCTGGTAAAAGTATGAAATGTGCTAAAAAAGCACTTGATGCCCTTCGCTATTAATGATGTTTTTCATGCACTTCATAAAATTGAAGCTGCAATTTATAAAGCTAAACGTTCAAAAAAATGATAAGCAATCTTCTCTACAGCATTTCTTTTCTCCAGTGTAAAAAGATAAACAACACATATTCTGTTTTTACAAGTTAATTAGTACTGAATAAACAAAGACATAGCTCTTTCCACGTTTTAGCAACACCTAGCAGCCGAAAAATTGTTATTCGGCCACCGCTGGGGATCCGAATCCCAGATCTCTCGATATCTTGCCGAGCGCGTTAGCCTTGCACCCTGAAAGTAATGCCTCGTCCTGTAAGGCTAACGCGCTCGGCTACATATCAAGAGATCTGGGATTCGGATCACCAGCGGTGACCGAATAACAATTTTTCGGTTGCTGTGTGTTGCTAAAACGTGGAAAGAGCGATGTCTTTGTTTATTCACTAACGCCACGTATTTGGAGGATTTTCACTTTAGATCTCGCCCTTAATTATTACTGATTGATGTTCTGTTTCATGCAGTTTAGGACACTGAAATCATTATTTAAGAAGCCAAATGCTCGGGGGAAAAAATCAGCTATCGTATATTTCTCGCAATTTTAAAGTACGCTTAAATTTTGATGCTATATATTGAAGTCTAATGTCTACAAATTATGTATTTAATATGCAAAGTAAATGTGTACGTGTTATAACATTTTTGATAATAAATTCATAATTAAAAGTACTATACGTAATTAAAATTTCACTGAAACAAAGAGAAATTAACTGCTTACGTATTCTGTAATGAACACTAGCTTGATTTGAATGTTTCATTCGAAAGGCTTCCTCGATTTAAAGAATGCCGCGATTTTACGTACAAAACTGTTGGTCCTTTCGTTCGTTAAATCGAGGTTTGACTGCATTCATTTTCTCTTTATGACAGTTTTCGCGTGTGTGTCCGTTACGGACGACATTTTTCACGTGACGATTTTATTAAAATACGATATTTATTTTCTACTGCAGCAATTAAATTTTGCCATTGGCCCTGCAATGAAATTTCGTCCGAGCTCTGCAAAACCTCCATCCGACCCTGCGCATGTAGCGGTCTTATGTTTCTCTTTTACGCTTTCCAACCGTAGGTTGAAGAAGCGTATATGATCCAGCTTTGTCCGTCTGTCTGTCTGTGTGTCAGCACCATAACTCGCGTAAAAATGGTTCGATTTCGAAGAAATTTTTGTATGCGGTAGGGGACCACCTAGGGACGAACCCTATTGAAAATGGGGATGGGGTCAATGGTCAGGACATAGGAGCGGGATCCATTCCATTGCTTTTATGCGTCATAACTTACGTGAAAATGCTTCGATTGCATCAAAACTTTATCATGTTGTTCCGGAGGTATGACGAACCAGTTCTGCTTAATATCATCGAAATGGGGTAAATGGCCAGTATACAGGAGCGAAATTTATTCCACAGCCATTATCCTCATAACTTGATCAATGATTTCTGGCATGTTGGAAAGCGTAATATAATCAATGCATTGCATGATTTTACTAACTTGCTTAGTTTTTTGTTGTTTAAAGCCTGTATTATAAGACTGTCTTTAGAACCACCCAAACGTATATGAGTAGCTCTCGTTTTAATCTGCTACAAATTTTGCAGTTGCGCCGTACTGTGGCGCAGTGGTCTAACCGGTAGGTTATGACATTTCGTCAGTGAAGGGTTCTTCGGGTTCGTATCCCGGTGAGGCATGGATGTTGTGTTTGTCCTGTGGTGCTGGCTCTCTCCATTTCCTGGAACCACTGGCCTTAAATTAGGGGCGAGCGATTGCGTATAACTCATTCACTTGCGCACGGTGGTCGGTAAACCTTTAACAACAACAACGAAACTTTACAGATGAGGACAGTTACTATTTTAACAACCCATATAGCCTATTTCAAGGCATTTACAGCTTTGGAACAGGTTAGTACAAAAATGAGATTAGTAATTAATGAATCTGAGACCAAATATATGGCTGCGGAAAAAGCCTTTTGCTTCGGACTGCTTTCTACTATCATGTTGGGTGGTCACACATTCGACAGGGTTGACAGCTTTAAATACCCAGGCTCTACGATGGCTCGCACAATGATGTCTCCACTGAAATAAAAATCTGTCTCATGGCTGCAAATAGAGTATTCTATGCCCTGGGAAAACTGTTGAAATCTCGATTCTTATCTCGAGTAACAAAGTTAACGATTTATAAAACTTTAATAAGAGCTGTGCTTACATATGCCTCGGAAACTTGGGAACGAAGTAGGAAAATTTATTGAATGCTAGATACATTTGAAAGCAAAATTCTCAGAAAAATAATTGGCCCTATATGTAGTGGTGGACTCTGTCAGAAACGCTAAAATAAAAGATTACACTTCATTCATATAGACCCTATTGTTACTAACATGATTAGGTCATCAAGATTGAGTTGGGTTGCCCATGTGGTGAGAATGGAGGAAAATGAAGCTCCTCAGAAAATCCAGGAGTGCGCACAGGACGAGGTCGTCCAAAGACCAGGTGGATAGGTGGAGGATACAAAAAATCGTGGGCTGCCAGAACTGCGAAATAATGGCCCAAAATAGAGAACAATGACAAAAATTTGTTGAAGAGGCCAAGGTCCACAATGAATTGTAGAGCCAAGAAAGAAGAGAGGAAGAAGATTAATACTCTCTTGTCTCAATACCCGCACACGACAGGCACCTATCGAAGGAGATGCCTCCCCACCGCAGCTGCCTACTCCTCGTCGGTAGGACATTGTGGGCCAATCGCCACCTAAAGTTCCTCTTCTTGCAGTCAACACCCGTCGAGTGAATGCTCATTCACGCCTCTCTCAAAGAGAAGTTCCTAGGAACTTTGAAATCTTTGATGACATGTTCGCTAGGCCTGGGGAGCAGGTCAATGTACATCTGCTGCGTGTTCTTCCCGGTACGGTCAGCTTCCGCAAAGTCCTACCCAACAATAACACCTCGTTGGAAGTCAGTAAACTCAAAATGGCGTGGCCATGTCTTACGATAGACGATATACGACGTCTGGTATACGATATCTTGGATTAGGGTTAACACCAGTCTCATATTCGGTTGTATTAGTTGGACTAAAACTAGATTCGTGGTATGGCCTCCCGATTGGAAAGCATTTTAGAGGAGAAAATGAAAAATTTTAAGTTGTAGAAGTATGGTGCGGATAAATCACTGTATCTGTGGCCTTACGAGCTAAGAAACAAGAACCGCATCCAAATAACTCCCACAGTTTTCACCTACCAAAGGTAAATAACTATAACAGTCTGGAATAGGAAGCAAGGAAGAGGTACTCGGGAAGGGGATTTTATAAGAAAAATACTTTAATTCAATATTTTTCTTTTTAAAATTGGATGCACCGCGATTGCAGACGAGTTTATTCAACAGTAACAATTCCTTATAATTTGTGTTAGCTGAGCTGTCGAAGGGAAATTGTATTAGAGATAAAAGAATGAATGAAACCAGACTTTATTTAAATTTGAGAAGCATTGAAATAATTATAATAACCTCCCTCCTGAAAGAAAAATAATTAACATATTACCATTAAAATAAAACTAAATAAATGAAATTAAAATACCAAGCTCAAATGTTTGAGGAGCTTTAGATGTAGTTTTAAAAGAAATCTGGCATTTATCGGAATGTGCCATTTCTGTTGTGGAGGAGCAGGGCGGCCAACAATCCACTCTTTACATCGCCAAATCACAAGCAACAATCACCAGATTAAAGGAAGAAATCAGCAATGCCGTATTGCACAAGTCTGAAACGAAATATAAGTTATATTAAGATGTATATATATAATTTATATATATATAAATAGATAGATGAAAACACAATGTAAGCGTTTATGTTGCGAATTTAAAAAACCTGAATGAACGCTAAGACCAAACAACATGCGAACTTTTAAAAACCTTAATGAATGTTAAGCCCAAGGATTTAGAGTAAACCAATATGTACATGCAATAAAACTCTGAGAATAAAATCATGATAAAGTTAAAGTAACAAACAACGTTGAAACCAAGGACGTAGAGTTTAATTATATGCAAATACAATAAAATTCAGAGAATAAAACAATGACATAGTTAAACGAACGAATATATATATATATTATATGGTGTTAATTTTGTGAATTCAATTGGCTTCTTTGATACTCTAAACATTTACTACAGAATATGAGTTCTTAACAGTACGAGAGTTAATTGGAGGACCCATGAGAAATGAAAATGTGATATAAGATGGAATTTATCCCCATCCCATGAAAATTTTGTATTAATATTTGAAACAATTTCCTAGTGTATTACTTACACAGCTAAAGCCTTAAATATACTTTCTGTCATCCATGTATAATTTACAAGTTTGGACATAAATTTATCTTCCTGTTAGCTTTGTAAGAAAACTGAAAAGTTTTACAGTATATAAAGAAAAACAATGTTCTATCAGTCAGTCTGCTCAAAAGTTTTGAAATTCATCATCTGAATATGGCATCTGAGAAGATGACGACTGACCCTCGGTGAATATGTCATAAATTGCCATTGTGGTAATTTTTCAACTACTTCTTTTGGAAGCTCATATTCATGACACTACTTGCCTTCACGTTTCAAACCAAGCGTTTTGATCAGTATGCTGACTAAAGTGTCAGTTTTCATTGTATTTCTGGTTTTGTTTTTTACATGATTTACATAACTGAAAACTCGTTCAACATCTGCATTCGAATGTGGCAGTGTTAAAATATGTAACGCAAAAATCAGAAAGTTCCTGAAAAGGATTTTCTCCTGTTGAGTCCTTGTATGATGTCATTTAACACCACAGCTTTACAGTGTCATGAACTTCAGTCCATTTGACATAATGAAAATTTCGCCATTGCCTTTCAATCTGCGTTAATATAGATGCATCGGAATAAAAAGGTGCTCTGAAATTTACAACAGAAGCCTTCAGTGGTCTTAAATATTCTGATACAGATAACAAAGACATATGATGCAAAATCTAAATGTTCGATAGTAATCGTTTCCTCAGCTGTGCTACAAGTTCTTTCAATAACAGAACACATTTTTTCCGCATATCCTTTTCAATATTTTCTGGTGTTAAATTATTTTTAAAATTTTGAAATATAAGATAATTATAAGATAGGATCCTTTAATGACAAACATTTTCTCATACTTGAATCTCCTTTTAGAACACTCTACATATTCGCATGAGGTTCGAGTCAAAGGTATTTTAGTAAAAAAAGACTGACAAAAAGTAGAGAAAAGAAAATATTGTTTAAAACATGAAAGGATAAAAAAGTGGTGAAATACAATAGAACAGGAAATACGAAAGACAAGATAGAAAAACATAAATGGATCCATTTGTTTATCAGTTTTGTTGTTACCAATTATTTTTATTCTTTGTCGGTGATATTCCCATATTTGAAATGAATAAGTGTGTATATTACATTTTTTTAGTGAATTCTTGAAATATAACATATGTCCAAAATTGAATTAAGTATTATATATTTACTTTTCAAATAAATTCTGCTCCTATCTTGAGCTAAAATAAAATAAAATATGTTCGAGAGTACAAGGTATCTTTAAGTTATATTACATTTTACGTTTCAGCTACAAATATTTTAAATTTAAAAAGCTTAATCAATAATCTTATTTAGTACTTTCGATAATTTTTCATACAATACAGGAGCCAATTTTTTCAATTTATTAAAGGTTTTTTGAGCACCGTTAGATCTGATTTTAAATTCCAGAAATCTTCTGAGGTCACACTTTGTGGAAACTTTTATGTGCTCTGTATTTTTGGATTTTTGTTCAAAGAATAATGTATTTCTATTTTTCCAAATATTATGTTTTGTAATTGCTATTATAAGAGATATTAATACATTTTTTTATTAAGAGTATAATGATACAAGATTTGGTAAGTAGTATATCGGTGTATGATACAAGATTTGGTGGGTAGTAAATTTATCTTTATAATTTAAATATTTTTGTAACCAATCCCAGATGTGTTTGATTACAATGGACGAATAAATTTTCAAGAGTTTCCTCTGAACACAGAACGTGCAGTTTGGATTAGGTAATTCTTTAATTTTAAACAGCCATTTTCTTGTAGGAACAATATTATGTGAAATTTTGAAGAGTAAGTTTCTAGTATGAGTACTTAATTTTATTTTGTATTGCTGTATCCAAAAATTTTTTACTGTATTAGATAGTAGTGTATCTTCTAATTTTCTTGAATGATTTTTGTTTAACGCTAGGTATATTTTACATAATTTATCATCATGGTCATATTTTTTTAAAATGGATTTATCCGTTATTTCCTTCCAAATACTTCTCTTTTTTGCATATTTATTTCCTGTGAAATAAACAAATGTTTTTAGAGGTGTGGATTAGTTGAAGCACTATATTTCTCTACCGACCTGAAATTTTAATATTTAAAATGCTGGGTGCTTCTCATTTTGAAAAAAATTTCTAAGTGTAAGGAAGCGGAGTGAATCGCTTTTCAAAGATGGTCTCACAATACCCAATCCCCCATATTCAGAATTGTTATACATTACCTTTCCTTTTATTTTATCCCGCTTTCCTTCCCAAATGAAACGGAAAGGAAGTTTTTCTGCCATTTTTATGACATCTTTAGGAATTTCAAAGGTTCTGGCAAAGTTATAAATCTTTGAGAAATGTAAGGAGTTTATAATTTTGGCCTTTGAAAAGAAGGAATAATTTTTTGTTTCCAATTTTGTATTATATCTTCCCATACTTTCGATGCATTCTGTAGTTAAATTTGGTTCCTCATAAACCAGATGGTCCTACTATCTGCCCTGCAGATGCTGCATGGAAACCACCCGGGCCCGGACTTGTAGTTGGAATAATCGAAATGGACGTTCACGGTTATGGTTGCAATTTGACAAAAACAGAGAGTAAGACTGAAAATCTCCAGATTTCTTACTAAATGAGAAACGATATCTCTAGTATTGTGGCATGTCGCTGGAATGATAATTTTGTCACCAGATTTAAATCATTATCTCCAGATCTGGAGACAAAATCGCTAAGTTGGTCATCCTGTGGAGGAGTATGCCAGGAAACTTTTTGCATCATAAGGTGTTTATGAAGATCATCTGATTTGCTATCTCTCCTCGGGGTTTGCCGATGCGTTTGTTAATATCGTGAATTTACTGACGACTTTAGGCGATGTAAACAATTTCTCCGGGGCAGTGGCTTGCAGATTTGTGTAGGATTTATATCACGAGTTAGTTTAATTTTAAAGATGTTATATTCCCATTTGTTAGCGCCACATCCCGAGAGGAAGGGTACACAGCTGAGAATATAACAACACAGCATAGCCTAGGTTTGAAACATAGACATAAGACTTTTTGAAAAAGTGTGTTCATACATTTTTGTTTTACTTTTTTTTCTTTTTTTTATTGCAGGTTTAACGACCACCGTGAGCCGCTCAATGGGCTATAAGCATTCGCCCGTTCCTAATTTAGGGTCAGTGGTTCCAGGGAAAGGAGAGAGCCAGTGCCGTAAGACAAGCACAACAGCCATGCCTCACCGGGATTCCAATCCAGAGCCCCTTTCGGACGAATGATCACAGGCCGTCGCTTAGACCACTGCGCCACCGGGGCGGGGCAGCTCATACATTTTAATTAAACATAAATTTAAAAAACATTCAACGCAGCGAACGTTTCAAGAATCTAATATAATGAATACAGTTTCTTGTCTTCTATCCTGTTGTTTTAATTATATGTATCAATTAATTTATCTGTGTCGGTAAAGCCTGTCCAAACCACCGAAGAAACGCCATATTCTAAGGCCTCTGTGTCTTGAAAGCAAGCAAATTTTAAGTTAGATCAACTACATATTAAGAAAACAACGAAGAACGCTGTTTCACTTTTCGAAAATTTATTATTATTCCATTCACCAGCTGGCACTTCTTCTTAGGCATCTCACAGTGGCACACGGAGAGTAAAAATAGGAAAGAATTGGAAATTTTAGGAACTTTCTAAGTACATTTCAAGCATAATTACTATTCCAATATGTGATATAATGCAATAGGGATGTGAAAGATCTAAAAATAAACATGTGCGAATTTCTGGTACACGTCAATACTTTTAATACCTTTTTTTTTGTTCTAGCAATCTACAGAGATGGCACATTGGTGTTACACATCTAAACAGCCTGTAATTTCCAACACACTAGCAATACGTATTCTAGCGGACCATGCAAATTAGTGAGATTCAGTTTCGGTCGTGTCTGACTACTTTCAATGAGAAATCACACTGCAGAAACGACATGCTATCATAATCGGAGTTCCGAAAAGCACCGATATGCAAGGAAGAGCGATAGTAATTCATTAAACAACACCATTTCTATATATTTGATTTTAAAAGGTATTACTGAAAGTATGACGCCCATTGTCCTCAAAATATGTCTCATAAATTATTGGGAAATTACATGCACGTTTCCTTTCAAATGCATATCAATAAATAAATATCAGCAAACATATTAATGAATCTTCATCGGATTTTGAAAAAAAGTAATTGATAGAAAAAAACGAAACTGGTATTCCAATTTCATATTCCTATTTTTCTGTATGACAGAAATGTGAAACTTCATATTAAATTACCATTCTCAGCCCATCATTTGCGTGACAAATATTTTGGATGGTTCTAAAATACAATACCAACACGTAAAATGTTTTTCTTTCCAAATTATTTTAAATCTACCAGCCACCTTAATTTTTTAAGTAAAGAATATCCCGAAGAAAACTCCCGCAATTCAAGTAACAATAAGGCTTCAGGATATGAGAACATCTCACACCAAGCTTTTTAGCAAGTTAAAACTCTATTCGGGTGTGGGGAAGAATTGCGAATGAGGGCTTTTCGGGTATGAATACTCGCGTAAGGATTCATCCCTGTTATATAATAATTTGAGCAATGCTCAAGGAATTGACATTGAATAAAAACCAGAACTCCTACTCTTCATCTCAGAAATGCCATGAGTTCGAATGCGAAATCCATCATATTTCTCACTAAAATGAAACCGAAGGTACAGGGAAAGTATTTTTTATTTTTCGCTTTTTTTCTCACAACGAGATATGAATTTCAGGCGCAGCAATGAATGTAATTATCCACATTCAGATTCTTTGACACTTTTATTTTTACTAATTTCTTTGAGTGCATTTTATTTCTTCCCGACATCATGGAATGTGAACTAAAAGAACAACAGAATTTTTCATGTATTAACACATGGACTTTTCCAAAAAGAGACACCTTCCATATCACGCGTTGTTGCTATTGGGAGACAGAAACGGTGGCCTCCTTTTTATTACGTAAGCCTGTGATGAATTAGCACTTAAAGATAGATCATTGATAATTTGCTTTTCAATCAATGTAAGAGTAATTATGGTGCAGAAATCAAATAGTAAAGAAAAATGAATAGTAGTAGTATATTTGTTTATTTCACTATCTTTTTTAAATAAGCATGTAGTTTAATTGACAAAGCGAATTAAAAAATGAAATCCATTCTGCTATGGAGAAATAATGGAACGGAGGTAAAAGGTATCAGAGCATCCTACAATCAAAGCGAGCATTCTATACGAATAAAGCAAGTTTAGACGTGAATTCTGTTCTCCTATGCATTGTACTGCCAAAAGTGCTGCTTCTGAGAGATTCGCTGGAAAGCATGATGGGAGGGGGAAATAAAGAATTTTTTTCGTGGGGTAATATGCTAATGCATTTTTACTAAATTAGAGAATGTTTTTCTAATATTCTAGTATAAGACGCATTTCAACCAAAAACTAAAGAGTATGAAACACTTTCGAAAGGCAGCAAGGTTCCCTGGTTTCCCCTCTAAATACTCAGTGCATGATAGTAATGAATAATTTTCTTGTAAGTAATTTCATCTACTGTATCATAAACAGTACTTGTATAAGATGAATACAAGTCCTAAATCCGTCTTTATGTTAAAACTCAGGAAGACTTCATTACTTGTTTAAATCAATGTTAATGTTAAACTTTATAGGAGCCAATAGATGGCATCCCATCATATCTGTATGGATGAGAATACCCATATTGGTACTTCGAATTACCTTTACTACAGTGCCTAGAAGAAATAGTGTGTCGTGCTCGCAGAAAAACTTGCTGCCAGGAATCATGAAAGCGGTAGATGGCGCTGCCATCGGATGTCACATCGCTTTTCAGGGAGGAAGCACGGCGAAAACGCACATCTTTCTATGACACACACCTAGCTCGTCAATATTATGTTTACTTCTTGAACGATATTTTATAAGCAGATAACTTAAGGATATTCGAAATAATCGACACACCTCTTTCACCCGTTACCCCCCCAAAAAAGAACGAACGAACGGGGTGGGATGCTCAAGATACATTAATAAGCGTATCGTAAGTTAAGTTAAGCTTTGCACTGTGCTAACGTCAACATTAATGTTAGATATTTCGGAAGTTTTAGTCATACATGGGTTACATTATGCAAAAACACTGGAGACCAATATGCAGTTTACAATCACTGAAACATCAACTTACAGTATAAAATAAATATTAAAAAAAAGAAAATGAAACCTTAACGGAAAAAAAGGGGGATATTTTCTCAATGAGACATCGGCTTTATAATTTGCATTCCAATTATCTAATTACGTCTTGAAATTCAGTAACCTAAAAACTTTATAAATTATTTAATAATGTACTTCATTTTTCAGCAATGAGTGACTCAATTTCTTATTGAGAACATGGGATCAAGATAAATATTGAAACTTAGTGCTTTCCATTTAGTTACAGAGTGTGGCTTTGAAAAGAAGCCTTTTAATGAATTGAAAATAGAGTACAACACAACTTTCGTCAAGTTTCTTATCAGCTCTGGGAATCGCCTTATTCCATTTGCTCAACATATCAGGAATTTTGGGGACAGCAAAGAGTGATATTTTATTTTTGCAGGATTTATAGCCAGTATTACATCCTGGCACAAAACATCTGCTTTGCCTTTTCCGTTTTCTATGTTTTTTATTATTTGCTAATGCAGAATTTCCCAGTCCTTTCATGGCTTACATTCTTTCCCTATGATCTTATAACTGTTGCAGTCGATTTCAGTACTGCACATATATTTAACCACACAGTAGGTTTAACGCGTGACAGCCAATACTTGATCAACTTCTACATCTTCACGAATAAAAAGTTACTAATTTCGGAAGTAAAATTTCGTTATAAACAATTCACAGTTGAATAAAACTAGCACATTAACACCCGAATAAGCCTATTGCGTTTTAGTAATCAACTGTTGAATTGCAGTTACTTTTCACAGGTGAGCAAAGGAGAAACATTTAATATGAAATCTTTTAATTTCCGAAGAGCATTTAGTAGTAAAGCGCGTATACGAAGTCAATTTAGAAATGACCAACTTAATTTCCCATTTTGATTTATAGAATGGCACTGAACATTTTGTTGTGCTAACAGAGGGAAAAATTAAAATAGAAACTCGGAAAACTCATCTTTCGGAGCATATGCTTATGCACACAGGTAAAACCCCTTACCAACGTGTTGTATGTTCCGAGCAATTTACTCGAAAAAGTGATCTTTCAGAGCAGTTACTCATACACACCGGGGAAAGCCTGACCAATGTGATTTATGCTTCAAACGATTTGCTCGAACAAATGATCTTTCGAAGCATTAACTCATTTAGACGGGTGAAAAGTTTCATTAATGCGCTGTATGCTCTAAACAATTTATTCGAAAAAGTGAACATTGGAAGCATTTGATCATTCACACTGGGGAAAAACCTCGCCAATGTGATGTATGCCCCAAATAATTTGCGCCGTCCCGGTGGCGCAGTGGTCTAAGCGATGGCCGCTGATCATTCGTCCGGAAGGTGTCCGGGTTCGAAACCCGTTGAGGCATGGATGTTGCGTTTGTCTTACGGCACTGGCTCTCTCCCTGCGTTGGAACCAGTGAGCCTAAATTAGGGACGGGACACTGCTTATTGCCCATTGAGTTGCTCACGGGGGTCTTTAAACCTTCAATCAAAAAAAATAATAATTTGCTCGAAAAAGTGATCTTTAGAAGCATTTACTCATTCAGACGGGGGGAAATCCTCACCAATATGCTGTATGCTCCAAACAATGTTCTTTCGAAGTATTTAGTCATTCACACGGGGAAAGCCTCACACATCTGATGTGCGTTCCAAGCAATTTGCTCGAAAAAGTGTTCTGTTTCTTTGATTTATACCTCATGTCCGAAACTTACAAAAGTCCGGCGCATGAGGGACTGTTAAAGAACTGTTTTAGGAAACTATTAATCTTTTACCTTATTTTAGCATTTATTTGCACATTCATGCATAACTTTCGTAAAGAATAAAATATTGTGTTTAATTATATTTTTAATTTTGAAATATGAAGTATTCATAAGAGTGGAACCTGTAATAACTAACATTTCCTCATACTTCCATCCAGAGCAGACAACCAACTGAGGAGGTGGAAGCCTGTGCAAGAGTGACCGCTTGCAACAGGAAGTATACAATTTATCTATTCCCCTTGTAGAACAGTCTACAAATCATAGGAGGTTCCTGTCAAAGGCATTTCAGGAAAAAAAAATGACAGAAAGTAGAATAAGCAAAACAATTGTTTAAAACAAGAAAGGACAGGAAAGTGATGTAAAACAATAGCACAAGAAATATGAAAGATGATATTGAATAAGCATCAATAGATCCTTTCCATTACTATTATTAGTGATAGTTATTTTTATCTATAATAATCACGTATGTGGAATGAATTACTTTGTCTTCAAAAACCAACACTTGGAGAACCAAGACTTGGCATCCGAGAGAGGGGGACGCCATTGTGCGTGAGCACGGCGACCCCTCTCCCGGCACGAAATTTTGTTGCCCAGCAACACAAACACACTCGCTTCGCCGAACCACATATAAGATGTGAGTTCGGTTCCACCGGTGTTTCACTCACACCCCGATGCACCAACCACGGTTCCACAGTCAGCACATCCAGACCACCGAATCACACTGTGCTGCCGAAGAACTCGAACAGGCCCCAATTCTCTTTGCAGACAGGGACACCAAGAATGACGAGGCAGGCCGTAGGCCACCCCGAAACACTCCAGTAGGAGAAGACTCTCCTTCACGTGTGCCCTGTGATGACGTCCCAACCGAGACACCACCAGAAGGATCGCCGAGCCGTCCGCGTGGCACAAAGACCAGCTTTCGACCCACCAATGGCTCCCAACCCTGCACACAACCACGCAGAACCGACACACCACAAACAGCAATCACACACCACCCACCCAAAAAGCAAACACACACAGGCAAACCACACCCGGAAAAGCAAAGTGAGGAAAGATCACAGCGAAACACAAAGACCCCCCGATTCACACACAAAGGCGACCAGCCGCCCCCAAAGCCAGCGCCGCTGGAGGAGACTGGTATGGTACGCAAACAGGCACCCGGCAGGGAGGAAGAAGGGTAAGTTCCTCACTCCATCCCGGAATCTAGAAAAGAAACATCCCAAAGATTGAAACACAAGACAAAGTTCATCAAAAACTCAAGAAACCAAGGGTGCGGAAATGCAGGATTACAATCCGAAAAGCTCGGAAGACTAAGTTCCCCAATGGAAAAAACATTTTTCCTTCGTTCCAGTAACAATTTTGGGCCAGAAGACCCACCGGAACTTAAAGGCACGGTCCGAAAGAGTGCGGGCATCCAACTCAACTCTATTTCTAAGCTGGCACTTGACTTTCCCGGCCACTTTCAAAGGGTTGAATCCTGCATTTCCGTAATTACTATGCACAACTCTGTTCCTCTCTCTCCAGATTTTGTACGTGGTCTCAGTGATGATCAACCTCCAGACATCCCGCCCAGTCTTGGGGCCGGGGTACTGGTAAAAGACCTCCTGAGTCTTGAGTCGCTGCGGGCAACCTGCCCAGGTCCAAACAAGCTTCCACACCTGCACGGCCACGGGACAACTCCAGAACAAGTGGTACCGGTCTTCAATGAGATTGCAAGAGGCGCACTTGTCGGTGACGGCAGTACCCCACCTGTACTGCCTCTTCCTAGTCGGAAGGACATCGTGAGCCAGACGGAATTTAAAATCCCGCTTCTTACAATCAACTCCAGCCGCCAACACGCTCATCCACACCTCCTTCCTGTTGCAGTTGACGGCACTAAACTCAGTAACCTGCTCCCTAGGCCTAGGGAGAATGTGCAGATACATTTGTTTCAAATTCAGCCCACTCCGGTTAGCCTCCGTGAGACCCTGAATGTGCCCCCCAAGCTTATAGTGCTTGTGAGTGGTCTCTCTAAGCGGCCCCATAAATCGGAAGCCAGGTAAGAACTTCTCCGCAGACAATCCTGTCAAATACGCAGCAAAGTTCCTACAAGGGTGTGAAGAGTTCAGAGCTTCCTTCACACTCCTAAACTGCAGTGCACTGAACCAGGGGGAGAGGTGTTTAACATCCAAACCACCCTCCTCCTTCGGGCAGCACAGGACCGCTCTGGCAACCGCCTCAACTTGCTTACCGGCCCAAATAAATTGAAAAACTTGCCTTTTCAGAAGCCTCATGAGACTCCGAGGGGGAGAACTAAGTTCTCCGACAAAGGCACATTTCGAGACCAGGAGAGCGTTAGCTAACTTAGCCCGGTTAATCATCGAAATATCAACACTCTGCCACCTTTCCTTCTTCTCTTTAATAGCGAAGAGGATGTCCCTCCATGTCTTCAAATGGACACCATCTCTATCAAAAAGGATACCGAGTATCCTGACGGGTCCATCTGTCACCGCCAGACCACGGACCGCAGCGCGATCCCACCGGCCCCAAAGAAGTAGGTTCGACTTATCCTCATTAAGCATGGACCCGGTGGCACCGCAGTATCCCGCGAAGACTTCCCGGACCTGCTTAAGACTAACTTCCGAGTCAACAAAGAAAGTGACGTCGTCAGCATATGCAAGATACTTTAGGGACCAAGCGCAGCCAGGGATGGGGGCTCCCTGAATACTAGGATGAGTCTGAACCTTCCTTAAAAGGGTTTCAATGACCAAGACAAACAACTACGGGGAGAGTAGGCAGCCGTGTCTCACACCTCTTCTAACCTGAAAGAGATGAGAAAGACGGCCAGAAATAATAACTCTTCCGTTGAGGTCCCTGTATAAAGAGTCCACCGTTCTTCGGAAAAACTCTCCGAAGCCGTGGGCTTCCAGCATCTTTCTAATAAACTCGTGAGAAACACGGTCAAAGGCCTTACTCTGATCCGCGGAAAACATTCCCAACTTAACATCCCTGTCTCTGATATAAGTAATCATGTCCCTCACACACCGAATATTATGGTACATCCGCCTACCACGGATGCTACACGTCTGCCCAACGCCCACTAACTTCTCCGCCACCCGCGAAAGCCTCGCGTTGACGATCGCCGCCATGATCTCATAATCAATGGTAGGCAGAGACACCGGCCTCCATCCAGCAAGATCACGAGCGGGATCGTCGGGGGTTTTGGAAAGAAGAGTCACAACACTACTCCTAATAGACTTAGACATAATACCTTTGTCAGCAATGTTGTTATAAATCCTGCATAACCAGGGGACCAAAATACTAAGAAATTTCTTGTAAAATTCGGCCGGAAGCCCGTCAATACCCGGCGACTTTCTGGGCTTGAGGTTCAGGATCGCCCACCTGACTTCAGTTTCGGTGAATTTCCCTTCCAACAACTCCCTGTCTTCATCCGAAATTCTCGGAGTACCTTCCAGCCAAGTTTCCATGACTTCAGGCTGCACTTCCTCTTTGTCAAATAACCTGCCATAAAATTCCGCCGCCGCCTGCAAGATATCGGGAATATCCCGGACCTCCCTACCGTCAATGTCGAGGCATTGAAGGTTCTCCCTAACCCTCTCCGTCTTGGCTTTCCGGTAGATGAAGTTAATATCACTCTCCTGCCGGAGCACTTCCAAGGCCCCAGTCAACTTGACCTCCGATCCTTCCTCCCGATAGAAGTGACTAATTTCGCTCCTGATATTAGTAGTCAGAGAGGAATTACACCCATCTTTATCACCTCGAATCGCCGCATTAAGAATGTTCATCAAAATCATGTGGCGCTTCCTCTTCGACGTGGCCAACTGTCTACTCTTCTGAGAAAGGAGATCCTTCACCTCCTCCTTGTTCCGTTCCCACACACCGCACTCATCGTCAGTGATCGTGCCTGCGCCCGCGTTCAGGATCGAGCGAAGGTGCACTAGCGTATCTTCATCTTCTAACATGGAGATGTTCAAACGCCACGGGGTAGCACCTCTCTCTCTCTCTCGGAACCGGCACACACACGTTCATCAGGACGGCAGAGTGGTCCAAAACATACAACAGTGGAGAGTTCGGACCAAAGATCTCAATCCTATCAATCCAGTCAATCTTCGACACAAAAAACATATTCAGGCGGGAGGCGCTGCGCCCTCTAAACCAGGTATAACCCGGAATACTGGGGTTAAGTCTCCTCCAGGCATCGCACAGCCCCTGGCTATCCAGGAGGACCTTAACCACGTTCCCATAAGCTTTCGACCACCTACTGGTTCCGGCCCTGTCGAGATCGCAGTCGGCGACCGCATTAAAATCCCCGCCAACAATCAACACATCTTCCGAACTTCTGATGAAATGCGGAAGTTCATTATAGAACGACATCTGCATATTACCCTTATTAGGAGCGTAAATACACACAAGTTTCATAGAGATTTTCCTACTGTGGACGGTAAGAGAGATCACCGACCTTCCCCGTCCGATTCAAAGTGAGTGATATCTCTTTCAAACTTCTCTTTGTAAATTATAGCAACTCCCGTGTAACCAGTACTCCCAAGCGAGTACCTAAATCTGAGACCGGACCTTCTGCGAAAAGCAAAAATCTGTTCCCTGTCCTTATAGTGGGTTTCCTGAATCACGAGGAAGTCCAGATTATTCTGGCGAAAGAACCCTTCGAGCCAACACTGCTTCGCCTCCGAATTGAGGCCCTGAACGTTCAAGGAACCAACCCTAATGTTTGTGCCGGCAAAATTAACTCTACCAGAGTTCATACTTACCTGGTCCTGTAAAAAGAAAGATTTACAACAACAAACACAGAGAAAAAATGCAAAACCCATACTCCAACTTAGGAGAGAGAGGAACCGCAACCAAGTTACTTTTCGGTACTATCCTTCTTACCCACACTTCTTGTCGACCTTTCTTCTAGAAGAACTTGGCCATTCGCTGTTGGAATCACATGCCCCGTGCCATGCAACATTACAGAGGCAGCGGCGGCAAGATCGTTAACCGCTTTAAAATTGGCCGCAGTAAACTCTTTCCCAGTTCTTTTTTTCTTGTTCTGATACTGACGTTGCAGGTCAGCACAAAGGGAGTCAGTATTCTCGTCATCCACTTCGATATCAGTACAAGCCCAAAACTTACCGTTCACAACAGCAGTATCCAAGCATTGATTCTCCTTTTCACTCCCGACGCCGACGTTCAGCGGTCCTGCTGGAGGACCCCAGAACGTCCCGGGGCCTCCGGCGTCGCCTCAGAGCCGGCGACAACGTGGCCGCCGCCCGCAATAGTGGGAACACCAAGCGTAGGTGAGCCTCTGGGACCCCGAATGGGCTGCTTCTGCCCGTCTGAGGGTGGAATAGGGCACGCGGCTTCTCTTTCGGGAGGCCGCTCGTCCTGGCTATCCACGGCCGCGGAGGTGTACCGCTGGCCCTTGGTTTTGGCCAAAAGGGCGGATGCAGTCATTTCCGTTTCTTCCCAATGACTAGGGTCATTGGGGAGACCCGGAAACATGTTATACACAGGGTCCTCACTGGAAACCAAAGTTCCGCCGATTTCACTAAAACACTGGGCTTCACTTTCTTCTTCACTTTGACACTTTTCAACACACTCAATCTGCACTTCACCCTCAATAACAACATGATTATGACCAAATTCGGGGAATATGTCACCATCACAACTATCACTACTTCCACTTTCACTGAGAACACTCTCCAGCGTAGAACTGGTGTCAGAGAATTCAGACTCACCTTCCTTGTTCTCTGAGACATCAGCGCTTTCCACACTAGAATTATCTTCTCCATCGCTGGAAAAGTCCCTACTTACTCCAGGCTCTTTTCGTGCACTACTGGGAGCCTGTTCGTCCTCTTCGCTGGAAATAACCCCCGCTCTAGATTCCACCGGAATAGTAGCACCGGGGCCATTAACATCAACCTCCATATTTTCTTCATATCGCCCCTCCACGACGCTTATGCTTCCAGGCCTGGATTTGAGACCTTCAAGGTCTTTGACAGACAACTTCCGTGATTTCTTCGTAACTATAGGGTACCCATCGTCATCAGAATTTGAAGGGGAGAGACCCCTCTTCCCCGATAGGAAAGGTTTCTCTCTCCTTCGCTGGAACAGAAACATGCTCTTTATTCTCATTGTTTATCACACTTTTCTTAACTGAACTATTATCCTTACCTTCCTCGGGGATCCTGTGAGGCGTGCTCCGAGCTGGTAATTTGGTGGGCCCCATCTGTTTTACACGAGGCCGCAGCCTCGGCAACACTTTGTGAGCCCTCAGCCTCACCAGCGTGGCACTCCTCCATCTCTTCAGGTATTGTAAGGACCTCTGTGTACAAACCTTCCTTTGGTGGTGTGGTGACCCAAAATGTAGCAATTGCTGCAGGTAAACTTCTAGCAGTCCACAGCTATGAGATTTGCCCCTTTGTATAATTTTACTATTAATCAGTAAATTGTAAAAAATTTAATGAAAAGGTGGAAATTGAATTAATATTTATATCTAAATGTTTTGAACAAATTACTAACACTATATCGGGAGCTCAAATAATATGTTTTTGAGAAAATGGCATATCTTTAAATTTTATATCGTTTAACATCTTAGCTACAAATATTTAAAATAACAATAAATTACTCCATAATTTTATTAAGAACTTTGGATCCTTTCATTTATTAAAAGTCTTTTGAGCACTGTTATTTCTGATTTCAAAATTTCAAATATCTTCTAAGGCTTCATTTTATGGCAATTTTGATCTGCTCTGTATTTTTAGATTTTTGTTCAAAAGATAAAGCGTTCTATTTTTCCAAATGATATATTTTGCAATTGCAATTATTTGCATGATGTATTATAAAATTTTTAGATTCAGAGCAGGAAAGAGGAAGATGATATAAGATTTGGTGAGTCGAAAATTTATCTTTATAATTTAAATATTAATGTAACCAACTCCAGGTATGTTTTGAAAAGTTAGAATCAACGAAGAAATGTGCTAAAGTTTCCTCTGAACCACATTAGGTTCACGAAGCATTTACTCATTCACATCAAGGAACCGTGGCTGAGGAGGGGGCCTCTCCAATGTGATCTATACTCCAAACAATTAATAACCCATCCTCTTTCACACAGGTGAAAAGCATCATCAATGTGTTGTGTGCTCTAAGCAATTTACTCAGAAAAATCATCTTTCAAGGCACTTGCTTGTTCATTCAGATTGAAAGCCTTACCAATGTGATGTATATTCCAAGCAATTTCCTCGGAAAAGTAATCTTTCAAGGCATGTGCGGGTTCACAGGTGAAAAGGCAAAATCATAATATCTCAATGATAAAGTAATATTGGGGTATTACATCTTAACATTAATTTGCGTACACTATCATATTCTCTTCATTTTAACAGAACAGATATCTGTAAAACGTCACTAAAATTACGTTAAAACCTGTCACTAAACTTAGATTAGCATACACACAACTTTAAAAACTATGGAATTACACGGCGGTTTTACCTACAAAATGAGAAAAAAGACTGGTACTTAGCTCATCCCCCACAAGTCGGCCGAAATGTTTCTTTAATTCTAAAAATGTGGAGTAGCCGTAACGCCCTAAACATTGATAAATCACTCACTAATAATATCGTTGAGAACAGTATATCAACGATTAATATAATAAAGAAGAGTAAATTTATCAATAATAAAAGAAATTTCCCAACTTCATGCCTCGCACAGCACTAACAGCTATTGCATAGTCTGCTCATGTCAGGCTTAAAGTGGCTGTCGTGACGTTTCGATGGCTTCAATTGAATTGTATTGCACCAACGGAGAGTGCTTTCTCTCGTTATTCCTACATCCATGAAAGATATTGACAAAAAGATTTCCCTCCACTAATCTCTATTTTTGGAAAATTTGAAGTTTCGTAAAGCGGCAAAAACTTGGCAAACAAACTTCCCACTACTGAATAGCATGAAGCCGATGAAGCATACTAACGTAACTTCCGATGCCAGCGTCTTCTGTCATTTCATGATGATTCGTAACAAAACCACGAGGGCCATCTTAGGGAACATGTCACACTACCTTTACTACACTCCCACGAATGTCGCGCCATCTAGTAGACAAATGAACATTTCACCAGGGATGCAAGCACATTTCCGTATGTTGCTTTCAAATCCATAGTGTATCGGAATGGATTTAGTGTCCCGGAATGGTCCCTGTGTACCGGAATGGATTTTGCTCACTGACAATCTATGTCCATCTTTCAGCGGCGTAACCACCACCCACTCAGCCACCGTAGCTGAGGAGGGGGCTGCTGCTAACGAAGGGGTGAACGGCATCTGCCAGTTATAATTTTATGAAAATATTCGAATACGCACGATAATTAACCCAAAGATTCATATTTTGCTTTAAGATATATTTTGCTTTGCCTAAATACACGCCTAGTTTCACTTTTAAAACCCTGAATGTCCTTCAGATTGAAAGTGTTCGGCCTTTTCCTCCCGTGAATGTGGCGCCATCTAATGGGAGAATGAACAGTTTACCGGTTACAAGATTTATCGAAAGTTTGTTTTGTATCCGACAGATGCCGCAGTGTGCCAGAAAGGATTTTGCTCACCAACAGATTTAGTCCATATTTTACATAACGTCTGCCTGTTAATTTTGTAAACATCACAGTGAATTTACTTTTCCTCCTAATCGCCCTACAGCACTTAATTGGAAGAACGCTCTGTTGACTGTTTTAGTTCATTCGTTGGCGAACACCCAGATCTTTCGCTCGAAGGCATGTAGGCCGATGCATTAAAAAAACATTGAGGATTCCACCGATACATCGAAAAAACGTCGAACGTTTTAAGAGATATTGTTAGTTACTTGGGTTTCAATTGGTGAGCAATCACCATTATATTGAACAGAGATTTTACACACCCACATGCCCATTCGCTGCTGCAGATCAAAAGGTGTGAAATCTTCGGCTTGTTAGCAAGACATCGAGGTTCACACAGATTCATCGAAAAAACATCGAGGCTTCCATCGATACATTAGGCGTTTTAACAAATATTACGTTACCAGATGTTCCATTGTTGAGTATCGCTGTTACATTGAACAGAGATTTTACAAATGGATTGCCCATTCATTGCTGCAGATTGACAAGTGCGAATTCTTCAGTTTATTAGCGAAACATCGAGGTTCCTACCGATGCATTGAGCGGTTTAACATATATTATGTTATTGGATGTCAAACTGGTAAGTATCACTGTTATATTAGAGAGAGATTTTACGAATCGTTTGCCCATGTACTGGTGCACGTGGAAAAGTTCGAGTTCTTCAATTTATTAGGAAAATTTCTACCAGTACGTCGGTCATTTTAATAAATATTATTAGGGACCCGATGTTATGAGTAATCACTATTATACTGAACAGAATTGTTGCACATCTATTGCGTATTTACTGCTTGCTGCAGTTCGAAAACAACGAATTATTCGGCTTGTTAGCAATGACATCCAGGTTTTCACCTACATATTGAAAATTTCTACAGATCTGCAAGCCCGTACCAAAACGCCTTGGAAAGCAAGACTCAGCGAGCGAACTGCGAAGGGGTGTGACGACACGGTCAGAGGGCCATCGCAATCCTCTCTTCAGAGACGTCAAAGGGCAAACGTAAGGGAAATGTCGATATTAGATTCGCGTTCGTGCGGCATTGGCCAGTATTGAGCTTTCGATAATCGTACACGTGAGATAGCGTTTTTATACAACATGCCTTAAAAATACTGAGTGCCTTTACGTAGATATAATTACAAAGCACATCCAAAAGCCACTGTTTTCAGCTTTCCTGAAGGTGAAAGCCTTCGAAGAAGATGGATTTCTTCCGTACGAATAAGGAATTTTCAACCCACCGTGAATTCAAAGGTTAGTTAACCCTAATTATTCTCATAATAGCATGTTCTGCTTTTGTTGCAAATACACTATAATTTAGTGAATTGTTAGTCGTTCTTTTGAATGACAGAGTAAAATTTAAGGTTAGCCTTCGATTATCAACTCATTATCTGTTGTCGTTTAAATAATGATATTACTTACCATTCAACATTTCATTTCTATAAAATAAATGTTATTTTTCTTTACAAAATTCGTAGTTGTAGTGTTAAAATTGAAAAAAACAAAAACAACAACAAAGGAAAATAATGGAGATGTACAGATATTATCAGGCAAAGAAACTGGCAAATAAATAATTATGTTATTTATTAATCAACATTTCATTTCCGTAAAGCAAATGTCCCTTTTGTTCACAAAATTGCTGTGTATCAGTGTCCTAATTAAAACAAGAATGCGCGCGAAATGTACAGAACTACTTGATGTGCTGATAACATGAATGCTAGCCCAAAGAAAAGTTTATTGGAATGTCCAACATTTTTATTCCTAGTTACATTCATAGTCACATGTATAAGGATAGGTTCAGGAATATTGGCAATGAAACGTTTCTTTCTCCCTGCAAAAAGCACATCGTGCAAAAAAGAAAGTACTTATCATGTGCATGTGTTTTCCGCTTTTTAGGGAGTCTGTTAATGTGCTAATTGATATCTTTAATATCTTGACAGATATTGAAAAATGGAAAAAAATGTGATATTCAGATTTCCCAGCATAAAATTTGCAGTGTCATGTGTATAAATTCGAAGATATCCAAATTAATACCTTCCAGGTTCATTTGACAAAGAACTTTTTCCTAAATGAGTTTAATTTTTAATTGTTATTTTTTTACTTTCTGGAAGTATTTGCAAGATTTAGGCACACATCTTACCGTATTTTCAGTAAATATACTCACTAAATCCGAAATTTTGCTTTCGCGTTCGTTACGTAATTAAGGAAAAATCTTTTTTTTTTTTTTTTTTTTACTTACATTTTAGTGAATCGAACGCGAAGGGAATTTCTAGAAGTTTTAAGTGAAATGATTATGTACATTCAGTCCTACCAATTAGTCAATACCGCACTTAAAAAAATCGCAGTTGCAAAAATGCTTAATGTAAAATGTTTGGCTTTTCACATTACGCATGAAAAAACTTATGTCTGTGCTCCTTTAACCAAATCCCTGAAATATTTGGTTTTAAGACCCGTACATGAAATCATTTCCCAGCACGAGAGCAAAACTTTGGAATTCTTCGGTTTACAGATATCATTGATGGAAAGTGAGAAAAAAATGAAAGCTAATGATGCAATCTTTCGATGTTATCTAAAGATAAAAACAACATGGCTAATTTATAGCTGGGTGCGCAATTTGTCTGGGATCGCACTCCAGAAACTATATATTTCTCTGCTTCGGAGGCTTTCATAATCTTCAGTGGGTGCACCCAAAGGTACATGTACAAAACGGCCCGGACGGCCGTGTTAGAATTCAAGAATTATCAAAGATATCCATCAGCGTCATTTTCTTGTAGGACTTACGTCCACAGGTAGTAGAGTTTAGGTCCCAGCCACCTACAGCGAGATCGCCTTTAGGGTAGGACACAGAAACGGAAGGAATGAGAGCAAGTCTAGCGACTTTGACAGAACAGTTTGTAGTGAGATTAGAGTACAGTAGATGGCGCCACCGTACAAGTACGATATTGCACATTGAGGGGTGAGAGAATTTCAGGTGGGGTATAGGAAAGGCCATTTAACCAGAGGGTCTAGCCTGGGGGCCGTCACTTAACGTGCATATCCGAGGCACGGCGGATATTCAGCGATTGTTAGTAAACCACACCATCTCTGAAAGATCAGCCCAGGCTTGAACCTGGGGACCGAGCATCGATACCACTAAGCCATCCGCGGCTCTTCAAAGAGAATCATTGGCTAACTATTAATGTATATTATTTAAGTTTTCAAACAAACTACTGTTTGTATAACCGAATGAGCTTACATTGTTTTCAGGCCCAACAACATAAATTCCCCAAAACTACCCTATTCGGCCCCACAAGTCTTTTAAACACTGTAGAAGTGCTACATGTAACAGACCGCGGCGTTTTGCAACTCGTTTGTTTCGGTTTTAGATCGTGATTTTCACTATTTAAACATCGGAACGTTAATTTAGAGATCAGTAATATCATGAGCTTTTTCAACCACTCCTATCTATCTGCCGGGAGATGGGAATACAGCTGGAATAAAAAGTGAACCGAAAATGTCTATTTCATAAGGTAAACTATTAATAAAGATGTTTATGTTTCTTTCAGACACCGATGACGTAAAAACCTTTTGTTCAAAATTTGTTGTGCTTCACGAAGTCCATAATAAACATTGAGATAATGTGCTATTGCGGAAGAAATTACGCTGCAAAAATGCTCGTTAAAACTATATTAATTCGTGACCTAATTAACAAGTAGGAATTGAGAATATTGTGCATCGTTTAGTTCGGTTCTGCTTTAATTCCCCCCCCCTGCAGGGTTCAGCTTTTTGAAGTTATATCATAGTAGTGAAAAAATTTATACGAGTATGATCCAAATATTGTGAATGAAACGAATTCTTAAGGTATGAAAATTTTGCCCAATTGTAGATGTGTACAAAAGAAAGCATCTGTAGTGCTTTCCAAAGATTTTAGGATAGATAGGCAGTTTCTTATTGTTTTCGCTCTGCGAAGGGCCTATTTATTAGTGTTTGATGCCTAAGTAAAAGCGCAATATTACTAACTTGACTTGGCATCCAAACCTTATAAATATGAGTACCACGGAATAAAAACTGATAAAATGACCTAGGCCTTGGCCCCAATAATAAATGTTTTGTGCTTGAGCTAGAGCGCAATGTTACTAACAGTGCAGTGCAAACCTCAAGAATATCAGCACAGCAGTTTTAAAATTTCTAAAAAGGCCGAGTCTTAGGCTATTGTTTTGCGCCTGAAAAAAAGTGCGGCATTATTTTTTTTATAACTTTACTACCATCAGAACTGTGGGTTCAAAGTTGTTAAAATGACCAAACAGTAGCCCATTTTATCATTGCCTTAACAGAAATGCAAAATTACGATAAGCTATTTCGTTACAAATGGTTTATTACCCCATTTAGCCAAAGCTGAAGAGCACGATGAGGTAAAAGCAATGAAATTGTGATATTTAGAGGCGATCTACGGAGATACCTAAGTCAAAGCGCAATGCTGCTATAACTAGAAGGTGACATGGACAGTGGACAAGGTGCAATAAGAAGCGCAATTTTTGTAAAAACCTCTAACGATTTTGTAGTCATCTTACATGAAGGTGGACTCGAAGAAATAAAATATGAAGTTTTTATATGGGCCTTCTACGCTTTTGTGGCCACTGTTAAAACGCAAGTTTGTCCGCGACGGATTTCGATTTCATGTCCACTCACTCCGGAGTAAGTCGCTCTCCCAACTGAGCTACGCGGACAGAATGTCTCGCTGCAGATTTGTCGTTTCTGATTCCACCTCTGTATTATGTCGCACCACTTGGCTGAATCCTATTTATGTTCGGGTTTGGTGCTGTTCCTTACTCCTCCCACGCCAGCAAAGTGAAGCTGGGTTTATAGGCTTACGTTGTGAAAGTACACTTACTTTAGTACCTGACAGCTTCAGCGTGACTACCCTTGTGATGCAAAAGCAGGCAATTTTCAGTTGGAAAGCATACTCGTAATTGGAATCTGTTTATTTGTATCTTCGAATAAGTCCTCAAGGGGCTGGAAGAGAGGTACGCCATAGTGTGCTCGCACCCCCCCCAGTACCGTGACCCACGAAAGAACTTTGTTGCCCAGCAACATCCTCACATTTGCTTCTAATTACCACGTGTCACACTGATGTTTATTTCACACCCCGATGCATACACCACGGTTTCTCAGACACAAACACTCAAACCCCTGAAACAGCCTGGTCACGCAGAACTCTAACGGATCCACTCCCGAAACGGTTGGGCAGCCCCGGTGGCGCAGTGGTCTAAGCGATGGCCTCTGATCGTTCGTCCGAACGGGGTCCAGGTTCGAATCCTGGTGAGGCATGGATGTTGTGTTTGTCTTACGCCACTGGCTCTCTCCCTTTCCTGGAACCAGTTGCTCACGGTGGTCGTTAAGACTCCAATCAAAAAAAAAAAAACGGTCGGCGGGGTCACCATGGACTGCGGGCGCGTCATCAGATGGCGGTTGGTACATACAATTGGAAGAAGGCACTGCCCAGGAGGTGACACAGTGGTAGCCTAGCTGGTCGGTGAAAGGAAGGCTCCGTGTGACCCGGTAGGAAATAAGCAAGTTATTCCTTAGGTGACGCTACCAGCGGGGGCGTCAGGGTGGTGAGCATGTCCCGACTACACAGTCCAGAAACCTCTTAAAGACACCCCCACTCTGCCCACATCTTCACCGAATCGGCACATCATAGACATCAGTTACCCAACACCCACCCCTACCACAAGCACACAACCGTCTATACAATAAATATCGAAAAAGCATACATGCACCAAACAACCCTCCCACCTCGATTCACAACTCGGGAGAACTCTCCGAAGAGCAGAGAATCGCGCTACGAGAAGTCAACAAAAAATAACCTACGAGTATAGTAAAATAAACAAATTCCCGAGAGGGGGAAATTGGAGGGCATCTACCTCTCTCCCGTGCTCTGACACAAGAAAACACTAGTACAAGTTCACACCGATAATCACAAAGAAAATCAGGGCTGGGGAGAGAGGTAGATTATTATTTTATTACAAATAGTAAGCTGAAAATTCAGATTAAGTTCCTCACATGACCGTTCGTTTCACGGCCTCTTCTTTACCGTGGGCTATGAGGAAGACCTGTTGAATTTGGCGAACGACCGTAAATTGTTATTTGGCAGTGGCAAAATAACAATTTTTTCGGTTGCTGTGTGTTGCTAAAACGTGGAAAGAGCGATGTCTTTGTTTATTTATAGCAATTGGATTGATCCTTTTTTTGTTTAAAAGTACAAAACTTAGTTTTAACATCCACCAACAGGGTGTTAAAACCAAGTTTCATTACTTTTAAACTTTATTTGCCTAAGGTAATGTGACTACTTATGACACACTGTTGGGCCAAAAATGAGAACACTTCGAACTATTAAACTGACGGTGCAAAAAGATTTCTTAACTGAAGATAACCACTTTTTGCATCTAACATATTCAGAAAAAATATTGTTTAACTTGAACGCCCTAGATAGTGTGTGTTGCAACTTTGCAGCAAGGGTAAATATTAGAGATAGTAAGAAAAAAGTATTTGTGAATGTGCAACATAAATAAAGCTGAAAATTATAAATGTGTGAAATAAAAACTAAAACATATATCATTATAATGTTTTACTTTTTTTAGTAAAATATTTAAAAATAAAAATATAATAATAAATTCAATTTTGACTATACCTATAAGATTCCAAGAATTTACTGACCAATATTACATTTAGTCGGTGAATTATTTAATTATTACGGAACATCATAAATTAAAAATAAAGCATTTGGCACTAATATAATAAAAAATTTGAATCCATTTATGTTTTTCATCTTCATCATTTTGTACTTCCTGTACTATCGTGTAATATTACTTTCCTTTTTTTTTCATAATTTAAAAAGTTATTTTGTTTAGTCTGACTTTTTAATTTGAAATACCCTTATCATAAACCTCTTACTAAGTTTACTAAGCATATGTTGAGTGTTTCAAAAGGTGATTTATAAAAAAATTGTATACTTCTTGTTGCAAGCGGAAACTCTTGTGCAGGCTCCCGCCCTCTCAGTTGGTTGTATGATCTGCGTGGAAGGAAGTGAAAATGGCATTTTTAAAGGATCCTTACTTGAAGTTAAACAAAATTTTAAAAGTTAAAAGAAAGTATCTATTAAACATTTTAGTTTACTTAAAGAATGAATGAATGAGTTTCGGAATGGAAAAATAAGGTAAAAGATTCCCTAATAGTCCCTCATGCGTCGGCCTTTTGTTTAAGTCGGACATGAGGTATAAATTAAAGAAACAGGAGAAAAAAGTATTTGTGCTGAATAAATAGAACAAGATCTGAAAACTCAATGCACCGAGGCTGTCTTATTTATTAACTTTTGGGTGGGTCTCTTTCCACTGCAAGTGACAAAATTAAAACGGAATTTCCGTTTTTATTTGGCCATCAAAATAGCTTAAAATCGAGTTGCTAAACAAACCCCCCAAGTTTTATTGCTTTTGTCTTTCACTAATAGAATCAACGTATTGTATCACTTGCCCTCGAACCCCCCCTTAAAACATTTAATAAATAAAAAAACCTTATAACATTGAGTTTACAGATCTTGTTCTATTTACTCAGTACAAATACGTTTTTTTACCATCGCAAATAACTGTTTCAAATAGTTGGAAAGAAAATAGTTTCAACTGTTATAGTTTCGTAAACATCTAAGTACGGGAGATCACCGTCACGTTAGATAGCACCAATCCACTGGGTTGGGCTTCTTATTTCCTAATTTCATGACCTAAAGCCCGAAAAATTTGCTTTACGATGAAATCTCCGATCGTGAATTCGTGTTCGATTAATTCCTCTGAAGCTAGCCCTCCCATTCGGAATACAGTGATTCGCTGACGCCAACTCCTGAGGCAGTCACTTAAAGCGTATAAGCCACGCCCAACAACCTCTTGGGAAATCGCCCCTTCCCGCCCCCCGTTCCATCCTGTGAGATACGAAACTTGTGAAGCACGCAGAAATCTTTTCATCATCCGACTGTCAGTAAATGTCATAAATGAATTAAAAAGGGTGACTGAATTTTTCGGATGTTTACTGCAGCTAACAAATGTCAAGATCTGGTAAACTGTAGTTATACAGTATATGACCACCTAATTGTACCTGGGAGGCAACAATAATTTAGCATTGCAATTGCATATCTCTTGGATTAATCGGGTAAGTCTGATGGTGAAATGGCAGGAGCCAGTTCTTACTCTGGCGCTTTTAAATTCACATCAAGCCCAGTGTCGAAACAAATCTCTTGAGTTTTCTCTACCACACACGAGCAGTATGCATGAAGAAGACGGGTGAAAACACAAACATCAAGGAAACGCCGATAGATTGTTTCTACTC
Organism: Macrothele yani; assembly: GCA_039090855.1. NCBI lineage: Eukaryota > Metazoa > Arthropoda > Arachnida > Araneae > Macrothelidae > Macrothele > Macrothele yani. The sequence goes on along the minus strand of CM077031.1, from coordinate 35,369,954 downwards.
TCGGCAAAAACATCATCCAGGACCATAGGCGCCAACTTTCCAGAAATCCAATGGGTGCTCAAGTCGATAACAATGTTATGAAGTACAAGCAGTGAAGAGAAGGGGTCGGGGGAGGGGAGGGGGTAAGGTATGGAAATTCAATGCAGATTAACTTTTTTTTCAAAAAGTGTACATTTAACTTAAATTCTGATGCTGTTAGATAAATATCTGTCCCAAATGCGACAACCTGTTGTCGAAGACCATAACATTTTCGGCAGTTACCCCCCCCCCATGAATATTGGAAAACCAGTAGGTTTTCGAAACACCTGAACATGAAGATCAAAATTTGTGATTTTTTTTTCTGAATTATTATTTGCGTTTTCCAATCCCAGGGTACTTCAAATTTGTAAAAATAATGTGAATAAAAAATTCTTGTAAAGGACACAAAACTTTTTTTCTTTTTTTTTTCAATTTAACACCCCTGGAGCACTTTAGGTTAAAAATGTGCACTGATGCACGTCTTGGGTACTTTCAAGTCTCCCCCTCCCCCCGATACGAATTAAAAAAAGGGTTTATTTACTCCTATAGTGTCCAATATGTTCGTATACAAGGTATGGTCAAAAGTAAAATTACTATAATTTGACTCCCCTGGATTTTCCTGTGGAACCACAGCAGTTCTCATTTTCTGTTTGCGCCGAAATGGGACTCGAACGCTGGATGAATTAAAATAGAACATCCGCAGTAAATGTCGCAGGGTAACGCTGTCCTAACATTCAGGGCCTGATTATTCAGGGCTCCCTAACCTTTAATTTTCCCTAAATTAAAGTATTTGTGTTAAACATATAGTGCATTTAATGTAAAACACATTAATGAAAAGGTGAAGGAACTGAAGAAAAAGGCGTTTTTCTCTCAAACAACTTTGTTCAGAAAACATTAAATAATGCTTTTCTCTCAAAGTCTTAGAACACTGTATTAAGTGTTTGAGCAATTTATTGGTACAACAAATAACTAAAAAGCTCAATTTGGGCGTAACTTCTTTATGATATTACAGGAATATGGGAGCTCAAAGTTACCAGACTCAATCAAAAAGTAATAAATTTCTATAAAAATGTTTCACTGCATCATTTGACACTTATGTTGGCTGGTTTCTAAACACTGAAACTGAACAGTGAGGTAACATTCACACGGAAGTACTGATTTCTTTAAACACCCTTCGTACGGTTGAGCTTCCCTATTCCGGTAATAAGTTACGAAAAAATTGTCTGCTTTAAAAATTTGCTGAACTGTACACTTTTACTCCTGTGAGGCATTGTCATCAAATCGTTCTTTCCTCCAGATACAGAGCTTCTAGTGACGGCCCCCGTAGACTTTACCCAGGTTTATGCGCATTTTAAGATATTTTCTATTATTGTTTCAGTAACCAAAAAAGAATGGCGATCAAAGTGTTAAATCATTTTTTATGACAGCTCAATAAATTCCTCCCGGATAAACTTCAAACTATCACTGGACACCTTAAAAATAATAAGAGATGAACTTTTAGTTTAATAAGTGACAAATGAAGACAAATTTTCCCTTAGATTTTAAAAAACTGAAAAAGAAAATAGGGTTGCTAGGAAATAGTGCAAAAACAGAAATATTACCTTGCCAGGAGAAATCCGTTCACTTATTGATGTAAAATATTGTGACGACCCCCCCCCCCTCGCATAATTAATATGGCGAGAGGCGTCGTTAATTAACGGTAATTGTAACTTGATTGGGGATTTTTAATTAACGGAGAGTTATAATTTAAACACTTGCGAGGCGCGGTATATTAAGAAAAGATCTTCTAGCACTTTGAAAAGATCTTCCAGCATTACCCTAGATAAGAACTCATCAGCAGGGGTACTGCTGATGAGTTCTTATCTATGGTAGGCAGTTCCGGGTGGTGGATTCGCTGCGAATCACAGGTAGCTTATATGCACTCGGGACGAGTTGCATTTTAAGAAGGGGCGATGTGACGACCCCCTCGCATAATTAATATGGTGCAAGGCGTGGTTAATTAACGGTAATTGTAACTTGATTGGGGATTTTTAATTAACGAGAGTTATAATTTAAACACTTGCGAGGGGCTGTATATTAAGAAAAGATCTTCTAGCACTACCCTAGATAAGAACTCATCAGCAGTACCCCTGCTGATGAGTTCTTATCTAGGGTAGGCAGTTCCGGTGGTGGATTCGCTGCGAATCACAGGTAGCTTATATGCACTCGGGACGAGTTGCATTTTAAGAAGGGGGCGATGTGACGATCCCCCCCCTCGCATAATTAATATGGTGCAAGGCGTGGTTAATTAACGGTAATTGTAACTTGATTGGGGATTTTTAATTAACGGAGAGTTATAATTTAAACACTTGCGAGGGGCGGTATATTAAGAAAAGATCTTCTAGCACTATAAAAAAAGATCTTCTAGCACTACCCTAGATAAGAACTCATCAGCAAGGGTACTGCTGATGAGTTCTTATCTAGGGTAGGCAGTTCCGGGTGGTGGATTCGCTGCGAATCACAGGTAGCTTATATGCACTCGGGACGAGTTGCATTTTAAGAAGGGGGCGATGTGACACCCCCCCCTCGCATAATTAATATGGTGCAAGGCGTGGTTAATTAACGGTAATTGTAACTTGATTAGGGATTTTTAATTAACGGAGAGTTATAATTTAAACACTCGCGAGGGGCGGTATATTAAGAAAAGATCTTCTAGCACTTTGAAAAGATCTTCTAGCACTACCCTAGATAAGAACTCATCAGCAGGGGTACTGCTGATGAGTTCTTATCTAGGGTAGGCAGTTCCGGGTAATGGATTCGCTGCGAATCACAGGTAGCTTATATGCACTCGGGACGAGTTGCATTTTAAGAAGGGGGCGATGTGACACCCCCCTCTCGCATAATTAATATGGTGCAAGGCGTGGTTAATTAACGGTAATTGTAACTTGATTGGGGATTTTTAATTAACGGAGAGTTATAATTTAAACACTTGCGAGGGGCGGTGTATTAAGAAAATATCTTCTAGCACTTTGAATTCAAGTGGCGAGTTGCAGGTGTTTGCCACGAGAACAAAGAGCCCATCAACGGAAATGGGACGGGTCATACATGTCCTAAAGAGCGATTTCAGGTGGACGGAGAGGTGAGACCCCTCCACCCCCCTGCAGAGAGCTCTGAAGCAACCGCAAGCCTCTTCGTAAAGAAAGCTGGGAGAGAACTTTTGTGCGTGTGTGTGAGTACGTGCGTTCAGCGACTAGGGATGATGTCGCTTTGACGAAGAGACCGTAAGCAACGGGGCCTCATCCAAAACAAGGAAAAAGAACTAACCGTAGAGCCGACATATTAGTGAATGTGAGTGAGTGTTTGTGTTGTTTTCTGAGTGCCATCCATACTGTGGATAGTCAAGGACCTATGTAAGTACTTTTTACCAGTATTCTTTGCGACTCATTGTGATCGAACAGACTTTTCGTTAGGACATATTTTCTGAAACACCGAAGAGGGCCAAAGCTGGGCGGAAGTTATAGCTTTGTAATTAGATGAAGAATCCGGTGTAATTTATGCATGTATCCATTAAATCCCTGTTTTAATTGTTATACTGTGCCTCCATTGGTTTATTGGTGTACTGTGCCGGCTAATTGCCTAACGAGGTGATGCCGGATCCAGTGATTCGAATCGCCGTCTGGAAGTAATTGGGCATCCTGACAACTAAGACCCAAAGTACGCAACAATATGTTTTGTCAGTGATGCAGTTCTAAATAAAAAAGTGCCTTAGCGGTGAACGGACCAGGAAAAGTCACCCTCGAAATTTTCTAAATCTGATTCATTGTTTTCATTATTTATTATTTTTTAAATTTAATTACAAATTAACAATATCAATTTATATTAAAACTGCGTAATCTGAGCAATTTTAAAGAACAGGAAGAATGTAACGTGAGAGACATGTGCTAAGATTATAAAATTTTTATTTAAATACGGCTCTGTGTCATTCTATACGATTTTAAATATTTGGGAATACTTGTGAACTAACAGAGCAACATCAATTCAATATGACTAATGCGCCATTTTTACTAAGATTATGTGGTACACTCGCAAGATTTTTGTGTTGCCCGTAAGGTAGGTTGACCAGAAGTCCCCTATTTCTTGAGGACAGTCCTCGAATTTAGTTTACTGTCCCCAAAAACGCCTGATGCCTTTGGGGACGCAAATTGTCCTCAAATTTTGATGTTTGTCCTCAAGTGTCCTCGAATTTACACTTCCTCATTAGCTCGGTAGATTTCTAATGAAAAAAATTCTTAAAAGTAGTTTTTGTTGTACTAGTTTTCCTACATGCTTCTTCTGAAAACAAATTTTGCCTATTTTTGTTTTTCTTCTTTCCGAGTTTAATGACCACCGCGAGGAACTCAGAGGACTATAAGTAGTCGCCGGTCTCTAATTTAGAGACATTCGTTCAAGGGAAGGGAGAGAGCAAGTGCTGTAAGACAAACACACCACACATGCTTCATTTGGGACTCGAACCCGTGCTAACTTGTACGAATCATCGTCAGTGACCAGCAGTAAGACACTGCACCACTGGCACAGTCAAATTTCGATGGCACCTGTTTTGAGTTCCTCGAAGAACTTTGGCAAAATGAAAAATTCGCCATGCAATTACTTTAGTGTGCAGCTTGATTTTAATTCGGCACATATACCTAAGGTAAAGCTTTTACTTTTGCTAATATGCTCTCATCATCATAGTTCTACTTTGTCAATAAAAATTACCAACATTCTGTAAGATATATCCTTTTAAGACACAAATTTTCATATGCAAATCACACTTATTGAAGCAATGCAGTTTTGTGACAAAAAGATTTGCATATTTATATTGGATACGTATGTGTCCCCAAATGAACTGCTGATTTGGGGACGCCACGCCCTTTTGTTCTCAAATCAGTGTTCCAATATCTGGTCACCTTACCGTAAGGAGGCAGAGAATGAGCTCAAGGAATTACTTTTATTGGAACCGATATCCGTGGCGAATTGCATAATATTAATATCCATCAGTACCGTTTTCTCTCCGAGCACTGCAATCTTAACCCCACCAAGTAGCCATCTCCTGCAAATTTATTTATTTTGACTGCCGTCTGGACAAAGGAGTTCACATTCTCTTTGTGATAGAATCTTATGATTTGTGAGACACCATACTGCGTGATCCAACTGTGTAGATCAATCTGCACGGTATTTTTTGTTTGTTTATTTTTGGGTTTAACAACTACCATGGGCAACTCGTATACCTATAAGCAGCCGCCCGTCCCAAAGTTCGGGTCACTTATTCCAGGGAAGAGACAGATCCAGCACCGTTGGCTATGCACTCCACCCATGACTCATCAGGGGTTGAGACTCAGTTCGCAAAAATGGTCAGACTTCAGACCACTGTTCCACCAGGGCGGCCATTTCTGTAGTGTGGACATTTGGCTAAGATACGAGTATGTTTGCATACAGGACACAGTTTTTCCTATTTTTAAATACATGATTATTTTAAAAGTTCCTCTGCCGAGATTATCTTGCAATGTAACAGCGAAAAGTGACTTAATGGCGCTATGCCTAGAAAAAGTGCCTTAGCGCCGCTAAGATGCGCTAAGCCCCTTCTACATCACTGTGTTTTGCCTACAATGGCTCTCTGAATAAATTCTTTTGCGACGTTGACGAGGTCTAAATCACAAGTTGCCGCTCCTTGTTTACGAGTAAAGTAGCCAAATCATTTAGTTGTTCTTGCCCTATCGTTGACCTCAAAAATGTTCTCAAGCGCCGAAGAGCCGAAAAAGATCGTTCTGAGGAGCATGTGGATACGGGAACAGTTAGAATCAGTTTTACAAACAAAAAGCATAAGACGGAGAGGAGCGCGGCCATCACTGCTGAACAGGTTTACAACATCTCAGGTAGTGTGCATTGAAATCTTTTCAGTCTGGAACACGTCTAAAAATATATCCCGATGCAGAATCAGTTTATCTTCATCGAAATCAGATCTATAAAAGGCTATAATGTCCTTAGTGCTATTTTTAACCGTAGTAAATGGCTCCGTCTTGGCGAGATGATTTATCACTTGTTTTTGAAACCTGTTCTGCAACGAGTTTACAGTAATACCAATAGTTTCGAAGAAAAGCTTCCTGTATTTTTCTTGGGGAGACTGAAAAACTTGAGGCTCACTTCAATCATCAATGCGTCGTGGTAACTTTGGCTCATCTATGTCTAGTTCTTTTGCCTTTTGTATTGAATCGTCCCCTAGCGAATCAACCCCACTCTCTCTTTGAGCTATAAGAGAACTCGTCAGAGTCTCTATACTTGATTTTGCTTCCTGAAGGTGGAGAGACGTTTTCTGAATTGCTGAATTAAATTATTAAATTCTCTTAAAAATGACAGTTACCATTTCAAGTTGAAAAAATAATTGAAATTCCTGCAATTTGTGGAGACACCCGCTCGCCTTTGCTCCCACTTCATTTCTTTCTGTTGAAAGATCTCCGAGAAAAAGTAATACGGTGTCATAATTTGCTTCAAGGGATTTCAGCAAATTTGAAGTGGCTTGAATATTTCAAGTCGTTTAGGCGAATTTCCGATAAAAGATACGAGTTCACGCACAAGAGCAAAAAAATCTCGAATACAATCGATGTTCTGCATGGCATCTTATACAGCCAAATTTAACATGAGGGCTACGCGTGCACAAATATGGCCTTTGATTCTATTTTCAACAGCCGACTTTGCAAACTTATCAAGTGTCCACTTACATTAGCTGCTCCATCGTAACATTGCCCACAACAGTTCCGTTTATCAAGATCAAGTCGCGCTATAATATATCCTGAATAACATAAAATAGAACATCTGCGGTCGTGTTTGGTGTTTCTTAAAATCCAAAGAAAAGTTATTTCACTTTTAACCCGGTGTCCACTATACGAAAACAAATGGATACCTGTTCTTTAGTTGAAATATCACAAGTTTTGTCGATGACCAAATAATAAATGGCAGCTTTTTTGGGGCATGATTCGACATAAGGCAAAGAACTTCAGTGGTGATGTGCGATATCCATTTAAATTTAGCATAAGATTCGAACTTGCGTCATCATGACCACGAATGGCTAAACCTTGCTGAGCCAGAAATTTCAGAGATGAAATAATTTTCATGAGTGCCTGCCTTGACTCTTTCATTTCGTTTAGCTTTCTGTTTGACAGGGACGCCGCAATGTTTTTTCTTATTTCCACGTAAGAGCACAGTAAAGCTGCTGTTTTTTGTAGTGAACTTTTCTCCTGATTCTTGAACTGTTCGATTGCTTTTTGCCAAGCGGAAAATCCACCAGTAACGAAGGCGCGAAATACATTTTGATCTTTTGCTGCCACTGGAAGACTCGCCTTTTGTTCAACAGCGAGCGTACAAACAGAGCAAAACACCCTGTCTACGTCCGAATTTTGGGCAATCCATGCATGTATAACCTTCCACTTTTGTTGAAAACATCTTCCCTTTTGTCTTTCCATTTGTTTTTGGCTGAGCAAAAAATTAGGCAATGTACTCGTGGTTGTGCAAGTTGTGCTTGTAATATTACTCCTCCCTCCATTACTTTCGGTAAAAACAGGCGTATTACATTTGGGTAACTTTATAACAAATTTCTCCATTTTCAACACTTTTAAAAATGGGAAACGGAAATCACGGAGCGTCGCGATTGAATGTCTAGAGCTCCTAGTCAAGAACGTAACAACGGAAAGCAATGAACAACGCTAAATGTTCATTAAAACGACTTTACTCTTTCAGTTCTCCCGTCCCATACACTCTCTCCCCTAATGAAACGCCGCATTAGTAAAAAAAGAAAAAAAAGCCTCCCTAACCACAAGGTATTTGTCATTTTCTTGTAGGACTTCCGTCCACAGTGAGTAGAGTTTAGGTCCCAGCCACCTACAGCGAGATCGCCTTTTGGGCAGGACACAGAAACAGCGAGAGCAAGTCTAGCGACTTTGACAGAACAGTTTGTAGTGAGATTAGAGTACAGTAAATGGCGCCACCGTACAAGTACGATGTTGCACACAGAGGGGTGAGAGAATTTCCTGGGGGAGGAATAGGAAAGGATACCCATTTAACCAATGGGTCCAGCCTGGGGGCCGTCACTTAACGTGCTCATCCGATGCACGGCGGATATTCAGAGATTGTTAGTAATTCACACTATCTCTGAAAGATCAGCCCAGGTTCGAACCTGAGTACTTTGCATCGATAATCTGACTCGCTAACCACTAAGCCATCCGCGGCTCGCCGCATTAGTAACAGTTGACCCTCCACCTAAGTACCTCTCCTCCTCCCCCACAACCTTCGAAGAAAGATGTGCTGTATAAGTCTGCCAAGACCGGGCTGCTTTGAACAAGCCCGAACCCGGCCGGACAGTGCGGCTCGGTTCCGACTTGGAGCCGCTAATCAAACCCCTATTCGAGACGAAATGGGAGGCCCGCAGTAGACTGTCCTTTCATCCCACAGACTTACTCACACGACAACGTTAATCCGGAGCCCCATCCCCAAACTAGTAACAGGCTGTTTCTAGTTTGTCCCTCGCGGTCACCCTAGCTAATGGTTTCTTGAGGCAATTAGTGAGAGACTTAGCCACCTAAAATCGTTTCACCATCATTTCTAGTTTCCGACCATCAGCGGGGTAAAAGAAATGAAGCAATAATTTTTCCTACAGGCAGCCCAAACATGACATTTTGGTACTCCTTCTTTGTTCACAGTCAACTAACCCAATGTTTTCCATTAACAAGAAGAAAAAAAAATTATAATATATAAAATAAATAAATTAAAAAAAAAAGGAGAAGAAACTTAATTTTCAATGGGTGCTCGCACCCATTGAAAACATTCATTGGGTGCACAGGCCCCGGAGCACCCATACAGTCGGCGCCCCTGTCCAGGACGCCACAGAGTGTGAGAAGCAATCGACTTTGTTACTCTTTTAGTTCGACAATAGTTGTTCTCGCACCAGAAGCACGCACATTCGTCCAGGGTCGTTTAGCTTCTATGTGAGGAAACGCCAAAAATGACTTGTGCTCTGTGCACAAGTATTATCATCGCCATCATCATTGTCAACCATTATCAATCCACTGCTGGACGAAGGTCTCCCCAAGTTTCTTCCACAACGGTCTGTCTTGTGCCAGTCTCCTCCATGTTACTCCCGCATACTTTCGAATTTCATCCACCCATCTCACTTGTTGTCTTCTTCTGGGTCTTTTCCTGTCCCTTGGAATCCAGTCTGAAATTTCGGCTGTTGATTGATGGTCTGTCTTTCAGGCGATATGTCCAGCTCATTGCCATTTCAGGGATTTTACTCTGATCATGATGTCTTCCACTCTTATCGTTTTTCTGATCCATGAGTTCCTCATATCATCTCTCCTGTTTACACCAAGCATGCATCTCTCCAGGCTGCTTTCAGTTGTCTGCAGCCTTTGTCTGTCTCTTTTAGTTAAAGTCCACATCTCTGCACCATATGTAAGCACTGGTAGGATGCATTGATCAAACACTTTTCTTTTAAGACATAATGGCATATTGCTCTTGAAAATTATACTGTATCTTTCAAAAGCTCTCCAGGCAAGTTTTAGACGTCGATTAATTTCTTCATGAATGTGACACTCACTTGATATCTGCTGTCCAAGATAAAGGTAGGTATTTGTTATCTCCAGCTTTTCCCCATCTATCGATAAATCTTCATTTTTTGTTAAAGCATTGTACATCACTTTTGTCTTCTGAAAGTCCATTTTTAATCCCACTTCTTTACTGTTATCAGCAAGTTCCTGGGTCATACTCTGCAGCTCTGATGGGTTTGTTGCAAAAATAACTACGTCATCAACAAAACGAAGGTGAGTTAGATAATTTCCATTAATTTTTGTTCCTCTGTTTTCCCAGTTCAGTGATTGAAAGACATTTTCTAATGTATCATTAAAGAGTTTGGGAGATATAGTATCACCTTGTCTCACTCCCTTTCCAATTTTTATGGGTGTTGTATTGTCAAATAGCCGAATCTTTGCCCTTGCATTTTCATACATGTTATTAATAATAATAATAGGTGCATCTTCAATACCGCAGGACTTCAAAGCCATTGTAACTGCTGATGGTTTCACCAAATCAAAGGCCTTTTCATAATCGATAAAAGTCATGCACAATGGAAGTTCATATTATCTCGCTCTTTCAATTAGTGCTCTCAGTACGTGGGTATGATAAATAGTGCTGTAGCCACTCCTGAATCCAGCTTGTTCTCTCGGTTGAGCTATGTCTAGTATCACCTTCAAGCGGTGTGAAAGAACTTTAGTGAAGATTTTATAAACCACGGATAGGAGGCTGATAGGTCTGTAGTTCCTGATATCCTCAATATCACCTTTTTTATGTAGCAGGATCATTGTAGCATTGTTCCAATCCTCAGGAATCTTCCCTTCATTAAGGCATCAAGTGAAAACTTGGACGCGTACTGTTTCAATGTCTCCACTTGCTTCTTGTACGATGTCTACCGTAATTAAATCTTCTCCTGGAGCTTTTCCCAGTTTCATGTTCTTGATTGCATGTGCAACTTCTGCTGGGAGGACTGGAAGAACTCTGGTACTGGTACCTTTCTTAATGTCTGGAGTACATGTATAATCCTTTTCATATAGGTTTGAGTAGAAATCTTTCACTCTTGTCAAACTTTCACCTCTATTTCTTGTTACAGAACCATCTTTTCTCAGAGCCATAATCTGTTTTCTTCCCTTACTCAGATGTCCTTTTGCTCTCTTCAAACTTTGGTTGTTTTCAATTGCTTTCTTCACTAGTTCACAGTTGAATTTCTTTACATCTTCAGTGTTACTTTTTCGTACCCTCTTGCATAGCTCTATATATTCCACTTTGGAAGTCACATGTCCTTTACTTGTCCTCATGTCTCTTCTTTTTTGCATCAAAATTTTGGTTTTTCCTGATAATTTGTTCGTATGCAACTTGTTCTTTGTAACAGCTATTTTTGTTGCTGTTTCCATAAGAGACTTGGTTAGTTTTCTGTTAACTTTAGAGATGTCCACTTCTTCCGACGTTAGACTTTCTAGGGCAGAGTATCTGTTCCTCAGTTTCAATTTGATGTTTTTTAAGGTTGGTCATGTCAATACACTTTGTTTGTTTTATGAGCTTGCCACGCTCCAGTTTAGCGTTGAGGTGCATCTTACATAGTACCATTCCATGGTCACTACCTACGTTGAACTTGTTTAGCACACTGCAGTCTTCCATGAGAAATTTCTTGTTACACATAACAAGTAGTATACTCACAGCTTAATTTGAGTTCGAGTACTTTTGTTCAGTTATTATTTTTCAGATGTATTTAATGGGTTTTCTGATTTCGATAAGACACATTCGGACTTGGAACTAAAAAAAAACGCATAGAAGGAAGGAGAGTGACCCATTCTCCGCCGTGGTTATTGCTTTAAAGGAATTTAAAGAATTCTTTAACGATCTTTTTTAAGGAAAAAAAAACATAGCGTTGAATTAACTTTTCAGTATATTTGTGCGAAATCAATTTTCAAAACTATACTTAAAGAGTTTTCCAGAAAACTGCGAAGCATGGTGACGGTACCATATGAATTATATGTGAACCACATAGTTTTAGGACGTTTTCTGAGTATGCCCCTCAGCGAGGGGTTCCGGGTCCCACACCTTCCGCCGCCCATGTTTGAGATCGAAACTTTTGGGATTAAAACCACTGATTCTTAATTTTGACAATAGTCATTTAGTCCGCCTTGTCACCTCTTCACCCAGAGGAGGCAGTACAGCTGAAGATCACACGAAATACCCTCTCAGCTAACACAACTTCTCCTTGCAAATCGAATTTCAGAAAGTGGGTATTACAGATTAGCTAAACAAACCAAGAACGCTGTATTACTTTGTAAGTTGTTATTAACATCGCAGCACCCACGTAGAAATTTGCATTTTGTTGTGACAGTCTTTATTACGCATGATGGCACACGGAAAGTAAGATTATGTCGCGTAAATTAGCGGGACGACACATCTCACTTCAAAAGTAGAGTCTGCATCTTTTGTTTAAAATTTCCCGCATTAGTGAGTCTGAATATTAATTATTCAAAAAAAGAAAAAAAAAACAATTCGTAAGAAATGTTTGTAGCTTGTTTCTATGACTTGTGAAGGTAGCTTGGCGCAGGCGAATTTTGTAAACAATATAGGCTGATACATGAAATTTCTTGAAACATTACTGGAAATTGAAACGAAAGAATTGGTTGAGTTATACAAATAATTGGCCCTCATTTTATTAAATTTTACCAATTAGTCTTCCTGTTATCAGCACACCAAATATTTCCTTTAACGGGTGGAAGTAACTTGGAATAACCCCGCACGGGGATAACTGGTTTTCCAGTTATTTGGGGAGCGGCGCCCCCACGGCCCGAGCTGACCTTGTGACTGGTCAACATCCGATGTCATGCCACCGCTTTGCTGTTGGTGTTTGCAGGGACGGCTGTTCATCCAGCTGTTGGGGAGTCGCGGCCCCACGATCCCGAGCTGGTCTTGTGTCTCGCTTTTTCGTTTTTTATTTATTTTCTCCACTGGCTAGTTGCCTGTGTGGTATTCTCTACCTAATCTCTACCACGTTATGTACTAACACCCCGGTCTTGTGGTTTTTTGCCCTCCACCACTAACTGATTTATATTAACCGCTCAGTTCGTAGGTTGCTGAGATTCCGTTTAGGTTCCCTGCCAGGATTTGTCTTCTTTAGATTTCTTTTTTTCCTTTTAGCTGGTTTGGGTGCTAGACCTACCTGCATGTTTGCCGCGTGCGGAGACCCGTGAGGCGGAAATGGGATGTCTGGCGGCTGAGGTCGCAGGAGACCGGATAAGTGCCTCCTGTGTACCAACACTCCTCTTCGACCCCGGCTTCGCTGTAAACGGGAGGCTAGAGACTAACCCACCTCTAGTCAGAAGTCATGTACCGAGTTGTGTACCGGGCTTTAGCGGCTTTTTTGTCGTATGGCACGGCAGGGTGAGCCCGGGGGCTGTGGGATCATGCCAAAGGCGTTGGCATGACGGTACCAGGAGGCCGAAGTGTCCGCCGAGTGCGTGTGATCACAGCCAACGGACTATATCTGCAACGTATAAGCTCCAGAACTGTGTCTAGCGTCATTTTCTTGGCTTGCGGACCTCCAGTTCTCCCTTGTAGGGCTCGGTGGTGGGTGGAGTAGTCTGCAGACGAATCTTCCTTCTTTTTTCCATGGGTAAACCCAAACATAAACACTCCAAATTTAAGTCACCTGAAAAAATGATAGTTGCAACCGACTCTCCGTCTTCTCAACCTACCAAGTCTCATACCCTTAAACGGTCTTTAGACCTTGACCAAGAATGTGGAACCTCTTCTTCGGCTGCTGTACCAGTCGCTCCGAAGCGTCGTCTCCCCTCGATTGCTGTGACTACGCATGCTACCCACTTACTTGTAGAATCCATCGATCCGAATGAGAGACTGTCCACCAGATCTCCATTTTTTATTTCTAAAGCTTTGGACGCTGCGGTTGGCCCCTTGAAGTCTGTGAGGAAGCTTCGCTCTGGGGACCTGCTTGTTCAAACTTGCAGTGTTTCTCAGAGTAACACTCTTTTGCTCCTTACTAGTCTTCAAGGCATTCCTGTCAAAGTGGCACCTCACCCGTTTCTTAACACCTCTCGGGGTGTTATTTCGGAATTTGATCTCTTACCATGCAGTGAAGAAGAATTGGTGTCTGAACTTGCAGATCAAGGTGTTCTTGCTGCACGTCGTATGATGTTCCGGCGCGATGGTTCTTTGATTAAGTCTAAAAATGTGATCTTGACTTTTAACTCCCCGAAAGTTCCGACCGAAATAAAGGCTGGCTACTTGGTCTGTGGAGTTCGCCCGTACATTCCCAGTCCTCTGCGCTGTTTCAGGTGCCAGAGGTACGGGCATTCCCAACGTTTCTGTAAGAGTTCCGCTCGTTGCGCTAATTGTGGCTCCAGTGAACATGACGGGGAAGGTTGCACTTCTGCGGCCTCCTGTGTTAACTGTGGTGAGGCCCATGCAGCTTACTCCCGCAACTGTATGAAATGGAAGGAAGAGATGGCGATCCAGCGCCTCAAGACCCTGGAAGGCCTCTCGTACCCTGCTGCCAAAGCCAAGTTGGGTATTCCCAACACCCGACAGCGTAGTTTTGCCGCAGTTGTTAAGTCTCTGCCACAACCCGTGCAGCCCTTTGTTCCGCGCCCTGTAGCTCTCGCCGCACTTGCCAAGCGATCTACAGTTGAACAGGCGACACAGGTGGATTTCACCGAGCTCCAGCTTATTCGACCAGCTGAGTCTGCGCCTTCTCTTTTGAAGACGACCGACTCTTCCGGTTCCCGGCAGACAGCCTGCACGTGCGGAAGACCCGGCCCTCAATCTGCGAAGGTGTGCAGTGTCCATCCAACTGTCGCGGTCCGCCTGACCAACATTGCACCTGTCTCAGACTCAGCGAGGTCCCCACCCTCAACCAACATTGTGGAGGAACATAGGGGGAGGAGAGTGACAGTTCGGACCCAGCCTCCACCAACATTGCTGAGGACCATGGGGGAGGAGAGTGACAGTTCGGACCCAGCCTCCACCAACATTGCAGAGGACCATGGGGGGAGGAGAGTGACGGCTCGTCCCCGCCCTCGGCCTCGGCCAGCATTGCAGAGGAGTGTGGGGGGAGGAGAGTGACGGTTCGTCCCCCTCCTGGTGACTCATCCTTTGTGTTGTTGTGTATATAAAAAAAAAAAAAAAAAAAAAAAGCAAATAATATTAATTATAATAGTGAATTGATCATTTTTTTATACACCTGGTTGCCTAACTTTTCTTCACAGCTTTCATCGTTCTCTTTTCCGGCTTTTGCCCAGCTTGTCTGCTCTTGGTCATTTTCAACGCTTTTAAAAATCTGTGGCTGATAGTTCTTTGTCTGGCGCTCTTTGGCCAACCCTGGCCCTTGCGCCAATAACATCCACCAACCAACCAACCAACTTGGAATAAAGAGATGTATTATTTCTCTTTAAACATTGCATTTATGGAAAAACCAATTATTCAACAAATTTCTTTTTATTTAATTATGCTGTTTCATTATTAAAAGAACGAAATAAAAAACATTTTGATTCACGTTATCACCAAAATCAGCCAGAAATCGAGAACTAGGTGCAGAGCAATACATTGAAAGTATCAAGTCGTGCAGGTGATTGGTCGCGAGGAAAGCAAATCAGCAATGAATGCGACGTTTGGTGAAGAACAATTTTTTCTATAATACAAACTTCTCTACACAAAGCCACGCTGAACTTTGTGCTTGGCACATCCGCCTACTTACTTAAGGGTCTTGATTTATATCCCTGAGTCCCGTGTGTTTTTTTTTTTTGAAATACAAAATGTCCACCGTGCATGGCACAGATTCGTTAATTTCCAGGCACCAGTTTCGTATTTCATATGTGTACCTAAGAAATCTGTAATGAATCAATTACGGGTTAACGTGAAGATTATGGTGCAAGATTTAGGGACGAAAATTTTCCAAAAACTGTGACGTACATCCTTTTTGAAATCAAAAATAATGCGAAATAACAAAAACAATTCATTGATAGAGTCATTTTTAAAAAAGTTTTTCGTAAAATTTACCTGTCCATTCGGTACGCGGAAATCCAATCAACGGTGACGATGACGCTCTGACTGCCGCTAGAGCATCTGCCAAAGAATATATAAGGCATCTGCCAGGTCTGCCCGTGGTCTCAGCTGAAGCATCCGCGCAAAACAGGTTAGGCCTAAATTCCATGAGTTCGACCGCCAGCTTGACTAACTGTGGTGAGCACGAAAGTATACCTATCCGTTACACACATACAGCAGTACGTGATGGCTCCGCTTTCACAAGCAATGGCAGGGCTTCCTTTTTTTTACTTTAAAATATTTGCTATTCTTCAGTGGTTTATTTTCAGAATTTGTAAATCGGTGAGAAACATCGATGTTTGTTTCATTTTGTTTTTCTATCTTCGGCAGTGGCGTCTGAACGGGTGGGCCACCGCGCCTTCGACCCAAACAGGGGCTCCAAAATGGTGGAAAAGTTTATTTATGTCCGCTTCTTTTTTTATTTCAAAGTTTGGATTCTAAATATAAAGCACTACATAAACAGAACAGTCAGGACGCGAAATTCCAGTTTTTCCAATAAAAATTTGTAAGTTAAGAAGAATACAATAATAATATGTTCAGAATGTGAACATACTAAGGGTGTATTTAGAGAGGGGCCAATATGAAACGATTTCGGGGAATCCCCCCTACCCGAAGTGTTTGATTTTTAGTTGTTGTTTTTTCATATTTAGAGGATTTTAGGATGGGAGTTTCTTATCCCAGGTCTTAAACAACCCTTAGAAATAGGAGATTTGGGCTAGAGCGCCCAATAGGAAAGTGACACGAAAGCGGAGTAGAAAGGGGAGGAAGACGGCCTTATTTATTACCGGGTGGGGGGAAGTACCCGGAGTCCGACGCACGGCGGATCGAACCTGAGGCCCTTTCCGTGGCAGTCACGAAGGTTACCCACTAGGCAACCCACGGCCCGAAGCTTTAGTTTAAAATGTGCCTTTCATTACAAAACTCTTTAATTTAATAAAAATGCGTCCACTCTCATTAGAAAAAAATACTTTAAAATCTGGGAGGGTTCTGACCTCTCTAGTTGTTACGCCTATGAGGGAGTAGGAAGTGCTTCTGCCTTTTCTTTTTTTTCGAACCGGGCTCGTAGTTCCGCTTTCCCGAGGAGTTGGGAGGGAAGATGACGGAGGGGCAGCATATTGGCATTTTTGACCGGTGCGTAGTACTCTCTGGAAACGTCATAAAAAAACCCAGAAGAAGATCACGTGGCGGATGGGTGGATTAACATGAGCACGATGGAATAAAACATGCCGACCTCAGAAATTTCCCCTACCACTTGTAAGACCGCCTGTTACTAAAAAAGTTGAAATACTTATGAAACATCTGAAAGTTGGGGTAAAAAAATTGAAATGCCGACTTCGGAAATTTCCGATAATCTCCTTTCCCTCCCGCGAATGTGGCGCCATCTAATGTGTGAATGAACAGTTCACTGGTTTCACGTTTTATGGAATGTTTGTTTCGTATCTAATAGATGTCGCAGTGTGCCCGAAAGGATTTTGCTCACTGACAGATAAAAACCAACTTTTACATAACGTCTGCCCGTTAATTTTGTAAACATCACAGCGATTTTGCTTTTTCCTCCCAATCGTTCCGAAAGGATTCTCCCAGTCCTTTCTAACTACACTATCTATCAACAAGTAATTGGACACCCCTGCAATCGAAGATATCTGCGGTCCTGATACAAGTCACGGCCGCCGCCGTTAAATATCGTGTGGGAAACAACAACGCAACCAGTCGCATGCAAGATGCCACGCAGTTCGGAGCTCTCTGATTTCGAGAAAGGTGTAATCGTCGGGTATCACAGAAATAGCCGATCCATACGTGACATATCCAGCGAGCTGAAGTACCGAAAATCGACAGTGGCCTACGTGATTGGCAAGTGAAAGATGAGAGGTGACTGTCGGAATGTTCCCCGACCCGGCAGACCCACAAAACTGCTAGTTAGAGACCGACGGGTGCTGGCCAGAGAAATTCGGAAGAACCGCACCAAATTGATGGGCCACATCCGCGAGGAGTTTCAACAGGCATCCGGGAGTGTTCTTTTGATAAATACGATCCGTAAGGAAGCCCATCTGCTCGGTTATAATGGACGTTCTGCCGTCCATAAGCCTTTGATCACCAAGTCCAATAGCGCTGCTCGACTAACGTCGACAGTGGACCGTTGAACAGTGGAAACAGGTTCTCTGGAGAGACGAATCAAGGTTCACCCTCTACCGTTTGGATGGCAGGGTCAGGGTTTGGCGTCTGCCTGGAGAACGCCTCCTGCCGGAATGTATTGTGCCAACTGTGAAGTTCGGCGGCGGTGGAATTATGCTATGGGGGTGTTTCTCCTGGTATGGCACGTGACACTTGGTCGCAATTCGTGGTAGACTCAACGCCGAGACCTACTCCACCCAAGGCCTTTAGATATATCTCATGGTACAAGGTTGGGCTCGCTACGATGTCAGCCTCTCATTGGCTGCTGAAATGACGTCGGCGTGGACGCGTGGACGCGTGGACGCATGGCAGCCAACATGCCAGCTTTGAGCGTCTTGTGGTGTGGGGTTACGGCATACGAAACGATCGTGATAATCACACTTATTATGATAATAACGAATTAAAACTACTAAAAACTGCTTACACATAAATAAATCTCATAAATTCAACGCATTTATCTTCCCTGAAGCGCAACATTTCCAAATTTATTTGCATATATGTGAACTCACATTTTAATACTTACATTGAATAATGAAATTGGTAGCCAGGCCACTACAAATAAAACAGCTACAAGTATTAAAGTTAGACACTGATACTTAAATAAGTTCTGAAACTTACGTCATCAAAAAATGCCAACAAAGGCAGCAATACGTATCGCAGCTATATCAATCACTTCCGTACTAAGAACAACACGAAAACTATTCTGTCTCTCTTCATACATTCACTCTTGAATGATTTTTCAACATTCCTTAATGGTGTGTATGTATATAACACATAAGCAGGCTAAAAACAAAACACAAATTTAAGCACAAGAAAACCAAGATACAAAGAAAGAGTTAAGTGTTATTATATGCCTTTTTCTTTTTTTTTTCAAAATTATTTTTTTCCTGTAATGTTTAATAAGCTTATTTTGCTCAAAGTTTCAGAATGTGGTTTTCACTTTAAACCTTTTCTACCAGCATATGTGCTAGCTGGTTGTTTTAGTAGTTAACAGGTTTAGTAGAATTTAATGTTCAAGGATTTTATTAACTTACAAAATTTGTTTTTAGTGCACTTAAGCAGATGTATAAAAATATAGTAGAAACGAGAGAGTTAGACCCTGAAGAAGCTATAAGTGATTATTCTCAACATGTTTTACATTACAAATTTGTACATGTCTCCTTTTATGAACTCAAAATATGATGGGTTACTGTTTTTTAGTTTTTGCCCTCATCAAAGGGACAATATAGCTTGGTGACTGGGTTCTGATATTCTTCTCTCTCTATATATATATATATATTTAGATTTTTTCTTTTTAAAATTATTTGCACACACACACACACACACACACACACACACACACACACACACATACAACACCATGAAGGAATGTTGAAAAATTTTCCTAAAAGTGAAGATATAGAAGCTGTATGGAATACTTAAAAAATAACATCTTGAAAAACATTTCTACCTATTTATCTACCTATCTATATCATCATCATCATTGTCAACCATTATCAATCCACTGCTGGACGAAGGTCTCCCCAAGTTTCCTCCACAACAGACCGTCTTGTGCCAGTCTCCTCCATGACACTCCCGCATACTTTCGAAATTTTTCCACCCATCTCCTATGTGGTCTTCTTCTGGGTCTTTTCCTGTCCCTTGGAATCCAATCTAAAATTTCGGCTGTCCATCGATGGTCTGTCCTTCTGGCAGTATGCCCAGCCCATTGCCATTTCAGGGATTTAACTCTGATCATGATGTCTTCCACTCTTGTCAATTTTCGGATCTACGAGTTCCTCTTCTATCTATCACCATGAAGGAATGAGGAATGGTGAAAATTAAAATGTTTCATCTTTTCAATTTTTCATTTTTTAAATTAAATTTTACATATTTTTTTCTCATATATATATATATATATATATATATATATATATATATAACTCCCCTTCGTTTTGCTGATGAAGTAGTCACTTTTGCAAGTACCCATCAGAGCTGCAGAGTATGATCCAGGAACTTGCTGACAAGAGAAAAGAAGTGGGATTAAAAATGAACTTTCAGTAGACAAAAGTGATGTACAATGCTTTTACAAGAAAAAAAGATTTACCGGTAGATGGAGAAAAGCTGTAGGTAACCGATACCTACGTTCATCTTGGACAGCAGATATGAATTGGGGGTCACATTGATGAAGAAATTAATCGGCAAATAAAACTTGCCGGGAGAGCTTTTGGAAGAAACAGTATAATTTTCAAGAGCAATACGCCCTTATGTCTTAAACAAAAAGTGTTTGATCAATGCATCCCACCAGTGCTTACGTATGGTGCAGAGACGTGGACCTTAACTAAAAGAGACATACAAAGGCTGCAGACAACTCAAAGCAGCATGGAGAGGTGCATGCTTGGTGCAACCAGGAGAGATAAGAAGAGGAATTCGTGGATCAGAAAAATGACAAGAGTGGAAGACATCATGATCAGAGTAAAATCCCTGAAATGGCAATGGGCTGGACATATTGCCAGAAAGACAGTCCATCGATGGACAGCTGAAATTTTAGATTAGATTCCGAGGGGACAGGAAACAACCCAGAAGAAGACCACATGGAAGATGGGTGGATGAAATTCGAAAGTATGCGGGAGTAACATGGAGGAGACTGGCACAAGACAGACCGTTGTGGAAGAAACTTGGGGAGACCTTCGTCCAGCAGTGGATTGATAATGGTTGACAATGATGATGATGATATATATACTCGTGTATGTATGTGGTGTGTGTATTTAATTTTTTTATAGTAATGACTAGCAAATAAGTTGGTATATTCCTTACCACTAATACTGTGTTAATTTAATTCTACAACTTTTCCGTTCCAGATTTGATCTTTAAAACAATGTTCCCATGACAGATGTATTTAAATAAAACTTTTCTTTCTCACATAAGCATATATAAAAACCATCAGAAAAATTGCAAATATTTGCATACATTCACACAACAAAGAAAAATTGAAATAAATAAAAACTTAGCTTTCTGATGGCAGAATATTCCATGACACCATTCCTTTGATGCATTTTCCTACCAAAAACAAAAAAAGAGGGGAATAGAAGGTGGTACCTGAATACCTGCAGAGTCTTGTAATGTAATATTCCAAATCTCCTCCCCCCCAAATATTCCTTTTCTTTGGGATAGATTAACAAGGGTTTCCAATGCACGCTTCCGAATTCTACGGTCATGACATCTAAGTGCAGTTGGAGTTGCAGTCTCATATCTTAAAATGTCAATATTGGTTCTCGTACTTACCTTATTAATACTAGTATTATTGCTTGTGGGAATGTTTAATGTACGTACAGCATCAGGTTTCAACACTTTTCTCCTAGTCACCCCAAGTAACTCTGCCTTTAAGTCACACTCGTAACATGTGTGAAATGTTGGGAACACACTCTGGCATTAGAAACTTTGAAGGAATCCTGACAATTTTTGAAGTGATAAATCCTTGGGAAATACATGGTGCATGATGTCAGCATTCTGGATAAAATTAAATGTCACAATGATTTGAATGTTTACGCTCCATTCGTCCTGATGATGCCGAGCCAATAGCTCTGCGAAACTATAGTCGATATATAATAAGCCTTTGATTGTGGTAAACGTTGGTATTTTTATTTTATCTCAAAACGACAAGTTTCGTAGTCATAAATTATATATAATTTTAGGTGTCAACTGGACCTTAGACTACAATTTGGTGTGTATGTATATTAAGATATCCTACAGCGGGAGACGGCAATATAACATCTTGCTTTGCTTTCGTTTTTGGACTTATTTAATACCGATATAGACTTTTAAGGAACATAAAACTTAGTTCCTAATCTTGATTATGATGAACTCAATCTATGTCAGTGTTCTTGGTTTACCTATTGCACGTACTAAAACAGGCCACTGCACAACCCGGCATTATTGCGCTTCTTACGAAATACTCAAACAATAAATCTCAGTGGTAAATAAGTATCAAAATAAACACAACATAAACATCAAACTAGAGATACAAACTTTAAACAGTTGCACATCAATTACGTTCATAGAGGAAACCCCTTCACACCAATTGTAAACAAACAGTGATGCAGGAAGCCAAAATACTGGGGGTCCACGCCTACGTCATGCGCCGCTTCAAATTAACCGCGTCGGATACTGCGCAGCTCAAGAGGGACCCACGTGTACTCCACCATTTTGGATGACCATGTGCTTCCTACGTTGTGGCAGTTTTACGGAGTGGACCCATGTTACTTTCAAGAAGACAATGCCCCCTGTCATGTTGCGAGGTCCACCATGGCTTGGTATGGTGACAATGGGGTTAATCGAATGGACTGGCCTGCGCAGAGCCCGGACCTTAACCCTATCTGGGACGAGTTGGAGCGTCGACGTAAGGGGTGTCCCCACCGTCCGAAATCGGTGAAGGAAGTGACCTGTCTTCTCCAAGCCTAGTGGAAGAAAATACCGCTAGCCGTCGTACAACGCCTGGTTGAGAGTATACCCCAGAGGGTCGTAGCTGTAATCGCTGCTCGTGGAGGCTCCACCAACGATTAAAGGTGAATAAACTTCGTTTTCCCTTGCTATCACAGGTGTCCAATTACTTGTTGGTAGATAGTGTATTTGATGATTGTTTCTCACACAGTTCGCTCACACACATACTGAACAGAACAGAACTCCTTAAATAGCATACTATTAAATAGTTTCAGTATATGTATACTATTTATACTCATAGTAGTATAAATAGTATGCACATACTGAACGTGTAACAGAACTCTATAAAAAGTATTTATAAAGTAAAACATCTAATTTATTTTTCCCAAAAGGAAAATTCGTGCTACGAACTTCGGTATGCCTTTCGTTATTTCTCACTGGACGGATCCTAAATTGGAAGAAATATGAAAAAGTTTCCATAATATAGCATTTCACAGTTTTCCAACTGTACATATATTCTTTTGATGTATATTATTATTTTAAAAAATAATATTAATATTCACCGAAATAATTTTCCGTTTCTCTTGTTCATTTGCTAATGAGCAATTACAATTGCGTTCTAAAATACACGTCGAACTCTCGTAGTTTATCTCCCCCACCCCCTTTTTAAATTTTCCACTTAGCTGTGGAAGAGACGTGTTTCTCTCACGTATGATCACTTCACGCACATACACCCACTAAAAAAATTGTGAAGTCCGTTTCCCTGAAACCAACTAAAAATAATAATCAATTTCAAGAGCAGCAGTGAATGGGAGTGTTCTGGAGTCCGAACTCTCTCTTCTACTGCCTGCTTAAGTAACACACTCCCTTCGAGTTTGACTGATTGCTAATTTTTTGTCGCTGTGTTGGGAGAAGTGTTGGCAAATGTGTACTTTCGCGTCCTAAATTATTTCGTCCGAAAAATTTAACTGTGTGGGATAAGTGCTACATACCTTTTTTAAGCATGCAAAATAATGGGGAAATGTGTGAAAATATAATATTTTTACATAAAAGGAAAAATGTTTTCTGAAGAACTTACCTTGGAGTGCGAAGGTTCGGAAGAGTACGTGAGGTAGGCCTAAGATGACGGAGCGGCGACGGCGTGAAGTTTGAGTCCGGTGAATGGAAGCGTCGTTGAGAACGGCAAGTTGCGCGCCGAAGAATATACAAGGAAGCGGTTCAACAGTACGTACTCATCGATGCGGGTTATAGGAATACGCTGAGGGAAAGAGATCAATTTTATGCTGCATTGTAATATCATTTTTTCAAGGATAATTTTGCGAAATCGTAAGTAGAAAATTGCCAAAAAGGCTTAAAATTTCATAATCCCCCACAATTCGACACGAAGCTCTGGGCCTCCCTGCCGTAGTACGATTCTTGATTATAAGAAAATCGTTTATTTTCAACCATATCCGTTTCACGACGGGAAAAAAGGAGACGAGCGATGGACGGAATAACAGCAGAACTACAAAAGAGATGCTTGAAGAAATCACCGAAACCATAAGCAAAACTTTGGGTCAACCGGAACCAAAACTTCTTACTCAAAACTTCTGCCCCACATTGTATTCTTTACATTCCTTCATTTAATTACATTCCCAGACATTTGTACAATAAAAGCAAGAACATTTAGCACATTTCTTTATTGATAATTAATGAAACATTTCTGAATTATTTCTTTTTGCACACGATTACACGACGCATCACACTCCTCCGAGACATACACCCTACTCTTGTTGTATTCTTCCGCGCATTCACTAGCAACTGTTACTCCCTTCCGACGCACGGACCCTACACGTCGTGGCCGTTAGCATCGCTTTGGATTCACGCACCAACCATCGTATTCGCACGCAAGTTCTTCGGGAAATATTTTTCCTTTCATGTAAAAATACTATATTTTTCCAACTTTCCCCATTATTTTGTATGCTTAAAACATTGTGCGTAGCACTTTTCCCACACAGTTAAATATTTCCGACGAAATAATTTAGGAAGCTAAAGTACGCATTTACCGTTTCTACCACTTCCTTCCTCTCCAATTTAGACAGCATCAGCTGAAAGTGCCAGGGTTTTGACTGAGAAACTTTCCATATTGGGACGATCAGGCTATAGCAAGAATGTTTTAAAAATCAGTGGCAGATATCAGGTGGCGACCAGCGATGGAACATCCAGTTTTAATATACATATTCGCTCAAATTCGCTACCAGAGAAAATTCAAATCGATTTAGTAGCTCAAGCTAACTAAGATTCATATTACAGTTTTAAATATTCAGCTAATCAGGTTGTAGTAGGAGTGAAGTATAAATCTGTGGTAGAAATGAGGTGGCGACGAATGGCACGTACAGTTTTAATATACTTTGTATCAAAGCTGCACCCAGACCGGATCCCCTGTGGAATTTCAGGTCCCCCATCGCTGGGGTATTCCTAGGGAAAAAATGATTTGGTTCACACGTGATTTACCGTATGTTTTTACGATTTACTAGAGAATAGAACCACGTTTTACAGGATTTTTAAAAACGCTGCAAGTACAAGTCAATTTTGAAAATTGATTTTCCACAAACAAGTTGAAAACTTAACTGAACATTGTGCTTTTCTTTTTAAAAAAAGAGCGTTAAAGAATTCTTTAAATATCTCAAAAACACTGCAGCGGTGTCTCCGACTTATACCTTTTTTTTTTTTTATTGTTTTAACTCCTGGAAATCATTTGATTCCTCCGGATGTTCACGGAATCTGGAAAATGCAACCCTCGAGCAGGGGATTTTTATTTGCACCGCAGGAATAAAATTTTAATATTAAAAATTTTTTCCCGATAGTATCCGTTGAAATGGTTAAAAAATAGCCAGCAAAATTTTCAGGTAGATTTAAATTAAACCAAATAGAGTTTTTAGTATGGTTTTTAATAAATAAGTAAAATATATTTAAACGGCAGATTAAGGGCCGTTCGTTCAACGCGTTGGTTCGTGTCTGTAGAATGTGGCGCCATCTAATGACCTTAGGATAGTTCAGCAGTGACACCGTTTCTTGGTATCAGGTAGGCCATGGCTTTGCTCACAGAAATTCACTTTTTAAACATCTCAGTGACAGTCCTTTTGTTTTAAACATTCCCTCAGTGATCTGTAACTAGTTGATTTTTTATCACACAATTCGCGCACTCATACATCATCTGCTGTTTTCCTGTGGCGGAGGGACTGTTTTGTTTATTCAAGTAGCTAGCTGCCACGAACGTGAACTGGATATGGAAAACTTTTTTTAAAACATCAATGCAACTTTATAAACAAAAGTACACAAACGCGTATTAAACAATCAAAATTTACGTTTTACGTGGAATTCTAAAGTGGAATATACTTATTCAATTTTTGCAGCATACAGTAGTTCTTTCTAATAAATTAATCTAAAATTAACCTAAAGCACAGGCATCCAAGTTTTTCTGTAGAATTAATTTGTCATGAAACCGACGGTCTAACAGATATCTGTCAGACCGAAAAGTATTGGCGCTTGAATGCATCCTCTATTAGCTCTGCCGCCATAGGTCACAGCTAATCTGTGGTGTGACGTCACAAGCAGACTAACGCGAACTGAATTAAACTGTTGATAAAACAGTAAGATTATTGAATTACTCATTTTATCTGTTTATACGCTTAGAAGCTTCTTTTCTGCGGCTGCGTCGTGTCTGCTCATGACGTCATTTGCAGCACGGACGGTGCCTTATGGCGGCCGAGCTGCGTGGATAGGAGTGGTGTCTCGGGTGCATTTCTCCATCTCCCCCACCACCACCGCCAAGGAATTTTTCAGAAACCATTCGTTTGAACCGCAATAGTTTTGGAGATATTTAAAAACAAAGTGGGGGCTAGTGAAGCTATAGCCCCCACCACGGAATTTTTTTTGCACCATTCGTTTGTACCACGTATGAATCGGAATGAACTCCATTTTTTTCGTTTGAACCGCATTAGTTTTTGAGTTATTTGAAAAACATTGTGCTGGTGAAATGGTACCCCCAAAAAATGGAAATTTCAACATAGCCATTCGTTAACAAATCGTATGAACCGGAATGAACTCCATTTTCATTGTTTGAACCCCAATAGTGTTTGAGATATTTAACAAATAATATTGATAATTTGCATATAAAAATAGGTAGGAGGCCGACCATTTCACCAGCCCCCCCACCATATAAATTCAAAATTTCAAAATAGCCATTCCTTAGTAAATCGTATGAACCGGAATGAACTCCATTTTTATCGTTTAAAACGCAATAGTTTTTGAGATATTTAAAAAATAATGTTACAGGCCTACGATTTCACCCCCCCTTCACCATGAAAATTCCAAATTCCAAAATAGCCATTCGTTAGTAAATCGTATGAACCGGTCATGAACTCCGTTTTTATCGTTTGAACCGCAATAGTTTTTGAAAAAATTAAAAAAAAAAGGATTAAGAAAATTGTGAGCCGACCATTGTACCCCCCCTCCCAAACACACCATGGAAATTCAAAATTCCAAAATAGCCATTCGATAGTGATTCGTATGAATCGGAATGAACTCCATTTTTATCGTTTGATCAGCGATAGTTTTTGAGATATTTAACAAATAATATTGAGAATTTACATATAAATATATTTCACCAGCCCCCCACCCCATGGAAATTCAAAATTTCAAAATAGCCATTCGTTAGTAAATCCTATGGACCGGAATGAACTCCATTTTTATCGTTTGAACCACAAAAGTTTTTGAGATATTTAAAAAATAATATTGAGAATTTACATTTATACAGAGAGACCGACCATTTCACCCCTCCACCCCCCACCACCACCATGGAAATTCAAAATTTCAAAATAGCCATTCGTTAGTAAATCGTATGAACCGAAAAGTACTCCATTTTCATCCTTTGAACCACAATAGTTTTTGAGATATTTAAAAAGAATTACAGGCCTACGATTTCACACACACACACACACACCACTCCCTTACCATGGAATTTCGAAATTCCAAAATAGCCATTCGTTAGTAAATCGTATGAACCGGAAGGAACTCCATTTTTATCGTTTGAACCGCAATGGTTTTTGAGATATTTAAAACATAATATTGAGAATTTACATTTATACAGAGAGACCGACCAATTCACCCCCCCCCCCCACCACCACCACCCATGGAGATTCAAAATTCCGAAATAGACATTCGTTAGTAAATCGTATGAACCAAAAAGAACTCCAATTTCATCGTTTGAACCGCAATAGTGTATGAGATATTAAAAAAAAAGGATTCAGAAAATTCGAAGCAGGCAATTTTACCCCCCCTCCCCCATGAAATTTCAAAATTTCAAAATAGCCATTCGTTAGTAAATCGTATGAACCGGTCATGAACTCCGTTTTTATCGTTTGAACCGCAATAGTTTTTGAAAAAATTAAAAAAAAAAGGATTAAGAAAATTGTGAGCCGACCATTGTACCCCCCCCCCTCCCAAACACACCATGGAAATTCAAAATTCCAAAATAGCCATTCGATAGTGATTCGTATGAATCGGAATGAACTCCATTTTTATCGTTTGATCCGCGATAGTTTTTGAGATATTTAACAAATAATATTGAGAATTTACATATAAATATATTTCACCAGCCCCCACCCCATGGAAATTCAAAATTTCAAAATAGCCATTCGTTAGTAAATCCTATGGACCGGAATGAACTCCATTTTTATCGTTTGAACCACAAAAGTTTTTGAGATATTTAAAAAATAATATTGAGAATTTACATTTATACAGAGAGACCGACCATTTCACCCCTCCACCCCCCACCACCACCATGGAAATTCAAAATTTCAAAATAGCCATTCGTTAGTAAATCGTATGAACCGAAAAGTACTCCATTTTCATCCTTTGAACCACAATAGTTTTTGAGATATTTAAAAAAGAATTACAGGCCTACGATTTCACACACACACACACACACCACTCCCTTACCATGGAATTTCGAAATTCCAAAATAGCCATTCGTTAGTAAATCGTATGAACCGGAAGGAACTCCATTTTTATCGTTTGAACCGCAATGGTTTTTGAGATATTTAAAACATAATATTGAGAATTTACATTTATACAGAGAGACCGACCAATTCACCCCCCCCACCACCACCACCCATGGAGATTCAAAATTCCGAAATAGACATTCGTTAGTAAATCGTATGAACCAAAAAGAACTCCAATTTCATCGTTTGAACCGCAATAGTGTATGAGATATTAAAAAAAAAAGGATTCAGAAAATTCGAAGCAGGCAATTTTACCCCCCTCCCCCATGAAATTTCAAAATTTCAAAATAGCCATTCGTTAGTAAATCGCATGAACCGAGAAGAACTACATTTTCATCGTTTGAACCGCAATAACTTTTGAGATATTCAAAAAGTAATATTGAGAAATTACATATACAGACAGAGACCGACCATTACACCAGTCCCCCCCTCCCCTCCCATGGAAATTCAAATTTCAAAATACCCATTCTTTAGTAAATCGTATGAACCGGAATGAACTCCATTTTTACTGTTTGAACCGTAATAGTTTTTGAGATATTTAAGAAAAAAGGATGGAGAAAATTCGGAGCCGACCATTTCCCCATCCACCCGCCACCATTGAAATTCAAAATTCCAAAAAGCCATTCGTTTGTAAATCGTATGAACCGGAATGAACTGCATTTTTAGCACGTCTTTTGTAAAAAAAGATGGTACTTATGTTATCGGTTTGTCCGTCCGTCTGTACCCACGGTATCTCTGCAACTATTAGTCAAATTTGAAAAATTAATTTTGCGTTCGGAAGCTTGAAATATGCGAATGATGATCATTTATTTCGGGTTTTTTTACGATGTACAATTTCGCCGCTAGAGGGCGTAAAGGCAGATGATGTCGAATTCAAAATTACGTTTTATTCCACATATATGCTTCTAAACATCCGATTGAAAATATTATTTTATCTTTCGATTTCATTTATGTCGAAGAGTATTTTAGATGTAGTTTCTTTTTCAAATTATACATAGATTTTCCGCTTGGGGGCGTAAAAGTAAATTACATTTTTCCCGATAACTCTTCTCCTAAATCTCCGATTTCAACTTTTTTTTCAGCGGATACATCTCCTGATGAAAAATCTATTGCATATAACTTCGAATTTTTGGTAAAGAATACTTTGGTTACCAGGGGGGCGTAAGCTTTAATTTTTGCTTCTGATGTATTTGCCATAAAATCTGAGCTTCTAGATTCTCGATTAAAAACTTCTTTCGTAGACCGATGTCACTCACGTCGATAAACCTTTTCGGAATATTTTCTTCCTAAAATATCCCACAGTTTCTCCGCCAGGGGGCGTAGATGTATATCTTATTTTTGTCAATATCTGTACTTCTAGGAGTCCGATTTGACAATTTCTTTCTCTGTTGGATAGTGTTTTCCGTGTTACATGTTTTTCATATAATTTCAAAATTTTTCAAGTAATTCATTGACTTTTCGCTAGGGGGCGTTAAGGTAAATTGCGTTTCTCCCTATATCTCTGCTTCTGAATCTCCGATTTGAAAAATTCTTTCTGCACCAGATACAGCTCCTCATGGGAAATCGTTTGCACATAATTTCTAACTTTTGTAAAAAATAAAAAATTATTTTGGCCACCAGGGGGCGTAAATCTTATTTTCCGCTTCTAATGTATTTCCAGCAAAATGAGAGCTTCTAAATTCTCGATTGAAAAAAACGTGGTTTGTAGACCGATACTACTCGTGTCGACAAACATTTTAGAAACATTTTCTTCTTAAAATAGTGCATGGTTTCTACGCCAGGGGCGTAGACGTATATCTTATTTTTGTCAATATCTCTACTTCTAGGGGTTCGATTTAAAAAATTCCTTCTTTGTTGGATAGTGTTTCTAGTGTGACATGTTTTCCCTATAAATTCAAAGTTTTCAAGTAAATCATAGACTTTACCGCTAGGGGGCGTAAAGGTAAATTGCCTTTTCTGCGTTATTTCTGCTTCTAAATCTCCGATTTGAAAAATTCTTTCTGCACCGCATACAGCTCCTGATGGGAAATCGTTTGCACATAATTTCTAATTTTTGTAAAAAAACGGTTTGGCCACCAGGTGGCGTAAGTCTTAATTTCCGCTTCTGATGTATTTGCAGCAAAATATGAGCTTCTAAAATCTCGATTGGAAAAAAAGTCTTTTGTTGACCGATGCTACTCATGTCGACAAATCTTTTAGGAACATTTTTTTCTTGAAATAGTGCACGGTTTCTACGCCAGGGGCGTAGATGTATATCATATTTTTGTCAATATCTCTACTTCTAAAAATCCGATTTGAAGAATTCCTTCTTTGTTGGATAGTGTTTCCGATGCGAAATGTTTTTCCTATAAATTCAAAATTTTCACGTAAATCATAGACTTCTGGCTAGGGCGCATAAAGGTAAATTGCGTTTTCTGCTCCTAAAACTCCGATTCGAAATATTCTTCCTGTATCGAATACAAGACCTGATGCAAAATATTTTTCACATTATTTCTAATGTTTTATAAAGAATGGTTTGGCCACCAGGGGTCATAAGTGTTCATTTCTGCTTCTGGTGTATTTATAGCAAAATCTGGGCTCCTGAAAACTCGACTTTTTTTTTTTTTTTTTTTTTTTCTTGGACCGATACCGCTTATATGGATAAACCTTTTGAGAATATTTTCTTCCTAAAATAATGCATGGTTTTCCCACCAGGGGACGTAAAGTCACATCTCGTTTTTGAAGAAAACTCTGTTTCTAAGAGTTCGTAAGCTCAAGATTCCGTTTACACCAATATCTGAGGGATTAAAGACATGATTGAAAAACTTCTTTCTTCCGTCAGATACTATTGTTTTCCATACCGGTTCCATTGACTTTAAATAGCTTTGATAAATTTAATTTGCGTCAGAACGGATTCGAAAGACGTGCTTATTACACCCGAAAATTCGGTGTGATCTTTCTTGTTATCTTTTGAACCCCAATAGTTTTTGAGGTGTTTAAAAAAGGAAGTTGATGGTCCACGATTTCAGCTGCCCCCCTTCCGGATATTTCCTGTTTCAGAATAGCCATTCGTTAGCATCGTGTGAACCGGAAGGAGCTACATCTTTATCATTCGAATCTGGATAGTTTTTGAGATATTTGTATAAAGGGTAATGGAGGATAATGAAAAAGTAATTTATTTTCAAAAAGTCTTGCATTCGTTCTTGTCATTATCTTAAAGATCTCTCCGTTTCTAGCTTTGAACCGCAGTAGTTGAAAAGACATTCCAAAAACAACGTGACAGTTTCAACATCTCTTCAGTGTGTCTCGAGGAGCAGTACACAAGAAAACAGGAAAATGCTTGACATAGTAAAACAGCAAAAATCTCGGAGCGAAAACAAACAACGCAAGGCAGTCTGTAGTAAACATACAAGACATCACAGAAAGAAACGGATCAAGGCAGAGGCACAAAGCGGAATGTTACAATCCTGCGAGGTAGTCGGTGGCAGATACAACACGAGGCGAAGCACACAGGGAACAGTCGCTGAGAAGAGGAACGGCTGAGCCAGCAAATAGAGAAAGCACCATACGTGGAACCAGGGAGCAACATGATGAGTAGAAAACCGAGGAACTATTCCTTCTTACTTTTAAGGAAAAAACGAAATTGTTGCTGTCCATCTGTGGTTATTGGGCGCCATCCTCCAACAAAGAGAGAAATAATGGTACTAATGCCACTCTTTGAACAGAAGCACGACATTAAGGAAAAACTATTACTTTCTTTAAAATTGGCATTTTCTGTCTAACAGTGGCATAGCTGTTAGACATACTATACAAAACATAGCAGGGTAGGAAGCAACACATGGCACTCCGGGAAAATTGGGCAGGGGGCATGGTTGAACCACAAAAAAAGAGGAGCAGAACGAACGGTACGAGGCAGTTGGTGATGGTCATGTAAAGCGGATGCAGGCATGACATCGTAAGACAAAACACACAGAAAAAGGTCACAAAGCAGAATAATGAGAAACAAAAACAAGGCACGAGAGAAAACACTACACAAAGAGGAGAACCAAACAACAAGAGCTGAAAGAGGCAGGGAGAAAGCTAAGGAAACACAATAGAAATCAATCATCAAACAAAACCACACAGGAGCTAATCAGGCGGACACCGAAGGAGACGATATTGAGCATGACAAATGAAATCGTCAAGACAACTATAGTAACGTTCAACTTCCGGGTAAGAGCTTGAAAGGTAAAAAAATGCAAAGTAAAAAGCGCTAAGATCGTCAACCAGAGATGAGTAAACTGCCGGATCGTTGGAAGCAACAAAGTGATTAAGAGATGCATCGTGAGAAGAGTCAAAGAACAATGGGAAAGCGGCATCTAGAGAAACAGTCTGCGTAAATTCGAGAAAAACTTGAAGGCGAGCAACAGGATCAGGCACAACAGAGGGACTGTCAAGAAGGCGAGCAAAAGTGACAGCAGCAGGATCAAGAGCGGAGCCTGGCAAAGAACGATGAGGAGGAAACATAACCACAGCGGCACGCTTAGCGCGAGTCTTGCGATTAGACCGATGACGGCGCTTCTTATTAGGAGCAATACCAGTAGGGAAATGTTGACGAAGAGGACGAGATGACGTAGAAGGAACAACAGGCGGCCTTTCGGGAGTCTGGCGAGGTGAATAGGGTACAAAGTCGGATGACATATGTAAGGAGGTAACTGCAGGAACAACAGAAGCCGGGGAGGGTGGGGTTTCAAACTAATCTAGAAGAGGAGTTGTGCGAAAGAGCGGGGACCGATCATGGCGACCAGAAGGTGAAACAAAGGCAACGGCACTAGAGGCATTAGAAGAGCCCCGAGAAGGTGAAAAGGGCGGAGAGCACGCCGCAGTACTGGAACCGGTGGAGGAAAGATGAGCGCCTGAGGGTGGCTAATCCGACGTACGCAGCGGCGATGGTGGAGCAGAAAATCCCGGGATCGGGATAGACGCGGTGACTTGCGAAAACAAAGAAGGCAGCACCTGAACAGGCGGAGAAGGCGCGGCAACAGGATGTGACAAAGCACAGACAGCAGACGATGAAAAAGAAAGAAATACAGACTAAGGCACTGAAACAGGAGCAGTAGATTCAGATGCACCCACAACAGACGATGCTGGCGAGGAAGGAAAAAGACCAATAGAGGCAGATAACGAAGATGGAGATGGAGACTAAGAAGGTGTGAACGGATCAGGCGGAGAGGTTCTGCGACGGGAACTTGAGCAGCTGTTGAGGAAGACTAGGAAGAACTGAAGGAGCGCTGCGAGAGATGGTGACCACGATGTTTACATGAGAAGCAATAATAGGCAGTGAATACATTGATTACGACGTTGTGATGACAACAAATCACCAGAAAATTAGTGGGGCAGTAAGAAACAAGAGTCTGTGTCAGGGAAAAAAATTAAGGCTTGGCGGCGGAAGCCTAACTATAGACAATCACCTTTATCAACATAGGCGGCGGGGATCTTGCGGATATCACCAAGAACGCGCCCAAAGCGAAAAGGAAAAGCATGTAAAAAATCATCGGAAGCATCCGGAGGTACAGGATACAAATTAAGAAGAACGGGAGAATGTGCAAGGGTGATAGGGACCAAGCTATGATCTCCAACGGAAAGGCTAGTCGGTAGGACTTGAGAAACAAACTCAGGTGAAAAAATATACAAGAACGGACTTAGGCTTTCTGGCGAAATGTGTAATTGCACCGGGAGGGAGAAACGACAATGAGGACGTATAGACGTGCAACTTGACATTGGATAAGGCGTCGAACTTGACACTTAAACTAAGAGTTGAAAGCGTTGTACGTGTGCAATAAGCGTGGAACCTTGACGTGAAATATAGGAGTCCAAGGCTGTCGCGAGGAAAGTCGGAGACGTTGAACACGGATCTGTAGCAGGATGAGGAGAAGAGCAGTCCTGGGACGCATCCAACACACTTGGAGGACAAATCATGGAAGCAGCACGTGGTGACGTGAGAGGGAAATCAAATTCAGAAGCAGAAGCACAGGCCATGGACAATGTGTAGAAATGTACGGCGAAGGGCACACAGATCCACTATAACAAGGTGGAGCACCAGCAAGGCGATCAGCATACCAGAGAAGGCAGCGCAGAGAACTACTGTCAATGAGTGGAGCACCAGGAAGGTAATCGACACACCGGTGAAGGCAGCGCAGAGAACCATTAACGATGATTGGAGCGCAAACACGGAAGACAAACGTAGACACAGCAGCAGGAAGGCTACTACATGCAGCAGACAGTTTTAGAGCAAAAAGTCAAGGCGAGTCACGATGGGCAGATTGTAAACAGGCCCAACGAGATGAATTTTAAAGAAATATCGGCAAAATATGCACGTACCAACTCGGAAGAATGACTAGGAAGAGAGCGCATACATTCATGCACGAGAGAAGCACAAGTTAATTGGGCGGTGGGCGCTAGATACAGGCAGAGTTCGAAAGGGCGTGGGCAGCCCCGGTGGCGCAGTGGTCTAAGGCGCTGGCCTCTGATCATTCGTCCGTAAGGGGTCCGGGTTCGAATCCCGGTGAGGCATGGATGTTGTGTTTGTCTTACGGCACTGGCTCTCTCCCTTCCCTGGAACCAGTGACCCTAAATTAGGGACGGGCGACTGTATATTATAGCCCATTGAGTTGCTCACGGTGGTCGTTAAACCTCCAATCAAAAAAAAAAAAAAAAAAAAAAAAAAAGGGCGTGGGCAGCAGAGCAACGTGACGGGATGCTGTGAGAGTCAAATATCGTACAAAGACAATTGTTTGGATGTGGCCATTACAAGAATGTTTGTTTTAAATTTAAGGGTGCTTCTGCTTTGCACTTCCTTTCGACCAAAGCCTGTTAAAGTGGAAAAGTTTCCTGCACGTTCTTTGAAAACTAAAGGATGTACTTATACCTTCACTATATATCTGTCTGTGGACCTCTAAGTCTGATTTAATATCAGCCTCTTTTTGCATTGGGAAGCTAGAAGAGTGAGAACGATGATCCTGGCATTTTAAGCTTTATCTGATCCATAATTTCGCCGCCAAGAGCGAAATGCCAATTCCACCGATTTCAAAATATATTTTGCTTCATGTCGTTGCTCAAAAATCAGATTGAAACACTTTCGACGCCTATTGAATGTACCATTTTTACGTACAGCTTATTGTATCTTAATATTACCGAATTTTTCTGTTACGACGAGCAAATACGTACTGTTTATGAAAATTGCAATGCCAAAAAAGAATAGCGCTATTCAAAAGAAATTTATATCACATATTCCTCATGTTGCAGGAGATAAGTGATTTTATTTTTAGATCTATAGAAGATTTTGTCGATTCAAATCTCAGTACTATTTGTTCAGTTGCTGCCTACCAAAGATGGTAGGCAGCAACTGAACAAATAACTAGTATGCGAATGAATAAATAATACACACAATTGACGTAGATTAGGAACATCAAACAGAAGGCATCGCTCTTTCCACGGTTTTAAGTGAGTCACGGAAAAAGTTATCATCGGCCGCCAACTGAAATCGAACTCAGGGTCTTCCAGTTACTCGCCGGGCATGCAACCACTGCACCAGTTGCTTCTTACCATCTTTGGGGAATCCCTACCATTGTGCGGGGCTCCAAGAAGCAACCAGCCATGTGGTTTGGCAGTTAATCACATGTGAGTCTGGAGAATTCAAGTCCCCAGTGGTAGCATATCCAGCGCGTAACTGGTAGACCCTGGGTTCAATTCCCGCTGGCGGCCCATGAGAATTTTTCAGTGACTCACTTAAAAACGTGGAAAGAGAAATGACTTCTGTTTGATGTTCCTAATCCACGTCAATTGTGTGTATTAATGCAGGAAAATTGCAGAGGCGTCAATCCCAACCCCGGGATTTTCTGCTCCATCATCTCTGCTGTGTACGTCAGCTTCGCCACTCTCAGACGCTCATCTGCTCTTCAGCCGTTCCAGTACTCCGGTGTGCTCTCCGCCCGTTTCACCTTCTTGGAGCTCTTCTGATGGTTGGTTGGTTGGTTAGTGGATTTTAGTGGCGCAAGGGCCAGGTTTGGCCAAAGAGCGCCAGACAAAGAACGATCAGCCACAGAAATGTAAAAGCGCGGAAAATGAGTAAGAGCAGACAGGCTTGTTAAAAGTTGAAAAAGAGAATGATGAAAGCTGGGAAGACAAGGTAGTTAATCAGATTTATAACGAAATTCACTAATGGAGGGACACGAAATGTCACTCTCCCCCCCCCCCACACTCCTCTGCAACGCTGGCAGAGGGCGGGGACGAACTGTCACTCTCCTCCCCCCATGTTCCTCTGCAATGCTGGTTGAGGCTGGGGACGAACTGTCACTCTCCCCCCCCCATGTTCCTCTATAATGTTGGGTGAGGGTGGGGACCTCGCTGAGGCCGAGACAGTTTCAATGTTGGCCACGCGGACCGCGACAGTAGGATGGACACTGCACACCTTTGCGGATTGAGGGCCGGGTCTTCCGCACGTGCAGGCTGTCTGCGGGGAACCGGAAGAGTCGGTCGTCTTCAAAAGAGAAGGCGCAGACTCAGCTGGTCGAATAAGCTGGAGCTCGGTGAAATCCACCTGTGTGGCTTGTTCAACTGTAGATCGCTTGGCAAGTGCGGCGAGAGCTACAGGGCGCGGAACAAAGGGCTGCACGGGTTGTGGCTGAGACTGAACAACTGCGGCAAAAGTACGCTGTCGGGTGGTGGGTATACCCAACTTGGCCTTGGCAGCAGGGTACGAGAGGCCTTCCAGGGTCTTGAGGCGCTGGATCGCCATCTCGTCCTTCCATTTCATACAGGTGCGGGAGTAAGCTGCATGGGACTCACCACAGTTAACACAGGAGGCCGCAGAAGTGCAACCTTCCCCGTCATGTTCACTGGAGCCACAATTAGCGCAACGAGCGGAACTCTTACAGAAACGTTGTGAATGCCCGTACCTCTGGCACCTGAAACAGCGCAGAGGACTGGGAATGTACGGGCGAACTCCACAGACCAAGTAGCCAGCCTTGATTTCGGTCGGAACTTTCGGGGAGTTAAAAGTCAAGATTACATTTTTAGACTTAATCAAGGAACCATCGCGCCGGAACATCATACGACGAGCAGCAATAACACCTTGATCTGCAAGTTCAGTCACCAATTCGTCTTCACTGCATGGCAAGAGATCAAACTCCGAAATAACACCCCGAGAGGTGTTAAGAAACGGGTGAGGTGTCACTTTGACAGGAATGCCTTGAAGACTAGTGAGGTGCATAAGAGTGTTACTCTGAGAAACACTGCAAGTTTGGACAAGCAGGTCCCCAGAGCGAAGCTTCCTCACAGACTTCAAGGGGCCAACCGCAGCGTCCAAAGCTTTAGAAATGAAAAAGGGAGATCTGGTGGACAGTCTCTCATCCGGATCGATGGATTCTACAAGTAAGTGTGTAGCATGCGTAGTCACAGCAATCGAGGGGAGACGACGCTTCGGAGCGACTGGTACAGCAGCCGAAGAAGAGGTTCCACATTCTTGGTCAAGGTCTAAAGACCGTTTAAGGGTATGAGACTTGGTAGGTGGAGAAGACGGAGAGTCGGTTGCAACTATCATTTTCTCAGGTGACTTAAATTTGGAGTGTTTATGTTTGGGTTTACCCATGGAAAAAAGAAGGAAGATTCGTCTGCAGACTACTCCACCCACCACCGAGCCCTACAAGGGAGAACTGGAGGTCCGCAAGCCAAGAAAATGACGCTAGACACAGTTCTGGAGCTTATACGTTGCAGATATAGTCCGTTGGCTGTGATCACACGCACTCGGCGGACACTTCGGCCTCCTGGTACCGTCATGCCAACGCCTTTGGCATGATCCCACAGCCCCCGGGCTCACCCTGCCGTGCTATACGACAAAAAAGCCG
Source organism: Macrothele yani (assembly GCA_039090855.1). NCBI lineage: Eukaryota > Metazoa > Arthropoda > Arachnida > Araneae > Macrothelidae > Macrothele > Macrothele yani. The sequence continues at coordinate 35,331,790 of CM077031.1, read as the reverse complement.
CTAAAGCCCTGCACACAACTTGGTACAAGACTTCTGACTAGAGGTGGGTTAGTCTCTAGCCTCCCGTTTACAGCGAAGCCGGGGTCGAAGAGGAGTGTTGGTACACAGGAGGCACTGAACCGGTCTCCTGCGACCTCAGCCGCCAGACATCCCATTTCCGCCTCACGGGTCTCCGCACGCGGCAAACATGCAGGTAGGTCTAGCACCCAAACCAGCTAAAAGGGAAAAAAAAGAAATCCAAAGAAGACTCTTAAAGAATTGTGTAAGGATACTATTAATCTTTTTCCTTTTTAAATTTTATTTAAACAGACATTCACACAAAGTTTTAGTAACAAAATATTCTGAGGTGAATTGTTTTTGTAAGAATAGTTTAGATTAATTATAAGAACGGAACCTATATTGTTAACCATTTTCGCACATTTCCATTCAGAGCAGGCAACCAACTGAGGGGGTGGGAGCCTGCGCAAGAGTTACCGCTTGCAACAGGAAGTGAACAATTTCTCTAGAAACCTCTTCTGGAACACTCCACACACTTAGTCAGAGGTTCAAATGAAAGGAATTAAAAAAAAAAAAAATCTTTGAAAACTGAAAAGATAGAATGGTAGTGAAGCAACAATAGAACAGGAAGTATGAAAGGTAAAGCAAATAACATGAATGGCTCCAATTTTTATTTAATTTCATTATTAGTTTTAAGAGTTGATTAATTCTGCTTAAAAAGCAGATTTAACTGTTATCTTAGTTATCAGGAAATTGTTGGAATAGCCGAGATATAGTCAAAATGGAATTTTAAATTATATTAACATTTTACAAACAAATTACTGACACTAAATGTAAGATAACGGTTTTATGTTAACTAGTATGTATTCTGAATTTTCACTTTACAGTTTTATGTGCTATTTTATATTAACATTTTAATACCTTTAAGATGTATTGGATAACATTTCCTACCTTATAATTTTTTGCTTGTACTAATTCTATTTGATGATTTTATTTAGAACTCTCTCACCCTTCTTAGATATGATTGGAGCTAAGGTTTTCCACTTGTTCTAAGATTTTTGCGCGTCAAATTTTCTTGTTTGAAATTCCAAATATATCCTAAGATCACACTTGATTGCTAATTTAATTTGTTCGGAATTTTTTTATTTTTGTTCAAATGATAGGCATTTCTATTTTTCCATATTTTATACTTTGTTATTGCAATTACAGGATGTATAGCAAGGTTTTTTGGATTAGAACATTGTAATGGTGCATGATATAAAATATGATGTGAAGTAAAGTTTTTGCTTATAGTTTAAGTAGCCTTTCAACCAACTCCAAGCCCGGTGGCGCAGTGGTCTAAGCGATGGCCTCTGATCATTCGTCCGAACGGGGTCCGGGTTCGAATCCCGGTGAGGCACGGTTGTTGTGTTTGTCTTACGGCACTGGCTCTCTCCCTTCCCTGGAAGCAGTGACCTTAAATTAGGGACGGGCGACTGCTTATAGCCCATTGAGTTGCTCACGGTGGTCGTTAAACCTCCAATAAAAAAAAAAAAAAAAAAAAAAAACTCCAAATGTACTTTACGAAATTACATTCTACAAATAAATGTTGTAAGGATTCTACTACCTTACAATATAAACAGTTAGAATTCGTTATTAATTTTATTTTATATAGCCATTTCCTTGTCGGGATGACATTTTGACATATTTTAAAATTAAAATCTCGAATATGAGCACTTAACTTTAATTCTGATTGTAATTTCCAAATATTTGTCACCAAATTTGACTGTAATATATGTTCTAGTTTCGTAGGCGAGTTTTTTTTTTTAGCTTGAAATGATTTGTCCAATTTATCATCATGGGATATATTATGTAAAATTGAATTCTCTGAGATTTCTTTCCATATATTCTTCATCTTCAAATATTTATCTCTTGTAAAATATACAAAAGGTTTTTGAGGGAGGAGAGAGCTAAAACATTGAATTTCTCTGCCTACTTGAAATTTTACTATTTTATATGCAGGATATTTCTCATTCTGAAAAAAATTCCTTAAGGTTAGGAAGCCAAGTAGATTGCTTTTCAATAAAAGTTTAACAATGCCCAAACCCCCATGTTCAATATTGTTGTACATAACATGTCTTCTTATTTTATCACCCTTACCCTCCCAAATAAATTTAAAAGCAAGTTCTGCTTTTTTAAGTATATTTCTGGGAATTTCGAAGGTTCTTGCATAATAATAAAACTTGGAGAAATGAAGAGAATTTACAATTTTAGCCTTTGTGAATAGTGAAAAACTTTTTGTCTCCAAGTCTTGATTATAATGTTCCATGCATGATATACACTCTCTCCATTTCGATGACAGGTTGGGGCCAGATTTAGAAAATGGAATTCCTAGAATATTAATATCAGAAGTTGTTATTTTAAACAAGTTTTGATTAAAGTTTTTCCAATTTCCGTAAGTAAAGCCTACACTTTTTTCAACGTTCAATTCCGCACCAAATAACCCACTAAAATTTTGAAAAGTTTGTTCTATGTGAGTAACTGAAATTTTATCATCTGCAAACAAAACTATATCATCGGCATATGAAAGGGATTTAAATGATTGAATTTGGCCCGGGACTGAAAATCCTGTGATTTGAGCATTATTTTTTAAGGATGTCAAAAAATGATTTATAATTAACGTGTATAAAATGGGAGACAAAGGACATCCTTGTCTAATTCCAGACGTGACCTTTATTTTTTGTGATAATTCACTTTTAAAAATAACCTTTGTATATGTGCTATGATAAATATTTTGTATAACATCCACACATTTTTGAGGAAATCCGTATGCTACCAACAATTTATAAAGTTGTTTTCTGTTTACCAGATCAAAGGCTTTTTTTTTTGGTCTAATGAGATTATCGCCATTTGACTTTTCTGTCGTTTATATATTGAAATGTCTCCTTTAATGCTAGTATATTGAATTGTATATCTTTGTGAGGGACAGAGCACATTTGACCTTCATCTATTAGTTGACTCACATGATCCAGCTGATTACTCGAATATGATCGAGGATATTCGCTGCTTCCTCCAAGTTTTCGTTGACCTCACGAGATCTTACCCTGAGATATTCCGTTATTACAGTTTTCTTAATTGCTACCTTGGTGATGTTCAAAATCGCCTCATTGATCTGGTTATGACCTATTAGCTTCTGTCACTCTTACATGATGTTTCGCTACATGCCGTCTTTACTTTGCTGCTGTTCCATCTTACACCTTTGCATGTTTCTGTTATGCGTTGTACCAAACCTTTTTCTTTCCGTTGTATGCTATGTACCGCCATGTTTTCTCCTCATCTCGGTTCTTTCAAACATCCGCCCGGTGCCTACTTCCGTGAACCCGTCACATCGTTTTGTTCACAGGGCTTCTTCCTGTGTGCAATATTATGCACGATTCTCCTCTTATAACTTTCGTCACTGTTCTGGATTGTTCTATGTTGCTGTTCGCACCCAGTTAGTTTTTTCAGGTGTTCCGTGGATTTGTTTTTCCGGTCTCGTCGAGTATTTGTCTTATGTCATGCCATGTGCCTCAGCATACCTTCTACTGTTGTGCTACGTTACTTGCTCATCGAGTGTGACTCATCTCGTCAGATACTTACCGTTATTGCTTTGCCTCATGCTAATTTGCCCCGTGCTGTTACCTACACCATGCAATCTTTGCAAGTGTTATCTGTTGCACCTCGTTTTCTGCTTTTCATGCTGCGCCCCAGCCTCCAGTTCGATGTATTCTCCATATCCATGTCCGTCCTTTCTTCTGCTCAGTGACTGTTCCAGTGTGCTTCGCCTATCACAGATTGCCTTGTGCTGCTCGTTCAGCTTCGTTTATCTTTTTATGTCCTGATTGAATTTTACAGACTGCTTTGTACTGCTCGTCCAGTACCGTTATTCTTATTGTTTTATCATGCCATGTATTTTCCGTTCTCCTGTGTACTAGTCCTCGATACCTAATAAAGCAACGTCACGTTGTTTTTGGAATGTCTTTTCAACTGCTGCGGTTCAAAGCTAGAAACGGGGAGTTCTTTCAGCTAATGACAGGAACGAATGAAAGACTTTTTGCAAAACAAATTACTTCTTCATTATCCTCAATTACCCTTATTACAAATATCTCAAAAACTATCGAGATTCGAACGATGAAGAAGAAGCTCTTTCCGGTTCACACGATGCTAACGAATAGCTATCCTGAAATAGGAAATGTCCAGGGAAGGGGTGAAATCGTGGGCTACTAACATTCTTTTTTAAACATCTCCAAAACTATTGCTATTCAAACTATGAAAAAGGCGTTTATTCCGGTTCACACCATTTACTAACGAATGGCTATTTTGAATTTACATGGTGAGGGGGGGGGGGATGGTCGGTCTCGAATATATATGTATACATAAGTTCTCAATATTGTTATTTTTTTCTCAAAAACTATTGCGGTTCAAACGATAAAAATGGATTTCCCATCGGTTCATACGATTTGCTAACGAATGGCTATTTTGAAATTTTGAATTTCCATGGTGTGGGGCTCGTTAAATGGTCGCTGTTTCTGTATATATGCAAATTCTCAATAATATTTTTTAAATATCTCAAAAACTATTGCGGTGAAACGATAAAAATGGAGTTCATTCCGGTTCATTTGATTGACTAACGAATGGCTATTTTGGAATTTTGAAGATCCATGGGGGGGGGGGGGGGGGCTGGTGAAATGGTCGGTCCCTCTCTCTATATGTAAATTCTCAATATTATTTTTTAAATATCTCAAAAATTATTGCGGTTCAAACGATAAAAATGGGGTTCATTCCGGTTCATACGATTTACTAACGAATGGCTATTTTGGAATTTTGAATTTCCATGGTGTGTGGGGGGTGGGGGCTGGTGAAATTGTCGGTCTCTCTGTATATAGGTAAATTCTCAATATTATTTATTAAATATTTCAAAAACTATTGTGGTTCAAACGATAAAAATGGAGTTCTTTTCGGTTCATACGATTTGCTAACGAATGGCTATTTTGAAATTTTGAACTGGTGAAATGGTCGGTCTCTCTGTATATATGCAAATTCTCAATATTATTTTTTAAATATCTCAAAAACTGTTACGGTTCAAACGATGAAAATGGAGTTATTTTCGGTTCATACGATTTGCTTTGTTTTTTAAATATCTCCAAAGTTCATTCCGGTTCATACGTGGTACAAACGAATGGTGTCTGAAATATTAAAAAAATTCCCTGGTGAAATGCACCTGGCACGCAAGCGTCATCGTTGCCGCTGTCCGGGTTTCGGCGTATCGCATAGTCAGGTAAATTTTACGTAAAACTTTTTCAAAAATGACTATCGATGGATTTTTTGTTGTTGTTATTTTACATCATTTTTGATTTCAAAAAGGATTTACGTCACAGTTTTTTTTAATTTTTCGTCCTTAAATTTTGCACCAGAATCTTCACGTTAACCCAACTTCCATCCGTAGATAATTTGCTGTTACTGCACTTTTTGTTAATAGCTTGTTCGCAGGTCAGTTTACGCATACGTACAGCATGTTTTGCAAATCTGAGATTTTTTCGTCCAGGTTTTCTGCCAACAACGTACAGGACCCAACAAAAGAAAGTGTGGATGATGTAAACCTGTTTTCTGTAGCGTATCACTACAAGATATAACGCTCTCCTGCCAACAACGTATCCTCATTCTCTTGTACTCTTCCGCCCGTCATTACCTCACATCAACGAAGCTTCCTTTTAATAGACCAAAGCTTTACATCTTCGCCGGAGCGATGAAATAGGCCTACCTTCCTTTCACAGCGTCGGACTCACAGGTCACTGTTATGATAAAAATCTTTAAAACACATTAAAAATATGAAATTTCTGCACCATCATCCTAAATTATTTCGTCGGAAAAATGTTAGTACCTAGAGAACGTGCGTCGTACAGATTTTAGATTATGGAAATTAATGGCAAATGGTGCAGAAATTTCCTATTTTAAATGTGTTTTAAAGATTTTTATTGTAATATTGACCTGTGAGTCCGACGCTGTGAAGGGCAGCTGCGGTAGGCCTAACGCATCGCTCCGGCGAAGATTTGATGCTTTGGTCCGTTAAAAGCTGCGCCGAAATGACGGGGGAAGAATACAAGAGAAAGAGGTTAAGTTGTTGGGAGCAGAGTGATAAATGTTAGAGTCATAGGGCACAGAAAATACGTAGGTCCACATCAGCGAGCCTTGATTTTGTTTTATCCTTTACGTTATTGGCAGGAAAAAAGGGATAAAACCACTTCGATTTGCAAAAGATACATATGAGTAAGATAGAAGCTGACCTGCGAGCAACCTATTAACAGGAGTACCAAAAGTGCACTGGCACAGCAAATCAGCTACGAAAGGAAGCCGTTAAACCTAGAACCGAAAGTTATAGTTCCCCATTTTTCTGTAGAACACAGAAAAACATATTAGTACTTTGCATTTCGAAGTAGGGAATCGTATGCAAAAGAACGAAAAATCTCTCAACATCTGCTTTACAGACAATGACAAAACATGAACGAATTATATTCTCAGCGTCCAACATTAATTCGTCGGAAAAATCCTAGAAAATTAATGGGAAATGACGCAGAAATTTGATATTTTAAAGGTGTTTTAAAGACTTTTATAGTAATATTTACCTGTTAGCGTGGTGTTGTGAAGAGACTACGGTAGGAATAACGTATCGCTAGCCCGACGATGGCAAGCTTTGCTCCGTTGAAAGGAACATTCCCTGGAACATGTATTTCACGCGCTGATGAGTACAAGTGCAGCCTCGTACGTTCTTGCCAAGGGAGCGAAGCATCGTGTACTCACACGCTATAGAATATAATTCGTTTACATTTTGTCATTGGTTTTAAAGCAGACGCAGCAGGTGACCCCAGTTTCTAGCTCTGCTCCTTAAACAAAATCCTGAATCTCTTTCTAGCGTGTGATTGGTCTAAAGAGCGTAATCTCGCATTACATGTCGAAATGTAATTACTCGTCCGGATTCAAATTCCAGTGAATCATTAATGTAGTGTTTGTCGTACGGCTTTGGCTCTGTATTTTTCCTGGAACTAGTGGCCCTAAATTAGGGACGGACGACTACTTATACGCCATCCAGTTTCTCAAAGTGTTCGATAAGACCCAATTAAAAAAAAAAAAAAAAAAAAAGAATCTTGCCATTAGCAGATATCAGGCATTGCTTGGACTATGGATGGTTAACTAACTTCATGTGTTTCTGAAATTGTATTTGAAACAAAGAATAACGCATGTATGTCGCACCAAGTAGGTCTCCTACTGGCAGAACCACCTATCCTGATATTTGAAACAGCAAATTAAAGTGTTTAGTCTTTGGAAAATAATATATGTAAATATTTATTTCAAGAAATATTGAAGTGTACACTAATTTCTTCAGAAAATAATTTTAATAAATTTCCGTTTGTTAAGTTTCTGTTTAGAAATGAATCCGCAGAAAAGAGCCCCGGATGGTAAATTTGGTTTCCACTGACCCTGTGCATGATTTATTTCCGGATCTTCCCAACGACACCGGTCAATGGGAAGGGACGGATATGAGGGCACCTGCCCTCCTGGCCAACACAAGGGGGCAGCGGTCTTCCTCCGCGGCTGTGGATGGTCAGGGCATGCGTCTTCCCGAAAGGAAAGCTGCATACCTTACTCCACCCTCCGATGGGCTATTGGAGCACGTCGGGGGTCCCGGAGGCGCACTTGCGCTTGGACGCGCTACGACCACGAGCGGAAGCCACGTCGCCGCTGACTCGGAGGCGATGCCGGAGACTGCCGGGACAATCTGTGCTCCGCTCGATGGAGTCCGGGCTGTCGGTGTTGGTGGTGCGCAGGTTCGCCAGCACTCTGGTACTGAGGCAATAAGTGGCAAGTTCTGGGCTTCTACGGAGCCTGTGACGGGTGATGATGAAGATGTGGACCCTGTTCGGGCTAACTTACAGCACCAGTACCAGAGTAAGTTTAAAAACTCTGGCAAAGAATTCACGGCAGCTAATTTTAAGGCTGTCAACGAGCTTGCCGCGGCGTCCGTTGTGATGTTGCACGGCACAGGTCACGTCGTTCCGACTGCAAACGGCCAGAGTTTTACTGCTGAGAAAATGGATCGCGGTGCAGCAGAGAAGGTGAAATCTGACAAGTAATGTGGTTTCTTTTCCTCTCTCTCCGTTTCCAAGTTTTCATGACTCTTGTTTATTTTTGTCTTTGTCTAATCTCCACTTTCCCTTTTCAGCCCAAGGTAAGTATGCATACCAGTAGGGTCAATTTTCTCGGCACCAACATTAGGATTGGTACGTTGAATGTTCAAGGCCTTAACTCTGCGGAGAAGCATTGTTGGCTTGAAGGATTCTTCCGCCAGAGTAATCTGGACTTCCTTATGATTCAGGAGACGCATCATACGGACTTGGCCAAGTTGTTTGCCTTTCGAAGAAATTCCGGGCTCAGGTTTAAGTACTCTTTAGGCAGTACCGGCTACACGGGTGTTGCCATTATTTTTAAAGAGAAGTTTGAGAGATATATTTCACAATTTCAAACAGACGGGGAGGGTCGGCTGATTGCTCTGACCGTTCACAGTGGTAGTATGTCCATGAAGCTTGTTTGTGTTTACGCTCCGAACCAGGGAAACATGCAACGGTCGTTCTACAACCAGCTCCCGTTTTTCCTTAGGAGTTCGGAGGACGTCTTGATTGTCGGCGGAGACTTTAATGCCGTCATCGATAGTCACCTTGATAGGGCGGGCGATGGTAGGTGGTCTGAAGCCTATGAGAACGTGATTAAAGCTATTCTGGACACTCAGGGTCTTTACGATGTCTGGAGAACTCTTAACCCTAGAGAGCCAGGCTACACTTGGCACAGAGGGACCAGTGCGTCCCGCATTGATATGTTTCTAGTCTCCAAGATTGATTGGATTGACAAAGTTGAAATTTTCAGCCCTAACTCCCCTGTGAGGTACATTTCTGACCACTCGGCCGTCATGATGAATGTCTGTGTCCCGGTTCCGAGAGAGAGGGTGCTACCCCTGGCGAATGAACGTCTCCATGTTAGAAGACGAAGAAACGCTGATGCACCTTCGTTCTATTTTGAACGCTGGGATAGCCACGATTACGGACGATGAGTGCGGCGTGTGGGAGAGGGTTAAAAATGAGATTAAGGATTACCTTATGAAAAAAGGTAGGCTGGCTGCCATGGAAAGGAGGAATCGTCACATGATTTTAATGAATATCCTGAATGCGGCGATTCGTGGAGAGGAAGGAGGTTGTAATTCCTCTCTGATTAATAACGTTAGAAGTAGGATCAGTCATTTTTTTAAGGAAGAGGGTTCGGCGGTCAAATTGACCGGCTCCCTCGAAGTGCTCCGGCAGGAGAGTGACATAAACTACATTTTCAGGAAGATGGAGGCTGAGAGAGTTAGGGAGAACCTCCAATGTCTTGATATCGGCAACAGGGAAGTCAGGGATCTCCCCGTCATTCTGAAGGCCGCCGCGGACTATTACGGTGAGTTGTTCAGCAAGGAAGCTGTGGCCTCTGATGTTATGGATGCCTGGTTGGAAGGCACGCCGGTTCTTGCGCAGGAGGATAGGAATCTCGTGGAAAGGGAGTTTACTGATAATGAGGTCAAGACTGCGATCCTGGATCTCAAGCTTAACAAGTCTCCTGGTATTGATGGCTTGCCGGCCGAGTTCTATAAGAAATTTTCCAATATTCTGGCTCCGTGGCTTTGTAGAATTTACAACCACATTGTGAATAGAGGAATCATGACTGAAACTATGAGAACCAGTATTGTTACTCTGCTTTGTAAGACCCCGGAAAATCCTGCCAGGGATCTTGGTGGGTGGAGACCAGTGTCTCTGTCTACAATTGATTACAAGATCATGGCAAAAATCATCAATGCTAGGCTATTGCGGGTTGCGGAGAAGCTGGTTGGTGTTGGTCAGACCTGCAGTATACGTGGGAGACAAATGTTTCACAACATCAGGTGCGTAAGAGACTTGGTCACTTACGTTACCGAAAGAGATCTTAAGCTGGGAATGTTTTCTGCGGATCAAAGCAAAGCCTTTGATCGGGTCTCCCACGATTTTATCAGGAAGTTGCTGGAAGCTCACGGCTTTGGTGAAATATTCCGAAGGGCTGTGGACTCGTTGTATAGAGACCTCAATGGGAGAGTTATTGTTTCTGGCCGTCTTTCTCCCCTCTTTGAGGTTGGAAGAGGAGTGAGACAAGGCTGCCCTCTCTCTCCATTGTTGTTTGTTTTGGTCATCGAGACCATGCTGAGGAAGGTTCTGGCGCACCCGAACATCAAAGGGGTTCCTGTGCCTGGTTGTGCGTACTCCATGAAGTACTTGGCGTATGCTGATGATGTCACCTTCTTTGTGGACTCGGAAAGAAGTCTGACTAAGGTCCGGGAGGTCTTCGCGGGGTACTGTGGGGCCACCGGTGCTAAGCTGAATGATGATAAGTCCAGTCTGGTGCTCTGGGGAAGATGGGATTGCACTGCCGTTCATGGGCTGGAGGTGACCGATGGACCCGTCAGGATACTGGGTATCCTTTTCGATAAAGACGGTGTTCATAAGAAAACTTGGAGGGACATCCTCTCAAACGTGCGGAAAGAAAGGGATAGGTGGCAGAAGCTTCATATTTCAATGACTAATCGTGCTAAGTTGGCCAATGCCCTCTTGGTGTCAAAGTGTGCTTTTGCCGGAGAGCTTGAGTCACCCCTCGGAGTCTTCTGAGGTTATTGGAGAGGGAGATTTTTGCCTTCATCTGGGCTGGTAAGGCCGTTGAGGCGATAGCCAGAGCCGCCCTTTTTTGTCCTAGGGAGGAAGGCGGTTTAGAGGTTAAACACCTTTCCTCTTGGTTCAGCGCACTCCAGTTTCGTAGTACTAAAGGGGCTCTTAACTCCTCTCATCCGTGTAAGAACTTTGTGTCTTTTTTGACTGGATTATCCGCGGACAAGTTCTTGCCTGGCTATCGTTTTTTCGGGCCCCGCAGGGAAACTACCCATAAGTATTACAAGCTTGGTGGGCACCTTCAGGCCCTTGCGGAGGCCAACCGGAACGGGAATAACTTGAAGCAGATGTACTTTCATATCCTTCCTAGACCCAGGGAGAAGATCATTGAGTTCAATGTTGTTAACTTCGATAAGAGGGAGGCGTGGATGTGTGTCCATGCTGCTGGGGTTGATTGCAAAAACGGGACTTTAAGTTACGTTTGGCGCATGATGTCCTTCCCTACGAGGAAACGGCAGTGCAGGTGGGGTGGTGCTGTCACTGACAGGTGTCTTTCCTGCAATCTTATCGAAGATAGACACCACTTGTTTTTTAGTTGCCCTATGGCTGTGCAGGTTTGGCGGTTGGTCTGGGATTGGGCCGGCCGCCCTCAGCAGTTTATGCCTCAGCATGTTTTCTACCAGTATCCCGGTCCCAAAGCGGGAAGGGATGTCTGGAGACTCATCATTACGGAGACGACGTACAAAATCTGGAGAGAGAGGAACAGAGTTCTTTATTGTAATCACGGTAATGTGGGATTCAGCCCTATGAAAGTTGCCTGGCAGGTCAAGTGCGAGATCCGGAACAGGGTTGAACTTGACGCCCACTCCCTTTCGGACCGTGCCTTCAGGTATCGGTGGGTCTTCTGGCCTCGGATTGTTACCGGTACTAGGGAAAAGTACTTCTTCCACTGGAGAACTTAACCCCCTCCCACCCCCTTGTTTCGGCTTGCAATCCTGCATTACCGGATCCTTTTGAATTTTTGGTTGATGTTTTGTTTCGTTGATACATGGTTTGTGTGTTCTACTAACTTCTCGGATCGAGCGTGGGGGCTCCGGAGACGCCGTTTTCCGGACCCCTATCGGTCGATTCGGTGCTTTTTGTTTCGTTTCAGCCACTTCTGCTTTGTGGTTTGGATCCAGCTTCGGTTTCCGGACCCCCGGTTTCCGCGTTCGGTGTGCTGTGCTTCGGGGGTGTTGCTTGCGAGAGTGTTTTATTTATTTGTATGTGTATGCGTGTTTTTTTTTTTTTTTTTTTTTTTTTTTTGTGGAGCGGATGCCTTGGGGAGTTTTTTGTTGTTGTCTGGTGTGTGTCTGGCGTGTGCCGGTTCTGTGTGTGTGTCTTTAGGGGGAGGCTTCCTCGTTTCTGGAGATGCCTGTTGCTCTCCGCCGTTGCCTCCTCTGATGTTGTCATCCTTTGGGTGGCTATGTCACTGGGTCTCCTCCGAAGGAGGAATTTCCTCCTACATGAACGTTTCGAAGGGCCTTGTCCCTTCGTCGTTCTAGGAGACTCCGCCGTCGGTATGTATGGTGTTGCGTCGGGGCTTTAGGGGGAGGCTTCCTCGTTTTTGGAGATGCGTGTTGCTCTCCGCCGTTGCCTCCTCTGATGTTGTCATCCGTTGGGTGACTTTGTCACGGGGTCTCCTCCGAAGGAGGAATTTCCTCCTACATGAACGTTTCGAAGGGCCTTGTCTCTCCGTCGTTCTAGGAGACTCCGCCGTCGGTTTGTATGGTGTTGCGTCGGGGGTGTGAGTGTCCTTGCTTGTGGAACCGTGGTGTGTGTATCGGGGCGTGTGTGAAACACCGGTGGAACCGATCCCATGTTTATACATGGGAGCGGGGAAACAAGCGTGTTGGTGTTGCTGGGCAACAAAAGTTCGTAATGGGAGAGAGGTCGTCGTGCTTCTGCACAATATGACGTCCCTTTCTTTCTGTTTCCAGTGAATGGTATTCGAAGACATGGCTTAGTGTTTCAGACCTGGGCTGATCTTTCAGAGATGGTGTAATTTACTAACAATCGCTGAATATCCGCCCTGCATCGGACGAGCACGTAAAGTGACGGCCCCCAGGTTGGACCCACTAGTCCTTTCCAACGTCCCCCTGAAATTCTCCCACCCATCTATGTGCAATATCGTACTTGTACGGTGGCGCCATCTACTGTACTCTAATCTCACTACAAACTGTTCTGTCAAAAAGTCGCTAGATTTGCTCTCATTCCTTCCGTTTCTGTGTCTTGCCCAAAAGGCGATCTCGCTGTAGGTGGCTGGGACCTAAACTCTACTCACTGTGGACGGAAGTCCTACATGAAAATGACAAATTCTGAATCCGCAGAAACGTTACTTAAAAAAAATGGGTCAATTTCCGACCTTTTTAAGGGCTCGGGCACCCAGATTTTGACTTAATACAGGGTCCTGGGAGAAAAGTGCGACGTACCGATTTTAGAGTATGGGAAAAACTAATAGCAACTCTAGACATGTTTGAGTGTTGCTACAAAAGTAAATATGCATATAATACCTACAATATGTACATCACTGGAAAGCAAATTTTATGCAGAATCCAAATCAGGTTACAGAATGGGAATAGCTTAAATAGAACTCAAGTTATGCGCAGAAATGTGCTGCGAAACAGAAATCATGGCAAAGTAACGGGATGACATGAAAAGAAATAACGTCCCTAATATCTTGTTTGGTGACCTTTGGATTTAACGACCGCTGCACATCTCTTAGGCATGGAGTGAACCAAGTTACCCAACATCTCGGATGACATGCAGTTGTTTCAAACGTGAGTAATGGCGTTAATGGGTTCCACTTTACTTGTGGGGTTCCTGTCGTGCATCTTTCTTTTGATAATGCGCCACAAATTCTCTATTAGATTCAAGTCTGGGGAATTACTAGGCCAAGGTAGAGGCACACGATTTCCTAAAGACGTCACATAAGCTTTAATGTTTTTGCATGGTGGCATGGGGCCGAATCGTCCTGGAAGATGTATGGTTGACCCTGGAACAAATCACATCCCGAAGGAACCATCTTGTCCTGGAGGATACTCTTGTACACCTGTGCATCAACAGTGCTGTCACACACATTGATTCTGCCCACTCCAGCAGCAGCGCAACATCCCCAAATCATAACACTGGCTGAGTACTTTGTGGTCTTCAGTGTGCAAGAGGGATTCAACGCCTCGTTTCGTCGGCGAAACACTCGGCACCCCGCTTCGTTACATTCAATATGGTCTCATCGCTGAATAAAACTTGACGCCACTGATCAGTGCTCCAGTCCTTATGTTCCTTAGCCCATTCTACACGTTTCTAACGTTGCACATGGGTTAACAAGGGCTTCTTAACCGCCCTATGAGACGTCAGACCAACATCGCGTAACCTGTTCCTCACTGTTCGAGGACAAACAGCAACACTACAGCTCTTCCACAATTCTTTGGAAAGAACTGTTGACGATTGGAACCTGTTTCGCAGACATAACCGCTGCATGGCCCTCTGTCAGTTCTCGCAGTTGTTTTCCTTTTTCGGCCACATTTACCCAGCCTGCAATTGTTGATACCACCCATATCACGGATCTTCGCCAGGTGCCGTCCAATAGTGCTCTTGTGCACCCCAGTCATACGGGCAATTTTAGCATTGCTTTTGGCACTGTCGCTTAATGTCACCATTCTGGAAGCCTTTCGTGGTGAAACATCACCTAATCTTCCCATACCTGCAACACAGTTAGTAATCGGAAAGGACAAACTTCAGATTTGCACTGCTGTCCAAAGCACGCACGCCTACACACACAGCAATGCAGCCGACTACTTACGAGGACGCCGAAAACTTCGAGAATGACCCCATTAAGTATTATGAATTTGTCATTTTCTTGTAGGACTTCCGTCCACAGTGAGCAGAGTTTAGGTCCCAGCCACCTACAGCGAGTTCGCCTTTTGGGCAGGACACAGAAACGGAAGGAATGAGAGCAAGTTGACAGAACAGTTTGTAGTGAAATTAGAGTACAGTAGATGGCGCCACCGTACAAGTACGATGTTGCCCATAGAGGGGTGAGAGAATTTCAGGGGAGGGCATGGGAAAGGATGCCCATTTAATCAGTGGGTCCAGCCTGGGGGCCGTCACTTAACGTGCTCGTCCGATGCACGGCGGATATTCAGCGATTGTTAGTAAATCACACCATCTCTGAAAGATCAGCCCAGGATCGAACCTGAGGACCTTGCATTGACAGTCTGACTCGCTAACCACTAAGCCATCCGCGGCTCGGGAATGACCCCAGGCACCTCGGCTGCCCTTTATATCGCATGTACCCGGACGACGCAGAAAGCTCCGTCGCCTTGTACAACGACAATGACATTTCACATCACGACGTGTGCTTCCTTCGCAGCACATTTCTGCTCATAACTTGAGTTCCACTTAAGCTACTGCCATTCATTAAACTGATTTGGATTCTGCATAAAATTTGCTTTCCAATGATGTACATATTGTCCATATTCTCTGCATATTTACTTTTGTAACAACACTCAAACCTCAAAAACTTCAAAAATGTCCAAAATTGCTATTAATTTTTCCCCTGCTGTAAATGCGAAGTGGAGCAGAATTTCAGATTTCAAATGTCTTTTAAAGATTTTAATCGAAATAGATACAAATTGACCTGCGAACAGGAGAACGAAAAGTGCAGTGATACAATAAATCAGCTACGAATGGAAGATGTTCAAACCAGAACCGAAAGTTTTAGTTCCTCAGTTTTCTGTACAATATAGAAAAGCATATTAGTACTTTCTATTTCTAATCAGCAAATCATATGTGACATAACGAAAAATTTCTCAACATCTGCTTTAAAAACAATGACAAAACATTAACGAACTATATTCTGTAGCGTATGAGTAAATGATGCTTCACTCCCATGTAAGAACGTACGCGGCTGCCATTGTAGTCATCCGCGAGTCAATTATACGACGCAGGGAATCTTCCTTTCAACAGAAGAACGCTCGGCATTTTTGCCGGAGCGATGAGTTAGGTTTACCGCAGCTTTTCTTCACAGCATCGGACCCACGGGTCAATATACGATAAAAATCTTTAAAACACATAAAAATTATGAAATTTCTGCACCATTTTTTTGTCATTAATTTGCGTACTCTATCTGTAGTCGCACTTTTTCCAGGTATTAATATTTTTCCAACGAAATAATTTAGGACGCTTATCTACACATTTATCGCGTTGTGTGTGCCAGTTATGTGCGGATGGGCTGCAGAGTTGAGACGTACATCGTAGGACTAACGTATTGATCTCCGCCCTGACGTCTCCGCTGTTGTGTCATTTTACTGGTGAAAACTCATCTGAAGGAGGATTTTCCTCCTATTTGTACGTACTTACAATTTAAGCCTGACATTCTCGCCGTTTTAGGTACTCCGGGGAGAGAGTTCTGTAAGAGTTCCTCCGTGTGACCAAAGAATATCTAACGCTTAAAGAAGGTCAACTCTCATAGAGATGACGTAAAACAGGCGGCTACAGCGCCACCACATCGTAAGAGATAATGTGCTCTGCAGAAAAGTTAACATTCAGGAGCAAAACACGTTAGGGAGCACTGCGGCAGTGAAGCTTTTCTTTGATCCACGATGGTTTCCTTCGATCTGATGACTGTTTGCTTAGAGCAGTTTTTTGTTCTTGTTGTTGTCTGATATCTCGCCCATCCCTTATTTTGATGAGAAAAATATGCAATAACATTAGTATTACTATTTAAATTAAATTTCAGCAAATATTACAGTTAGGCCTAAGGATCCGTACAAAAAGGTAGACATACCCTAGCTAGCATTTGGCATTACTGAAAATATTTCTGAAAAACTGAAGAACAAAGCCCTTAACTAACTCGGTTGGCATAACAAAACTAACATATCCGATTTGCCAAGTGATTATGCTACCGAGAAAGTTACAATCACGTGCTGTAAGTCTGAGTAGCTCGGTTGACGGCTGACTGTTCTGTACCCAAAGAATTGAAGTCAACTTAACTACGCATGCGCAGTCTGCCCCGGCATCAGCAGATCAACCTACATGTTCGCTTCTGTGCACTGCATGTTTTCCCTGAAGATATGGCTGAGCCATAATGGCTGACGCTCACGGTAGTAGGCTTCAAGCAAAGTAGTACTGCCTTATTAACGCTATATTTGTTTTGAACTTACACGAACGTTTCATGGCGGCAGCCTCCAGATATCTCATTCTAACGTCCTTGGGTATAACTGACTGACACATACAATCATATTCATTTGTGTACAACATGCATTCTAATTATATATATATATATATGAAGAATTACTACTCTTCTGCCTCATTTTGTAATGTAAAGTTTTTAACCGAATTGGGGACAATTCCCTTGATTTAATTTAATTAAAAATTGGACAATTAAGACAGAGCATTACGCTCCTCCTAAATAAATATTTTCACACGAGAAATTGCGCAAACAGCAAAGCATGACCATAACGAACCCTTTAAGTGTGGTAAACGTTCGAATAAAGAATAAAGTAGGTAGTTATGTAATCTTACCTTTCAAAATGATTTGGGAACAATGAATTACTAAAATACATACATATATTAAAATTCTGTATAGCAGTTAATCGATGTAATTAATGTGTCCCGAAATGTGTAACTTCGTTGATCATATCGGAATGCTAGATTATATCACGTTATTTATTAGTCATAATATTATTCATCGCTTTCGCAAGAAAAAATAAAACATTTCTGGCGATTATGGAGAAAAATTAAATGATTTAATTCTGCATGACAGCATACTGCCACCAGCAGCGGCTAATCGTTGTTGTTATCCTCGGTAAAAGCGCCATCTGGTGGGAGTTCTGGCGTAAAATATTCCTGGTTTTGAGGGTCGAAATAGCAGGCTTCTCTCACGAGCGTGATCCCATTAGGCTACGGTGCTACCGAGAAGGTAACAATCACGTGCTGTGAGTAGCGCGGCTGACTTGTTCTTTGTCAGAATTAAAGTCAACAGAAATACGCTTGCGCAGTCTGCTCTGGCATCAGCTTGTATGTTGGTTTCAGTGCAGTGTATCTGAGGATATGTCGGCGCTAGTTACGTCTCGCCGAGCCTTAACTTCTCAGTTACTCTTTGACACATCCCAACATTGCGGTACCTCATTGGTGGGAGCCGGTCACGTGTGAAAACTTCGTCCAGCAATTGGCGTGGTCTTCTAGAATATATATCGCCAGTGTCATCTTAATCGACGGAATCCCAAGTGGAACGTTAAAAATTAGATACACGGAATGCTCCATATTTTGAAGTTGCTAGAACTATAATTTCAGCAATGAACACCTGTTGACCTCATTCTAACTCTAAACGTAATACGGAGATAAAAAAAATGCCGTGTGCAAGGAAGTGGACTACAGCATTTAGGTAGTGAAATACACATGAAAGAAATTGTTAGAAACAGTGGAGAGAGGAACAAAAAATAATATATGGATATGCGTGACCATTCCGAATACGCCACAGGAATGAAAAGTTAATTAGTCATTTGCGCTCTTTTACGGAAAGCCCCTTGGAATAAATTCGTACACTCAGTTATATCTCACAAACACGCCATGTTAATCAACACAGTACTATCAAGCCATAGCATAAATAACGCAGATATAAAGCTTTTAATTTGTAGGTATTTTAATTAATTAGTTTCAAATTTTAATTGAATGTAATTGTGTGTGTGATTTGTATATAAAGTTTAGCTACTGAAATGCCGGTTATTAATGTTATTCGCGAATATTGGTGTTTTTGTGTACTAAATTATTTCGTCGGAAAAATTTAAGTGTGTGAGACAAGTGCGACGTACAATTTTTTAAGCATGCATAATAATGGGGAAAGTTGCAAAAATATAGTATTTTTACGTGATAGGAAATAATTATTCCGAAGAACTTTCCTGCGAGTACGATGGTTTGCAGCAGTTGGTGCGGCAGGCTGAAGCGATGCTAACGGCCACGACGTGAAGGGTCCGTGCGTCGGAAGGGAGTAACAGTTGGTAGTGTACGCGCGGAAGAATACAACGAGAGTTGGGTGTATGTCTCGGAGGAGTGTGATGCGTCGTCTATCGTGTACAAGAAGAAGTAGTTAACAAATGTTTCATTAATTATTAATAAAAAAATGTGCTAAATGTTGTTATTATTGTTAAAATGTGTGGGAATGTAAATAAATGAAGCAATGTAAATGATATAATGTGCGAAAGAAGTTTTCAGTAAGAAGTTTAGGTTCCGATTGAACTCCTGGTTTTGGTTATGGTTTCGGAGATGTTAAGGGGTCGGTGATTTCTTCAAGCTCCTCATTTGTACTTCCGCTGTTATTCCGTCCATCGTTGCTCCGTTTTTTACTCGTGAAACGGATCTTATTGAAGATAAACGAGTTTCTTAAAATCAGGGATTGTACTATGGCAGGGAGACCCAGAGCTTCGTCTCAAATTGTGGGGATGATGAAATTTTAAGCCCTGACCAAATCCACAATGAAGTGTGGAGACTGACGAGTTTGGAGACAGCTACTAACATTGTGGGAAAAGTAATGGCTTGCGCCGCGACGGCTCCTCAGAAACACGTATTTGTTCACGGTGTGGTGAAGAATGTAGGCTGGTCCGTTATTCCCAAAGAATTGACCTGAAACGCTGGAAATGTAGTAGGTGTCAATTCACGAAAAGTTTTCGATTTTCTTCGTTTCCAGGAAAAAGCCAATTTATCATTGAAGAAAATAGCCGTAATGGCGTACTGCTGGACGAAAGATTATTCACAGAAACTTATTCACCACGAAGTTGTCGTGAGGGGAAAATCCATCATAGATTGGTGCAATTTCTGTAGGGAGGAGTGCGATAATTACCTACGTCGTAATGTGGAGGATTTGATGACAATAGCGAGCCCATTATTGTGGAAATTGATGAAACGTATTTCTTCCACAGACAATACAACAGAGGACGTTACAAGACACTGGGTTTTCGGTGGAATTGAAAGGAACTCTGGGAAGTGCTTCTTGTTGCAGGTCCGAAATCGCAAAGCCAGGACTCTTCAGCGCTTGATTACGCAGCACATCCTGCCTAGGACTCACATTATTTCAGACGGATTGGTAGCTTACGCATACATTGATAATTTGAGCAATGGAATTTACACTCATTCCGTTGTGATGCATGGCGACAATTTTGTGAATCCACGGGATCCTACCATTCACACACAGAATTCAATGTGGAAAACTTGTGGATGCGTTTGAAGAGAAAGTTATTATTTTGCATGCTTAAAAAGTTGCACGTCGCACTTTTCCCACACAGTTAAATTTTTCCGACGAAATAATTTAGGACGATAAAGTACACATTTTCCCAATTGTGTGGGAAGCAGTACGCTTCAAAGAATGCTGAGTGCTATGCCCGTACACTTGGGATGTGTTTTATTATGCTCAGATTACTATTGATATCAAGAGGAAACGCAAATCTTCCGTCAAAATCAATATTTCCCATTCAAAGAGGTCCTTTTAAAGGCCACCAAAACTCCATATTATTCACTTCCTTTGGCACTTTCACAACATAACGAAATGCTAAACGATGAAGCGATAACGTGTCGCAATCTGTCTTCGCTTTGAAAAACTAGCTCACGACCGAATCGTAGTCCCTGTAATAGTAATCGGGGGCTACTGCCGAATGCAAAATGTGAATGTATTATTGTTGCAAAGGTTTAGTGCAAGGGTCACCACACTACGGCCTGCGGTAAATTTGCATTTTTTTACATTCATTGTTCAATAGTGGAAGTTTGATAACTTTATTTTCTTTTGCCAGGAAATAGTTTTACAAGGCTGAAAGGCTTCGCCAGGAAATTTCTTTCAGTAGCACATATGTTTGTCAACATGCTTTCTCCAAAATTAAATACGTGAAATCAAAGCTTCGATCACGTTTGACCGACAACCACTTGTCAGATTTAAAAAAAAATTTTTTGTCGAACCTGAAACCAAATATCGAAAATGATGCTAAATCATTCCGGAAAAGAATCACCTTTCTTCTCACTGTTTTTTTTTTTTTTCCTCAGTTCTGGATATCATGAAGTCAATTTGTTTATGACATAAAGCTAAAGACTAAGTATTTGTTTTAGATGTGTATAAATATCTTTAAAATTTTATTTGAAAACTTTCATGTTAAATTACAGACGATATAAAATTTAGAATAACAGCATTTTTAAACCATTTTTTATATCATCAATTCGGCCCTTATCTTCAAAAGTTTGGTGATCCTTCATTTAGTAAGAGGAAATGTGAGTACGTATATACCTACATATGTAGTGTTGTGGGTGCCCGTGATCTCCAGTGCTATACGTTAGTGAAGGATTTTGTTTCCATGGGGTGCCTCACCACTTTCTTGGTGCTGAGTGGTATTTCTTTAAACTGATCGTTCAATCCTTCTTGACATTTCTTCTATCTTGTGTTTTGAAAAATTCTACAAGCACTTTATAAAAACCAAAGCTTTCTTTGCATAATCTACCTGCCGCCCAAAAACTTAAAGAGTAAACTTTATGTTATCTTATATCAAGTTTTGTGCTTTTTAAATAAGGCGCTGCTTGAACTACTGTAAGTATGAGCATAACGCAAATCCATAACAAGGCATTACCAGAATATGTATATGTAAGTATAAACACATGCAAATACACAACTTATGTTTTGACCTGATTTCTGTCCCCATTCTGAATTTAAATTATCATTTTTAATCATAGCATGAAATTTGCTTTTTCTTTTAGTTTTGTAATATGTGTTTCTTTTATTTTTTAGTGTCAGTGTTATACTCAGAGTACTAAAGAACTACTGAAAGTGTTAGTGTCCTTCAGCAAAGCTTTGCAAAGGGATAAAACTATCACAGTGTGGAGAATGGAGGCTGGAATGGAAAGGATTTGGAAATATATAAGAGATTGTTTAAATTATTGAGAGCAAGTGACATCATGTATCTCTTTCAGGTGGGAAATATAACTTTTTTGAAAGTTCTGAGTTTCTGTTTAAACATTTTTCGCGTGGCTTTTTAATTTTTTTTCGAGTTCTTGGAAACTAAAAATTATATCTTAATTTCAGTTGTATTATTTTTCTAAAATGTATGTCTGTGGCATGCCTGTGTTATAAGATTGTTTTGCAAGGTTAAAAAAGAGTCATATTCCTGAGATTTTAAAGAAAATATTTAAATTTAATTTTTACTATGTTGGGGGTTACTAGGATGATTTATTAACATTTATCTTGGTAACCTCCATATAATAAAAATCAAATGTAAATGATAATAACATCCTTTTGGGTTTGCAATAAGTTCACTGATTGAACAGGAATTACTTTCATGGCAGACCTATGTATCAATTTGCTCAGTAACTACTTTAGCTTTATATGATCAGGGGCAGATTAGCTCACAGGGACACTGGGGCATTCCAAGTGGACCACACAAGAAAGGCAGGCACAATGCTATGGGTGGGCTGAAGTCCACCGAGCTTTTCTTTGAGCTCACCCTTTATAGCTTCCCCCGCCCCATGGGCGCCTGCAGGAAATTTTTCGAGGGGGTTAAGTGTAATTAAATAAGGTTTGGCTAATATGTAGAAAACAGTAATTCATGAAAATGAAAGATTAATACTATTACTACTACTTACACATTACACTAGAACACTACTGCTACTACTATTATTATTAATTGATGCTGCTCTTGAAGAAAGTGTATGTTAGTAACAGTCATGTACATATTACCATGTACATTGGCAACTGTTTTCAAAATAATGAACAGTGTCGAGCAGGGCCACACCAAGCCTTTTAAGTTCAGCTCACACCTGAGCGGAGCTTGTTTCGGCATACTGCCTTACAGTTTGCTAGGTTTTCTGCTTTCACGTTATTGTTTTCCAATTCCAAATTTCCAATAAAATTGGGATATTAAATTAAATGCCCCAAACTCCATCTTTCCTTGTGGTACAGTTCTATGAGTGTAAAAAAAAAAAAAAGTGATAAATAAGATAAAGTAAAGGGAAAAGTAATTCTACAGTGGGGGGCAAGTGATCCCCTCCTTTTGGTGCCCATGCCCCGCCTCCTCGAAAAAATGTTTATGCAGTTAGAACACATGGCGAGAGCAGCCATGTAAGATATTAGGGAACTTAGATAAAAGTATGTGAACTTTTCTCAAAATTACAGAAATTTTGTTATATAAAATGAATTTTTTGTTAAATTTAGTTTTGTACTATAATAGGTTGCTTACCTTAATACCCTGCACATTTTATTCCTTTGGTTGTCTTGCTTGGTTCAAGCATCTGGTGCGGTGTTCCATTCTCGTCCTTGGGTTCATTCAAATGCCCGGCGAATGCTCAAGTCCACGAAGTGCACTGCAGTAATTAATGACTCTAGGTACCAACAGCATCTTTCTCCCCTCCTACCCTTCCAACCAGCGTGTAAAACCCAACCTTCGTTGGTTGACTGACATTTATAAAAACCCCAATTCTTGAACTCAAAACTTTTTGATGTAACCAACGAACATAAATTGCCTATTTACATACATACAAAATGCCGAACAAAAATACTAAAAGTGTATATACAACTATTTACATACAACTCATCTTATTCCTTCAACTCCCCTTCCCAACACCTCATGACAACTAGCATTCAGTCACCACACACAAAGCCATTCCCTTGCAGACTGTGTTTAGTACGTTCTACCCCCTCCGGGGTCATCCTCAGGAGGCGTTCTAGATGTTTTCTCTCCTGCTACCGCAGTGAGAGCAAAGAATATAAATGTGAGAGTGAGCGACATGTTCGTCTTCCTCGCCCACGCTCCAACGCCACTTACGAAAACCAAGTAAACCAAGCCTTGTGAAAGACTTCCACCGTGGCTCCATCTTTTATTAACTTTAGTGAACTCTTCGTTTTCTTCTTCTGTTTTTTTTTTTTTTTGGTTTTTTTGTTCAATTTTTATTAACTCTTTCCATTTTTCAGTAAGGATACTTGGCTCATTATTATTACAAATATGATCTCTATTTTTTTTTAATCAATACAGACTCTGCAGTGCGTAGGTGTCTCTCATTGCGACAGGATTTTTAATCTCTTCAAAATTCGGGTATGTCTGGTTATCCAGGCAGTATTGTATCAGTGCTGTTTTTGCTTCTTTTTTTTTTTTTTTTTTTTTGCCAATTTTTAATATGTTGTTGTAGGCGATGTTTTAATTTATTTTCGGTACTTCCAATATATGATATTGGTGGGATTCCACTTACAGGTATTTCGTATACACCCGCTTTTTCTAAGATACTACAATTTTCAGTGTTATTAATTATCATATCTCTAATTGTTATTACTTTGTTTCCGAACGAAGACGAAAATGGAACACCACACCAGAAGCTCGAACCAAGCAAGACAACCAAAGGAATAAAACGTGCAGGGAAATGTGTACAAAAGGTAAGCAACCTATTATAATTATAATTGAATGCACGTAATTACGAACAGTTGTGGCTGGTGCTATAGATGTTCTAACACTGAATTTAGTTTTGTACTGTTCTTTAAAATTGAGGGGATTTCCTGAGGGTATGTCTAAGTGAGTGGTAGAACCACACCAACCATATTTGCAATTACAATTTTAAAAGATGAGACATTCCTTGTCAGATTACAAATTAAAAATCATAAACCACTTTACAACAGCAAACAGTGGCATAGCCAGAATGTCTTGGGGGAGGGGCCCATGGATTTGATTAATCTGTGAAAGCCTCTCAGAAAGAAATGCTCCAAATGGGAATAACCACAAAATCTTTAAATGTCAAACAATGAAAAAAACATTACTGAGAAAAATGTATATATGTATATTGACAAAAGTCACCGGACACCTAGAAAAGAAACACAACATAGCATTTATTCATATATACATTCATACAGTGTCGGTCCACCTTTGGACTTAATGCATACACTGACCCATCGAGACATTCTTTCGACAAGCTTTTGGAACGTAGCGATGAATATGCGCTTCCATTCAGTACATAATGCTGCCACTAACTTTTGTTTAGTAGTAGGCCTTGGTTCCAAACTTCTTATGTGGTGCTCTAATTCATCCCATAGGTACTCTATGGGATTAAGATCATGGCTTTGTGCTGGCCAGTCCACACACGATACGGAATTGTCACACCAAGCCATAACAGTTCTTGCTTTATGACTCAAAGCATTATTCTGCTGGTACCAACAAGGCTTGGTTCCATAGTATTGCCACAGAGTTGGCATGGCATAATTGTCCAGAATATCGAAGTAGACATGCTGGTTAACAGGTTTGTCCACGATAATCAATGGGCTGGGACCATACCATGAAAAACACCCCCACACGAGTACACTGCCAGCTCCAAACTTGACCGTAGGAACAGCACACTGTGGTAAATAGCATTTCCCTGGCCGCCACCATACCCACACACAGTCGTTAGACTGATGGATCGTGTATCTGGATTCATCAGTTCATAGGCCCTGTTTCCATTGATCTACAGTCCACGATAAATGTTCTTTACACCATGCTAAACGACGAGTAGCATCCCGAGTGGAAATGAAAGGTGCATGAGCAGCCGTACGACCACGGTAACCCATGGAATGAAGTTCTCTGTAAATGAGGTACGTCTACGTATGGAGGTTCCAGCATTTTTACTCACCTGTACACTGAGGTCTAGTGCAGTACTCCTTCGATTAGCTGTAACAACTCTCCTGAGGCTTCGATGTCCTCTATCACTGATTTTCTTTGGTCTGCCGGTATGTTTTACTGCTTCAGACATGCCATGTGTCTTCCACTTGTTCATTACATTCGAAATATTTGACTTGGGTATGTTTAAATTCCTCTCGGTTTCTCTTATGGACAACCACTAATATGACACTCAACAATCTTTCCTTTCTCCAAATCAGTTCTCTCCCACCACAAAATGTTCACTGAACCTCACAGAACAATATGATCGAGGTCAGCTGCATGCTTGTTTTTATATCGTCTGCAGCTGTACCGCGCTTCTTAACAACACAGCAGATCTGTTCATTTGCTTTTGAAGGGGTTTCCGGTGACTTTTACCAATATAGTGTATATATTGTTTTAAATTTGTACTCCGTCACTCTGCCCCCTCAAGCGGGGTATCCGGACCCGAAGGACCCCTCCCCCATTGGCTGCGATTATGACAACAAATGTTAAAAAATATTTTAAGAATGACGCAAGTTGCTAGAAATGCAGTGGCAGTTCTAAAAAAAAAAAAAAAAAAAAAAATCCGGTCATATTTGGCTGGGCCTGGCCTAGAACCACCACTGATGAAATAGTAACTTGTGACAGGCTATGGAGATTCATATCCGCGGTTCCCAGGACTAATTACATACACTGAATAAATACTAGGTACAGTATGTACCTGAAAATTTTTTTAATACTAGGGATAACATCATCAACATCGGGTTAAATCTACAGGTACGGAATGTTTTGGGAAATTTTCTGCCGAACACTTAAAAATTTGGGCATCCCCATCATGTATGACAGTTAGCCCTCTAATAACTCCCCAGGTCCAAATTTCTGATGTTGACACTGAAGAAAGGACCCACTCTCTTGCATTCCTTTTGTCTAGACATTTTGGGATGAATGAATAAATATTTTGATGCTTGTGAATAATGATTGTTAAATTCATTTGAGCTTTATTTATGGGTGAAAAATCTATTTCTTAAAAAAAATCATTCCCTTCTATCTACACGTTGGGTGCTTGCTATGAAATAACATGGCAAATTCTATGTACTTATATGGACCAAGAGCTGGAAAATAAACTGCATCGTATTAAACCTGTTCTTGGAATCTGGAAATCCTCATATCGTCGGAACCGTAGGGAGGAAGTGGTGCTTGCGCATCTCCGCATTGGGCATTGTCGTTTCACTCACCGCTTTTTGCTGTGTGGCGACACTGTGCCAATGTGTGAGACGTGCAATTGCCGACTCACCGTCACTCATCTTCTGTGTAGTTGTGTTCGTTTTCGTTATGTGCGTTTTCATTCTCATTTGTTGACCGAGGACGCCGCTACACTGCAGCGGCTCCTAAATGATCACTGCAATACTGTTGCTGTTTTTTCATTTTTTAAACAAATTGACTTTTTTAAACGTATCTAGATTTTAGCCCTATCATCATTCCCATTCCTCAGTTTTACTGAATCAGTTAGATTTTAATCATTGTATCATGTTTTTAATACTTTTTGTTTCACTGTCTTTTTTGCCCTTCCATCATTCTCATTGTTCAGTTTTACTTGATCAGCCAGATTTTAAGTTTTATACCACTTTTTTAATACTGTTTGTTTGTCTTGTGTCTGGCGCTCTTTGGCCAAACATGGCCCTTGCGCCATAAAAATCAACCGACTAACCAGCTATGTACTTATACGAGAAAAGTGGTGTTTAGTCACTTGCGCTGTGATAAATTAGTAAAGCTCAAGCTAACTACAGTCAGACATAGGCCGTTAGACTTGGAGCTCAGGGTCATTGGTTAGCCCTACCCTCCATTTGTAATTTTGAAGGAAACATTGGTATCTATTGTAATAGCACATCATCCAGAGCACATTTAAGGAGACAGGGGCCCAGGGCTGGACAGTATTTTGGGGCCCCTAGTATTAGTTGCACATCTAGGATTTCACTATGGGTGGATGAATAAAAATACCCAGGAGAAAACATTCCCAAAATATGATGAGGAAGCCATAAAAATATCCCTGCCGTATTGAAGTGTGTATCCCACGATTCATGGACGAATCAGTGGTAGCAAAAAAATATATAAATGCATGGTTGAAAAATGGATACCAGTTCATTTCTGCTTTATCCCCCCCCCAGATTCATCTTGCTGAAATTATATATCAAAGTAGTGGACAAAATAATATGATCAAAATATCATGATTCAAACAAATTCTGAATGCATGAAAATTTCTCCAATTACAGATGTGTACAAAACATCTCTAATGCTTTTGAAAGATTTGAGGATGGGCTGGAGGCTAGTATACATATTACAGATTCCTAAAATAAGGGGGAAAGAAATATAAAATTTCTTCACAAGGCAGTTTCTTATAATTTTTGCTGCGCTATCTGAAAAAAAAAAAAAAAAAAAAAAAAAACCTGTATAATTCTGTCAATTCTTCAAGCACCCTGCATTTTTTCTGGAGCCCCTTGAAAAGGCGGGCCCACCCACCAGTATTCTCCCTCTTAAATGGGCTCTGGCATCATTCCACATCTTTATTCATGGACTGAAAGATCACAAAGCGATTTTCTGACAAAGATACTTCAAAATCTGTGTTCCACATGGGTGTAATGTGTGTGTGTGTGGGGGGGGGGGCACGTGCCTCCCAACTTAAAAATTAGAAAAAATTATAACTAATCATTCGCCTTTTTAATGTTATGAAGTGTGACATACAGCCAAGGGAACAACGTTCCACCATAGTGAACATTACTATGACTGCTTTCCAGCAGTCATTTCATCTGCAATTGCATGCAATCATCTAATGATGGTTTTCATCACGAGATGCTTCAAAACGCATGTTGTTGGGTTTTTTGGTGGTGGTGGTGGGGGTTCTATCCTGATCAGAGTGAATCATTGCAAGCCTGGCACACCTCACAGTTTTGGATGTATTGGGTATGTTAAAAATCTAAGTTATGGTAATTGAACAGGAGCATTTTTGGAGAAACTATTTCCAACCAAGAATGCCCCCCTCTTAATTTTTGGTTGACCTATGCATACCCACATTTAAGTATTTTAAGAAAAACAATGTACCAGTACTGGTTCATGGGTCCAAATAATGGGTAGACTTTAAAAAAAAAAAAAGAGGTGTCTACGTAGGGTGGGTTGTGAATGCCATTGTGCTGTAGGTGATCAGTGATCAAACAAATATAAAATTAATTGCCATATAGCATGTGCACATTTCAACTTTCAGAATGATCTTCATTGGGATTTAGTTGGAAATTGGGGTCTTTAAGAGATTCTTGATGTATACAGTGTGGAAGACATATTCTTCTCAAAATACGTGGCCAATACGTCATGATAATTAACACAGCAATCAAACATCACTGAATTGACTGTAATTAGTGTTTCTCACATGATATCAATCACATCAGAAAACTTGAAAATTTCATTGCCTAAGAGTGGGAATCAAAACCGCATCTCCCGCTAACTGTGTAATGGTTAGCATGCTCAGACGGTAATCATGAGATGCTGGTTCGATTCCCTCTCCAGGGTGATGAAATTTTCATGTTTTCTGATGTGGTTGGTTGGTTGGTTGGTTGTTGGATTTTATTGGCGCAAGGGCCAGGTTTGGCCAAAGAGCGCCAGACCAAGAACTATCAGCCACAGATTTTTAAAAAAACGTGGAAAATGATTAAGAGCAGACAGGCTTGGTAAAAGTTGAAAAAGAGTATGATGAAAGCTGTGAAGACAAGGTAGTTAATTAGGTTTATATAAAAATTTATTAATTGACTATTATAATTATAATTTTTTTTTTTTTTTTTTTTAAACAGAACTACACAAAGGATGAGTCACTCTCCTCCCCCCACACTCCCCTGCAATGCTGGCAGAGGGCGGGGACGAACTGTCACTCTCTTCTCCCCCATGTTCCTCTGCAATGTTGTTTGAGGCTGGGGACGAACTGTCACTCTCCTCCCCCTATGTTCCTCTATAATGTTGGTTGAGGGTGGGGACCTCGCTGAGGCCGAGACAGTTGGATGGACACTGCACACCTTTGCGGATTGAGGGCCGGGTCGTCCGCACGTGCAGGCTTTCTGCTTTAAACTGGAAGAGAGGGTCGGCTGCAAAAGAGAAGGCCCAGAATCAGGTAGTCGAAAAATCGCGAGCTCGGGGAAAAACACCTGTGTCGCCTGGTCAGCTGTAGATCGCTTGGCAAGCGCTGCGAGAGCTACAGGGCGCGGAACAAAGGGCTGCACGGGTTGTGGCAGAGACTTAACAACTGCGGCAAAACTACGCTGTCGGGTGTTGGGAATACCCAACTTGGCCTTGGCAGCAGGGTACGAGAGGCCTTCCAGGGTCTTGAGGCGCTGGATCGCCATCTCGTCCTTCCATTTCATACAGTTGCGGGAGTAAGCTGCATGGGCCTCACCGCAGTTAACACAGCAGGCCGCAGAAGTGCAACCTTCCCCGTCATGTTCACCGGAGCCACAATTAGCGCAACGAGCGGAACTCTTACAGAATCGTTGTGAATGCCCGTACCTCTGGCACCTGAAACAGCGCAGAGGACTGGGAATGTACGGGCGAACTGCACA
The DNA here is from genome assembly GCA_039090855.1 of Macrothele yani. Classification (NCBI taxonomy): domain Eukaryota; kingdom Metazoa; phylum Arthropoda; class Arachnida; order Araneae; family Macrothelidae; genus Macrothele; species Macrothele yani. Next base: position 35,301,805 of record CM077031.1, on the reverse strand, counting down.
GACCAAGTAGCCTGCTTTGATTTCTGTCGGAACTTTCGGGGAGTCAAAAGTCAAGATGACATTTTTTGACTTAATCATGGAACCATCACGCCGGAACATCATACGACGTGCAGCAATAACACCTTGATCAGCAAGTTCAGTCACGAATTCGTCTTCACTGCATGGCAAGAGATCAAACTCCGAAATCACACCCCGAGAGGTGTTAAGAAACGGGTGAGGTGTCACTTTCACAGGAATGCCTTGAAGACTAGTGAGGTTCAGAAAAGTGTTACTCTGAGAAACACTGCAAGTTTGGACAAGCAGGTCCCCAGAGCGAAGCTTCCTCACAGACTTCAAGGGGCCAACCGCAGCGTCCAAAGCTTTAGAAATGAAAAAGGGAGATCTGGTGGACAGTCTCTCATTCGGATCGATGGATTCTACAAGCAAGTGAGTAGCATGCGTAGTCACAGCAATTGAGGGGAGACGACGCTTCGGAGCGACTGGTACAGCCGCCGAAGAAGAGGTTCCACATTCTTGGTCCAGGTCAAGGTCTAAAGACCGTTTAAGGGTATGAGACTTGGTAGGTTGAGAAGACGAAGGACAGTCGTTGTCAACTATCATTTTGTCATTTGACTTAAATTTGGAGTTTTTGTTCTTTTTACCCATGGAAAAAAAGGAGGAAGATTCGTCTGCAGACTACTCCACCCACCACCGAGCCCTACAAGGGAGAACTGGAGGTCTGCAAGCCAAGAAAATGACGCTGGACACAGTTCTGGAGCTTATACGTTGCAGATATAGTCCGTTGGCTGTGATCACACGCACTCGGCGGACACTTCGGCCTCCGGGTACCGTCATGCCAACGCCTTTGGCATGATCCCACAGCCCCCGGGCTCACCCTGCCGTGCTATACGACAAAAAAGCCGCTAAAGCCGTGTACACAACTTGGTACAAGACTTCTGACTAGAGGTGGGTTAGTCTCTAGCCTCCCGTTTACAGCGAAGCCGGGGTCGAAGAGGAGTGTTGGTACACAGGAGGCACTTATCCGGTCTCCTGCGACCTCAGCCGCCAGACATCCCATTTCCGCCTCACGGGTCTCCGCATGCGGCAAACATGCAGGTAGGTCTAGCACCCAAACCAGCTAAAAGGAAAAAAAGAAATCCAAAGAAGACAAATCCTGGAAGGGAACCTAAACGGAATCTCAGCAACCTACGAACTGAGCGGTTAATATAATACAGTTAGTGGTGGAGGGTAACAAAACCACAAGACCGGGGTGTTAGTGCATAACGTGGTAGCGATTAGGTAAAGTATACAACACGGGCAACTAGCCAGTGGAGAAAATAAATAAAAACGAAAAGCGAGACACAAGACCAGCTCGGGATCGTGGGGCCGCGACTCCCCAACAGCTGGATGAACAGCCGTCCCTGCAAACACCAATAGCACCAAAATAAAAATCAAGCGGTGGCATGACATCAGATGATGACCCGTCACAAGGTCAGCTCGGGCCGTGGGGCGCCGCTCCCCAAATAACTGGAAAACCAGTTATCCCCGTGCGGGGTTTTCTGATGTGATTGATATTACGTGAGAAACACTAATTACAGTCAATTCAGTGATATTTGATTGCTGTGTTAATTATCCTGACTCGATGTTGTCAAAACCATGTTATCAATGAAATAATTATCGGGTATTACACCCTGTTTCGCATGGTTTGATTCTACATTCTGTCATGAGGGGATTTTTTAAATGATTTCACCCTTAAATTGTTAAAATTTGTTCACGGCTGAATTCATTTCATAACATGTACTTCAATGTTTCTCTTTAACCCAGGATCTAGCAAAAATATTTCATGAGAAATTTTCGAGATGCTACTCATAAGTACATGTGTTTTTTGTACACTAAAAGTAATAGTGGGGATTGGGACAACCTGTATAATCAATGGGGATTGGGACAACCTGTATAATCAATGGGGATTGGGACAACTCAGTAAGGTTGTCCCAATCCCCACTGATTATGATTGTGCCTCATAAACATTTCATGGAAGTTGTGTACAAAAAATCTGTAATAGTAAAGTGACCTGTGCTCAAGTCATGACGTTATTATGAATATTGATATTATATAATTTTGTATTAAGTAATCCTATTAATGTGAATACGTGAATTCTGAACGTCAAATTTGTGCAAATAATTGCTATGAAGTTTGGTTTAATTGCTGATAAATATTGTGCTTTTGCATTCACAGTCATGTTTACTTTTTCAATATGTATTGCACTTCCAGTACCATAAATACTTAAACGGGAACTGTAGAGGATAAATTTATTAAGGTACATTACCTCTCAAATTCTTGATCTATACACTAGATCAAGGTACATTGCCTCTCAAATTTTTGATCTATACACTAGATCATCATCAGGTGATCTTGTGTCTTACTACTTCCACAGGTCTGGCGATCAAGCCTGATGGATATGCCTGTATATAAGGCAAATTCACTAGGCTTGGTCGCCAGACTTGTGGAAGCAGTAAGACACAAGAACTCCTGATGATGATCTAGTGTATAGATCGAAAATTTGAGAGGTAACCATTAAGTATTTGTGGTACTGAAAGTAATTAGAGGAAGCCATGAAGTCATTAATTATTAAATGTATTGCACTGTTAAAAATTTCAGCATTAATAATATTTCATAAACAGATCTATAAAGGTGTTTGAAATTGTGAAAGAAATTATAAAGTTTTGCCTTGGCAGTGTCAAAATGAAATGTAAAGTGCGCATTTATTATGAAAATTTTAATGTGTATTTTACTAGAGTTTTGCTTAATTTTGATAAATTTCGTTTATTTTAGTAAAGCCCATATTAAAGATTTTTGTAATAATGTTTGGAACCCTGAAGTAGCCATGAAATCATTCATAAGTGATAATTGGTATTTCACTTGTAAATACACCATCTGCTTAGTGGCGGGGCAGTTTGCATTAAGGAGGACAGTCTCTTCAGTTTGAAAAAGAAAATTCAACAGAAATAAATGCATTTGGATCAGGGTACATTCTAATTACATTTGTTTTTGTTTTTTTTTTCTTTTTACTAAACCTATGCCAATAGAGTATTAAATTTCCAAAATTATACTCAGTTAAATTTTTGTTAATGAAAAACCTGCAAATATTTAGTACAAGGCAAATTCAAAAATGTTGTAGTGTTGTATAAATCTGTTTATTCAGGGGTGTAATACAGAATATACAAGTTCCCAAGCTCTCACTTTTCACAGTGAGGCTTCATCAAGGCAGTGATTACACATCAAATGTCTTCAAGAAGCCTTTCAGAGGAATGCAAAAGCTTAGCGATTTGTTTACAGTATTATGCTACTGAATAAATGGATTTATGGTATGCTCTAAGCCTTTTTCCAACTTCCATAATTTGGTGTACTCTTAGCTGATATTTAACAAGATCAATTCATACATAGTTAATACATAACTTGTGTTTGGGCCTATATTAACAAAAACACTCATTGATAGAAGTCACCCTCTGAAAGAGCTGTTACTGCACAAGTTTAATAAATGGAGATATTTCCAAACTTTGGTCGTCATAATGACAACCCTTCATAGTCACACAACTAGAGTGAGTCCCATGGGTGTGTGTATTATATATATTTTGGGCAGGATCAGCCCCCCCCACACACACAGAGCAAAAAACATGGCCATGCTACTTTTCCTTCATGATCAAAATATGTTGAATATGATATGGTTTCAATTTTTCAATTGTACAATGTAAATGAATTTACTTAGAAGAGGTAGTTTTTTCTCACCAGGATCGCTCTCCCGATATATGAACCCTCAGCATCACAGTATTTGTGAGGTGATGATAAAAAAGTATCTTTCACACACATTATTAAAATATTTCATGAGAAAGCATTGTTTTCACCAGTACTTATTAGTAGTGGTACACTCAGTGGGAGTGACCCCTTCTCCATTAGGTAACACTTGGTCATTCATACTTCGTTATTTTCATTTCAATCCTTAAAACTCACATCCTGGACTACTGATAGTATTCATAAACAACAAATGCAGTTTTCTGAATGACATACCATTAGAGCAACACATTTTAAAATGCCAAAAAATTTCTAAAAATTACACCCTCGAATGCTAATAGCATTCTTGTAGAACAAATGCACAACCACAGAGTCACATCTTTGAAATGATCAGGTAATCTCCAAAAATCCTACCCTGAAATTTAAATAGCATTCATGAACAACAAATACAGTTTTCTGGGTGACACATACAAAAAAACTGCACATTTAAAATGACCAAAAAATCCTTGAAAATCACATCCCAGAATGCAAATTTTATTCATAAACAAGAAATGAACACCCGCAGAGACACATATTTAAAATGATAAAAAAAATTCCAAAAATCACATCCTGGAATGCAAACAGCATTTGTAAACAACAAATGCATTTACCCGTTGTTCAGAAATATTTGCACTCCTATATGTGATCTTAAAACTTTTTTTGCGATTTTAAACATGCGGCTCTGTGGTCACATATCCACAGAGCGGCATGTTTAAAATCGTAAAAAAGTTTTAAGATTACATATGGAGTGCAAATAGCATTTCCGCAAAGCCACATCTTTGAAACCGCTAGGAAATCTCAAAAAATCATATCCAAGAATGCAAATGTCATTTGTAAACAATGAATGTACACCCACAGAGGCACACATTTAAAATGGCTAAAAATCTCTAATAATCATATCCTGAAAAGTAAATATCATTCATAAACAATACATTCAGTTTCCTGGATGACACATCACAATGGCACATTTAAAATGGCTAAAAAATCTCTAATGATCATATCTTCGACTGCAAATAGTATTTACAAACAACAAATGCAGGTATCTGGGTGAAAATGGCCGAACATCTTTGGTAATCATATCCTGTAATGGAAATAGCATTCGTAAATAACAAATGCAGTTTCCTTGATGACACAGCTACAGAGCCACACCTTTAAATTGGCCAAGAAATCATGTTCTGGAATCTAAAGAGTATTCATAAACAAAAGATGCTCACCCACAGATCCACACATTTAAAATGGACAAACAAATATTCAAAAATCATGTGGGCATTCAAAAACAGCAAATGCAGATCCACCCCTTAAAATTGGCCAAAAATCTTTGAAACCACACCCTGGAATGCAAATAGCATTTGTAAACAGAAAATGCACTTTTCTGGGATGACACACTCACAGAACCATCCATGCATTTAAAATGCCCAAAGAATCTCCAAAAGTGGCCTCCTGGGATGAATTTTTATTTTATTGGGGGTTTAACAACCACATTGAGCAACTCAATGTGATAGAAGCAGTCGCCCGTCCCTAATTTAGGGCCACTGACTCCAGGGAAAGGAGAGAGCCAGGGCCGTAAGACAAACACAACATCCATGCCTTACTGGGATTCGAACCCAGACCCATCTCCGGCAAATGATCAGAAGCCATCTCTTAGACAACTGCACCATCCTGGCGGCTATCCTGAAATGCGAATAATTTTCATAAACAACAAAAGAAGTTTCCTGTCCGTATCATACTTATAAAATGGCAAAAAAATCTCCAAAAATCATGTCCTAGAATGCAAATAGAATTACTACATGGAAATGCATCCTCACAGAGCCACAGTTTTTAAAATGGCCAAAACACCTCTAAAAATTATACCTGTAATGCAAATAACATTCATAAACAACAAATGCATTTTTCTAATTGACATGTTCACAGAGCCACAAATTGAGAATAGAAAAAGAAAAAAATCTCTAAAATCCACATCCTGAAATGTAAATAGCATTCATAAACAACAAATGAACACCCTAAGGCCTAACATTTTAAATGTTAATAAAGTCCCCAAGAATCAAAACCTGGAATGCAACTAACATTGATAATAAACATATGCATCATCCACAGACCACACTTTTAAAATAGTCAAAAAAATCTCTAAAATCATATAATGGAGTGCAAATATCATACTATACAGAAATGCACCTTTGTAAAGCCACACTTTTTAAAATAGCAAAAAAATCCCAAAAAATCATATCCAGTAATGCACATAGCATTACTACACAAGAAATAGAACCTCGCAGAGCCACTTTTTTTTTAATGGTGAAAAAACCTCTGTAAATCAGACCCTGTAATGCAAATAACATTCATAAACAACAAATGCATTTTCTAATAGACACACATACAAAGCCACACACTTAACAGAAAAAAAATTCTAAAATGCACAACCTGAAATGTAAATATCTTTTGTAAGCACAATGCAAGATGCAAACAATTTAACTGTAAGAAAAATCTCCAAAAAAAAAACAAAAAAAAAAAAAACATACCCACATTTAAAACTGTAAAAAGAAAAGAAAAAACTCCAAAACTCCAAAAATCTTTTACTTGAATGTAAACAGCATATAAGATGTGCATTCACATTTAAAATAGCCAAAAAAAATTCTGAAAACCATGTCCTGGAATACAAATAGCATTAATACACAACAAATAAACACCCATGAGATATACATCTGATATCGCCAAAAAACTCTAAAATTCATAGCGTGGAATGCAAATGGTATTACTACACAGAAATGCACCCTTGCAGAGCAATACTTTTTAAAATGGCAAAATTATGTCTAAAAATCATATCCGGGAAAGCAGAATAGCATTACTACATAGAAATGCCACCTCGCAGAACCGTACTTTTTAAAATGGCAAAAAAATCTCCAAAATTCGTATCCAGGAATGCATAAGAAATGGAACCTCACAGAAACACACTTTTAAAATGGTAAAGAAAAAAATATTCTCTAAAATTCATGCCCTGTAATGCAAATAACACTCATAAACAACAAATGCATTTTTCTAATAGACACGCCTATAGAGAGACACATTCAAAATGGCAAAAAGAAAAAAAAATATATCTAAAATGCACAACCTGAAATGTTAATTGCATTCATAAACAACAAATGCACATCCCAAGACTGTTTTTCCCCAGACCACCACATTTTGAATGGTAAAAAAAATCTCCAAAAATCATACCCTGAAATGCATATAACATTTTCAAACAACATATGCATCCCCACAGAAAAATGGCAAAAAAGATCTGTAAAAGTCATACCCTGGAATGCAAATTGTATTCCTAAACATCAAATGCAATTTCCTGGTTTACTAAGCAGTTAAAATGGATAACAAAATCTCTAAAAATTATACACTGGAGCAAAAAACAACAATTACAACATTCAAAGCCAGATATTTTAAAACGGCCAAAAACCTCTAAAAATGAAACCAAACAATATTCATGAACAACAAATGCAGTTTTATGAGTGACACACCAGCAGAGCCACACATTTTAAATGACAAAAAAATCTTTCAGAATTATGTCCTGTAATGCAAATGCCATTTGTAAACAACAAATGGAGTTTCTTGGGTAACACTAGTAAAATAGCAGCAAATAGCAATATTTGTTGGTAAAATAAAAGCAAACTTTTTTGTGTAACACTCACTTTTCAGCATGTAGGTGTGATACATTGAATGATATCTCATTCATAGTAGACATTGCAACTTGTTTACTCCATTATCATTATTACTTTCTTTAATTCCCAGGAGAATTTGCTTAAAGTTAGCTCAGAGCTACATCAACGAAATAGTTTTAATTACTCATACTTAACACTGATATCCAAGGATGGAAAAATTCCTACAGAGGTGTACCTTTATAAAGCCACCAACACCAAAAAGATATTAAATATTAATTATAATGTAGCCCATATAAGAATTAGCACAGTAAACCAACTTACACACACAAAAAATATATATTCTGCAATATTCTCGTGATGCTATGAAAGCTATCCACAAAATCTGACTGCCAAAAATTTTAACTTTTTTTCTATTGTAATAAAAGGAATATTTATCTAAAGGAGAAATAAAATCTCATTTGAAAAATTACAACAAAGGATTACTTCGAGAAACTTTTAAGAAACAGTGAAAATATAAGATAAGACTTTCATCACGGATAAAATTTAAAAAAAAAAGAAAAAAAGAAAGAAGAAAAGAAATCCTTTCAAGACACAAACAAAAAGTAGAGAGCATTATGCTACAAGTAGTAACTTATAGTGTAAAATGTGTATATAAGCTTATCTGTATTGAAGGAGTGGAAAGAAAAGTGGAAACCTGTATAAACTGTATAAAGCATGGTAAGCAGTCTGGTTAGGAAAGAAATATTCAGGCAACAGGATATTTTGAATTGGTAGTTCAGTAAGAATAATAACTCAACAGCTTCATGTTTTGTTGATAAATCTTGGAGGAGGAATAAAAATTGCTAGGATAGGTGCCATGCTAAAGGACTGTGGGTGTTCCTCACTTCCAACTCACTAACACCAACTACTCCAATACTGTTTTCAACAAATTTTATTGAAGAAAGGAATGATACAAGTATGCAATATATACAATGTAACAATTTACCAACAATAAGGAAAAGTAGCATGACATGTACAAATACCGGTCAAACCGGGAAAAGAAAATTAAAAAATTAAAACTAAGTTGACAGTGACAAAAGTCCTGAGGACCTGCACATAAAACTAACAATGGTTAAGGACACACAGTCCTCATTGAAAGAAGAAAGATATAGCCCACACAGGGAGCTGGCAAGGAGCAATAACAAGGAATAACAGTAATACAATAATCTCGCGCTGTGTAAGGACATACAAGAGAAGGAACAGGCAAATCATACTAGTCACAGGAAAGTGTACTCCAGTCAACCCTAGAAAGAGGTGCAAGTGCTGGCACAAGCAGCAGCATAATCACAGAACAATCAGAGAAGATCTCTGATAACAAGGTTCAGCTGCAGTGTTTGTAGCCTTATAGACGCAAAAGCCGGCCACAAGGTTGTCCACCTGTGTGCTAACATCACTAAGAGGAGAAGCATTCCGTGCAAAACGGAAAAAGGCCAGAAGGCTCACGGGCCGCCAAGATTAGCTGGCACAATTCCTGGTGAGTGAACAGTGTAGTTGGGAACACATACTCTTGAAAAAACTGGCGAACAGTATTGAGGAGATCAGCTTCGACAGGATCACTAGGGTCCCTGGCGGTGTCAAAGTCTTGTAAAACAGCAGGGGGTACGGGCACGAGACAAGGAACGGGAAACTCTAATGGTGACATCCTGATGATTATCTAGATTGTAGTTTGAAACTGTGAAATTTCTTTTTTGTGCTATCGGACGGTGAGACTTATTTGGAATCAGTATTGGTACATAGGATGGTTTTCGATGTACTTTAAATTGAAATTCATGATCTGTTCTTGTTATCCACACATCTAAAAAATGTACTCTTGTTTTGCTCCATTTCTAAAGTTAAAACTATGGTTCAAAAAATTTCTGTAAACCTTTTTGCTAGTTCTCTTCTTGCATATTTGAAACCAAAAAAATATCATCTACAACACGTTTATATAGACTGGTGTGCAAAAATTAAGGACGAAGAGGAGAAAGTAGCAGAACAGCGGAACGAGCAGGTAGAACGGACCAAAAGACCACTCATGATATACACTAGGGTCTGGTACGGTAGAGCATGCGCATATATGCTGCATGACGGGGGGGGGAGTGTTGGAAGGGTATAAAGTACACAGGCGGTGTAAGCTCAGCAATTCGGTGAAAGCTATTGCACGGTGTACATCGGTTTGAACGACATCGAGTTGCTGCCACCGTGTGATATGGCCAACAGGCAATCTAGTAGACGACATCTGGATGACTTTACCTCAGGTCGCGTTATTGGGAAGTTGGAAGAAGGTCGAAGTGTGACTAGTGTGGCCGAGGAGTTCGGGATGGCTCACAGCATCGTTTCACGAGCTTGGAGAACATTTCAAACGACAGTAACAGCTGTCAGATAGTTTAGCAGTGTTCATCCACGAGCAACCACGGCGGCGGATGGCTGGTATATTGTCCTACAGGCGAGAAGAGACAGACGGAAGACAGCGGGAGAAATCGCAAGGCACATGCAACAGACAACTGGACGTCCGTGGTCTATTTGCACGACGACCAGTACGGTGTGTGCCATTAACACCTACTTATCGGAGACGGCGGTTTCTGTGGTGCCAGGAACACAAGAACTGGACACATCAGCAATGGGGTCGAGTTCTCTTTACGGATGAGAGCCGATTTAGTCTTACGAGCGATTCTGGACGTATACACATCTGGAGAGAGCAGGGAACACGCAATCACACCTCCAACATCATCGAAAGGGACCGGTTTCGGTTTGGAGGTGGCAGAGTTCTCGTTTGGGGCGGTATCGTGCTTGGTAGCCGTACTGACCTCCACATCTTCCAAGGAGGTTCAGTCACTGGTGTCCGCTATTATATCGAGGTTCTCCTGCCTCACGTGCGTATGGTTAGAGGTTTTGTGGGTCCTCAGTTCCTTTTCATGGACGACAACGCTACACCTCATCGTACAGTGGCTGTCACAGAGCTGTTGGAGAGTGAAGATATTCAACGTATGGATTGGCCCGCAAGATCCCCGGAACGAAATCCAATCGAACACGTGTGGGACCTTCTCGGGAGACGCTTGGCAGCACGTCACCAGCCGCCAATGTATTAATGGTTGTTCTGTTAATGTGTTTATTATTTTTATTAATGGTTGTTCTGTTAATGTGTTTTTTATGACACGTGCCCATCACGAGTGATGGGAACATGTGATAAGATAGATTAATTCAACATCGAATAGGTTACGCCCCAGTTTGGGTCACACGTGTGATGGGCGTGTGTTAGGGCACTTGCCCTCCTAGCTTCCCTGGAATTTTAGCGACTCTTAGGGCGACTGCTTATAACCCTAAGAGCGGCCACCTAGATGGCACACTGGCTTCTGATCATTCGTCCGAAATATGTCTGGGTTCGAATGCCATCAAGGCATGGATGTTGTGTTTGTCTTATGTCATTGACTCTCTCCCTTCCCTGGAACCAGAAGCCCTAAATCAGGAACTGGTGACTGCCTATAGCCCATCGAGTTGCTCACGGTGGTCGTTAAATTTTCAATAAAAAAAACAAAAACATAACAGCCGCTCAGTTGGTAACACCTAATCCTTCTTCAGCTGGGAGAAAAAACAAAAAAAACACCCAATCGCCGTCGAGATGCCACGCAACAGCTTACCATGAAAAATACGATCATCTTTTTTTTTTTTTTCCCTCATCTTCTGCGCATCTTCTGTTTCATAACTTTCTCATTTAGGGTGCGCAGACCAGGACCTTTGTAACATTCGCTTTGATATCTCAGGCAAAACCCTCCTGCTGCTATGGAAGCCCACTTAAATCAAATACTTAAGAAAAATAATGAGGACGCATACTTCTTGCGATCGTTGCTCAAACCAAATTTATTTCAGGTTGAAACAAAAATTATTTGCTCTATACCAACAAGTCATCTATTCACAAATTTCTGGCGAAACTGAATTTTTTTTTTTTTTTTTACGGATGTATCCCAAATAATGAAAAGAGCAAGTTATTGTTTTTTATCATCTTTTCGTTTCAGTTCAGGTTTTCAGATACGAACATTTCTGTAGACAAAAGTGCGTTCAATTTCCGCCGTTTGGGGTGTTTCTTCTTGAGTAGTGCATCAAAGTTTTAGGGGTTTAGTATTTTCTTAGTAAATCAACATAAATATAGGACATATGTGCATGAATATGAGTTTTACATTAATATGGGACAAAAGTTTAGGTGAATATGGGTTTTACATGTATATGCTGGTTTTACGTGGAAATAGTACATACATTTTTACTTAAATAGTGGACAAAATTTTACATGGATATAATTCAAGTTCAGCTCCAGACATTTGTGAATATGGGACATATTCATGTACAATTTACATGAATATGGAACAATCGAGAAGCACCGTTTGAAAATTTTTGCTAAAAACGGTGATTGAACTGCACCACTTGCAAAGTGTTCACAATAACACTTCATACAACTATCGAATTTGAAATATTCTATCTATATATAAAAAACTATAATTCCCACTTGGATAGTGTTCGTAGTGAATGTCGATGTTTAATTCCACAAATTGAAGCGTTTCACTGTGTTCATAGGGAAATGCTACTCAGTGTAGCCGGGGTTCGGACATTTGGGCACCGGACTTTAGGGCACCCGGACATTTGGGCACATTCCCTTTTAAAGCAATGAAATTGCGCTGCGTTAAAAATTATAGTGTTCCTATATTTCTCCCTACTTGAGCAAGTGGTGTGCACAAAATTTTTTTCACTTATATCTCATAATCATTAAGAAATTGAGACATATTTACAATTTTCTGTCTGAAAGACGAGGCGGGACCGGACATTTGGGCACAAATGTTTAAGGGGCTGTATAACAATTGCGGTTTCTTGGCCCAATAGTAAGAGTTTGACAGAGAAAATGTTCGCCGTAAGTTACTTAGGCACTAAATATTTACGGGCACGTGCCTACTCAGCAAACCTGTCGGGAGGGGGGGGGGGTAATACTAAAAGTGTAAAATATGAAAATTTTCTTGTCCGATCGGGAGATTTTCAGCATTTACAAACTATAACTGGAAACATTATCTCAGGGCATGAACCTACTGAGCAAACCTGTCGAGGGGGGGGGGTAGCGGTTAATACTAAAAGTGTAAAATATGAAACATTTCTCGTCCGATCGGGAGATTTTCGGCATTTACAAGCTACAACTCGACACATTATCTGAGCGCACGTGCCTACTCTGAAAACGTGTGTGTGTGTGTGGGGGTTAATACCAAAACTGTAAAATTTGAATCTACTCAGCAAACCTGGCGGCGGGGGGGGGGTATGAGAATTGTGAAATATAAAGAATTTCTTGTCCGATCGGGAGATTTTCAGCATTTACAAACTACAACTGGAGACATTAACTCAGGGCATGTGCTTACTAAGTAAACCCAATCGGGGGGGGGGTCAATACCAAAAGTGTAAAATATGAAAATTTTCTCGTTCAATCGGGAGATTTTCAGCACTACAACTCGACGCATTATTTGAAGGTATGTGCTTACTCAGCAAACCTGTCAGGGGGAGGGGATTGCCAAAAGTGTAAAATATGAAGAACTTCTCTTCCTACCCGGAGATTTTCATCATTCACATGCCTTCAGATAATGTGTCGAGTTGTAGCTGCTAAATGCTGAAAATCTCCCGATCGGACGAGAAATTCTTCATATTTTACACTTTTGAAATTATCCCCCCTCCCCCGCACTAGTTTCCTGGGGCAGCAGATGCCCTCAGACAATTGAATGACTTGTTGCTTGTAATGGCTGAAAATCTCCGGATCCGAACAGAAATTCTTTATATTTCATATTTTAGGTTTTAAGCCCCCCGACAAGTTTCCTGGGTTTGCTCATACTCGCAGAGAATTTGTTTAGTTATAGTTTATAGAAAAATACCGTAAATAAGAAATTACGGACATTTTATGTGTGCTTGAAGGGGGGGGGGTAAGAAAAATCCTTACCTCCTTCAAGGCTGTCAAACATTTAAAAAAGGTTTCGTCTATTTTAGTGTTTTAAATTTATCAAAAATTTGGCTATATTAACGGCGGGGGTCTCCCCCTCCCCATGGACACTCTTGGTGATATGTAATCATGAATATGATGTAATCCATATTCATGATTATGAGCTATGTAATCCTGATCCAGGACGACAAAATTGTCAAGTTTTCGGATATTATGCTTGTCATATTTACACCCAAAAAAACGTATTGTCATCTTCAAAATTTGTGCATTGTAATATTTTTTTAAACTCAATTATAATTGTCGTTTGTCTTACTGGAAACGTTTTCTCCATTCAATTCCCCTCACAGCGAAAAAAACCCGCAATTTTTGTACGGCCCCTCATGAAGATTTGTGCCCAAAAGTCCTAAACTCGTGTAGCCACGTAATCAGCCATTTTGTTTTCATTGGGCTGAACATGGCGCCGAATACCACGCAAAGCATCGAACAAAGTATGCTGGAGATGGATAAATTGTGTCCAGCGTACGTACTTTACAATTGCCGTAAAACCAAACTGTAAATAACATCGCTCCCTCACACTAACGTGAGAAAGCCTACAAGTGCACATGATCTTTCTTTTATTTAATATCAACCACTCAGAACGAGTTTCCTCCAACCAATGCTCATAGTGAACAAGGTGCGATCCTCAATGACTAAAAAGTTGCACTCGAAAGTGAATTTCCAAGTCGGTTTCACGCTCAGAAGGAAACCCCATTCCACATCATCGTGGTTGGGTTTCTGCGAAGTTCGGTGAGCGAACTCGCAAACCATACTATAGAAATGATCCTATGAAGTATGATCTTAACAACACTACGTGGAAATTAAGTATTGTATTATTTTTTTTTGTTGATAATACTGGCTACAATGTAATTGTTCAGAATGGCATTGACAAATCCTAAAAACGGTACGTCTTTTTCTAGAATTCCTGCTAAAATTAAATAAAAGTTTACTAAATACGTTTGCATAGGGACTTTAAAAATAATAATAAAAATGTACATCTTCATATGTATTGTAACTTTTCAAGTTACTCAGTAAATTAATGAAGGCGCAATAGTCTAAGCGATGGCCTCTGATCATTCGTCCGAAAAGGGTCCGGGTTCAAATCCCGTGAGGCATGGATATTGTGTTTGTCTTACGGCACTTGGTCTCTCCCTTTCCTGGAACCAGTGACTCAAAATTAGGGGCGGGCGATTGCTTATAGCCCATTGAGTTCCTCACGGTGGTCGTTACCTCCAAAGAAAAAAAAAATATATATATATATATCTGAAAAAAAGGAAACCTAATATGCAAGGAATTATGTAATAAGAAATAAATATGTAGAACATTTTGTGGTCACACTGCTATTAGGGTCTCAAACGAAACAAAATCTCTTAATGCATTACCTTCAAGGAAACTGATAAAGCGGGCACAATTTTAACTTTTTCCGGAGTGAGATGAGTAAACCACATGCCCAGATTGGAAAAAATGAAGTATCTTATCCTTCATTTACTTTAAATTCGGGAAGAAGTCGATCTTTTTTTTTTTTTTTTTTTTTTTTTTGATTGGAGGTTTAACGACCACCGTGAGCAGCTCAATGGGCCATAAGAAGTCGCCCGTCCCTAATTTCGGGCCACGGGTTCCAGGGAAGAGAGAACCAGTGCCGTAAGATAAACACAACATTCATGCCTCACTGGAATTCGAACCCAGACCCTTTCGGACGAATGATCAGAAGCCATCGCGCAGTCCACTGTGCCACCGGGGTGGCAAAGTCTTATCTACCTCGTAAATTCTGACAATTTGGAAATCCCAGTTCGTTGTCGCGTTCGTGTGTATTTATTGTCAACAACACCCAGGGGGCCGCCCCGGTGGCGCAGTGGTCTAAGCGATGGCCTCTGATCATTCGTCCGTAAGTGGTCCGGGTTCGAATCCCGGTGAGGCATGGATGTTGTGTTTGCCTTACGGCACTGGCTCTCTCCCTTCCCTGGAACCAGTGACCCTAAATTAGGGACGGGCGACTGCTTATAGCCCATTGAGTTGCTCACGGTGGTCGTTAAACCTCCAATAAAAAAAAAAAAAAAAAAACCACCCAGGGGTTCAACGCTGCGCCACCGGGGCGGCCCCCGGTGGCGCAGCGTTGAACGTGTGTTGTTCTTGCGCGCATGGGGAGATTTGTATTCGGCAAAGTTTGGCATACGTTGCAGGAGCGATGAGAACTTGTGAGCCTATAGCATAGTTTTCAGGAGGAAAGGCCTTAGGCCCATTAATTAATGTTTTGTGCCTGATTGAAAACGGAATTCTATAACCTTTACGCCTACACTAACGTTTTTATCACCAACCGACAGCCACGGAATTCGGACGTCACCGAAAATTTCATCATATTTTCCCCGAGCAGACGCTGCTGCTTAAGCTCGTTGTGTCGTGAAAGCAACTTAACGAGAGCAGACAGTTAAGCTTAACATGGCGGCTCGCGTTCGCAGCTATAGCGAGTGACATACTTTCGGACACTTAAACAGGTAGATCAGGTGTCTATCTCAAATTTTGGGACCGCGGGCGGCCTAGTGGACAACGTTTGTGACTGCCACGGAGAAGGCCACAGTTTCGATCTCAGGCAAGTACGAACGCTCGCACCATTAAATATCCGCCGTGCGTCGAATGGGCACGTTAAGCCGTCGGACCCCGGGTACTGGCTCCCCGGTAATAAATAAGGGCGCCTTTCTCCCCCTTTCTACCTCACTTCCGTGTTACTTTCCTATCGGGCACTCCAGCCCAAATCTCCTAGCTTCCTGTTTCAAAGGGTTGTTTAAGACCTGGGGTCAGACACCCCCTTCCTAAAATCCTCTACATATGATCTGATCTATCTAAAAAAAATTTTGTGCGAATCTTCTTTCCTAAGAACTGAAGATTGTATTGTTACCACTTTTAGCAAGATCCGTTAGAAAACAGAAGAGAAATGCATTAGAGTTATACAGCTTTAACTTGTTTTGCCAGCCTTATGAATAACAGCACGACCAATTCAAATTTGCTGACAATCCTCTTAAATTTCGACTCCCCAAATGGTTAAAAATGAAACATACCCTACAACCCCCCTCTGAAGTAGAATAAGTTTTACCATAATTCTCTTGTCCCCGAACACATGTCTTTAAAAGATCTACAAATTTACGGCAATTTGTTACCAAATAATTTCTATATATGTCCCCCAAACGTTGTAGCAATATAAGGTACCAATCTCCCGGGTATGAATGTACTGGGTCAATATGACCAGATGGTGAATGTAAGTGACTCTACTTAAATTAGCTGTGTGTCCTGACGACCGACACAGAATGGATGTTTGAATCAAATGGACGCTGCCAAGAGAGCTCTGGGTAAGCACAATTGTGGTATTTCAGAGAGGAATCTAGGGGGAAATCCAAGGGGAAAAGATCCACGGAAAAAAAAAATCCAGGAAATAAAAGCCACTAGAAAAAAAAAATCCACGGAAAAAAAGCCAAGGGAAATAAAATCCAACTCCAACGAAACAGTTATCTATTTACATGATTGACACAGGGCCGGGTTAAGAGGCAGGGCCCCCACCGACCAAGGGGTTCGGAATGTATGTCTGGGCAAATAATAAAGACAGAAAGAGGTTTATAAAATAGTTTTGTTTTTGTCTCGTATGATTTCCACTTGGTCACGAACAGTGGCTAAAAGATGAACAGATTTCAAGACAGTGACTCACCAAATGTAAAAATTTCATGTTGCTTTGTACAGCAAGTTCAGTGAGACAGTTTCAGCTTTTTCACTAGCATCCACCCACACCTCCCACTTTGCACTTGGAACCGTTAATAGTCAAAGTCCCCTGTGGCTTCACATTGCATAATTAAGCATGTGCTAAGAAAAGCGTACAATGCAAAATCATTAGGAAATCAAAGACAAAATCCAGTAATCTTAAACATTTAACACATGCCCTTATGAGAACGATGAAAAATACAGCGACTTATATTAATGCTCTGCAGATAATATTAGTTTGAAGAGTAAACTATGTATTAATTATCACAGCATATTGCTACAGATTCGTGTTTTAACGAACTTCATAAAGATTCCCTTGATAAGTTCTGTGTGAGCCCACCCAAATGTCTTAGCCTAGGGGCCCACTAACGACTTAATCTGGCCCTGGATTGACATTCCTGTTCTTAGAATATTATTTACTAGAATATTCTTTGCTGCATTTCCTCTTGCACATCGCGTTTATTTAAATTTTTTTCCCATTATTAAGGTACACTTCAATATGGTTTTATCTGTACTTACTTCTCAGAGCCTATGCTTACATCTGATAATTCATAATTTGCAAGGCTTACTTAATTTTTAGTGCAAAAAAAAAGCTAAAAAAAAATCCAGGGTAAAAAAACAACAGAGAGCCAGGGAAAAAATCAAATTAAAATTTTTAGACGACCCTCTAAGCTTCCTACATGGAAGTGACACAACAAAATCAGAAAAGAAGTTTTTATATGACCCCTAAATTTCCTACAAGGTCACCCAACATGGAAATGGACACAAGCAAATCAAAAATGCATGCAATTTTCATACGGCCTCCTAGTTGCTCAAACTTCCATGGAATCAAATTATGGTGTCTCATAATCTTTGAGAAGTGACTTTTTTTATTATTTGTAATATAAGGGTAGGCTAAGTATGATTATGAAAAAATTATGAACTTCATATAAAGTTATACTATAAAAATGGATTTGGATACGTGAATTAATATGAACTAAGATCCATGAAAAAAGCCAGGAAATTTTTATATGACCCCCTAAGTTTCCTACTGGTTAGCCAACATGAAAGTACTTCCCATACTTTAATCTTCCCATACTAATAATTTGGGCAGAGCCAGATTAAAGTAGACTTCCTATACTTTAATCTGGCTCTGCCCACCTCACACACAAAGCATCAAATAGGTTAGTACAGAAGTGAGGGTGCAACAAAGTAATAAGTCTATACATTGTAAGGTACTTTGAAAATGCTGATTCGTAAACCCACGACTTTCGCTGTCCCAAAATGGGAAATAGTTACTGGCTCTTGATAACATTTTATTCCATATTTATACATATTCAGATTGGTGTGTTTCTTTGAACAGTGAGCTTTTGCCATTTTGAGAAAACACTACACAATGTCCTTGTAATCCTAGGTGACATTCTTATACTTGTGTGGTTAATCAGAGGAAATGTTTTGATTACTTTTGTTGATTGCTGAGGTTAAATTAATATTTTCTTCATAAAATTAAGAAAAGACGTTTTTTTATTTATTGGGGGTTTAACGACCATTATGAACAACTCAATGGGCTACAAGCAGTCACCCATCCCGAATCTAGGGGTACTTATTCCAGGGAAGGGTGAAAACCAGTGCCGTAAAACAAACACAGCAACATCATGCCTCAGCGGGATTCGAACCCAAACCCATCTCGGGTGAATGGTGACAAGTCAGTGCTTAGACCACTGTGCACCATGGCAGCAGACCACACATTTCCAACACACATAAGAAAAATGAGTCAACTGTTAGATTATTTTTCTATTTTCAAGATGTGGGTGTTTTTTTCTCATACCACTGGTTTCGGGAAAGGAACAGAGGCAGCAGCATCAGACATGCACACCATCCACGTGTCACCCAGGACTTGACACCAGGTGATAGTCAGAAGACAGTGTCTTTGACCACTTGGTCTCTGGAATGGCAAAGTAGGATCTATATGCTATTTCATTCACAGATGTATGCATACATACACTACCATATAAAATAAACCTGGATATCTCTGTTGATATGCAATAGGGAGTCCTATCAAAGCTCATGATTCAGACTAGTATACAAGGAAAGTCGGGTGAGCCACAGAAGTTTGTTTTATCTAAATCGTAGTTTCCAGATTTTGCAGTTGATTTCAAAACTAATTAAACATACCTTTTCCAAGAGTATTATAGAATCACTTTTAAGTGATGTATCAATTAACATGCAGGGCTTGATTAAAGTACAAATCAGCAGGGCCCAGGCCTTTTTTTTAAAATGGTTTTAGAAAGGGAGGTTCCTGTCAACAGAGGGGCCAATATCATATATAACCTCTATTAAACATTTGAACAGTGTAATGGTTAAATATATATGTAACCATTGTTGAATATTTTATTATTATTTCAAAATGTTTGAACAATAGATATCGATCTTATATGTAATTTTGAAAGTGTTGTACCAGTCATACAGCTAAGAAAGCCAGAAAAGGACCTATGTAATATACCTGTGCCCTAATTAGGGTTCAGATTTGTCTACCTTGTTGCCCACCCCAAAAAACCTGGATTTATTTATTTATTTATTTATTTTTGGAAAACCCTAAAAATCCATGACAAAATGGCACCTTTCTTTATTCAGGTTTCATTCTTTTTTAACTATCTTCATAATACTAGGGCATCCACTCAGTTTCCAGTACTTTCATTAAAGGAGGAGTTTCAGTTTTCAAAAAACTGCTTGTTACTCTTTCAAAATACTTACTCACTTCAAGGTCACACAAGCAGTTTTACTTTACAATTTATTACAAACTGTAAAATTATCAAAATTACTATTCAAAATTTTACAAATTTGCGGATTATTAACAAATTCTACGACTTTTCAAGTATTACACAATCAGATTTACTTCTTACAATGAAATATAGATATAGATTCTGTCATGTCCATCTTATGATGATAGCACCAGCATTATATATTGGTAAAATATTTTGTTTTTACAAGGGACTCACCATTTTCCTGGCCCTGAGCCGCTTGAGTGCCTTAGTGCCCTGGTGAAATGAGGAATCTTTTTTCAATATGGTGATTTAACATTTACCTTTTACGCCACTTCGCATTTCTTTTGCTAAGTTAATTATTAGACTCCAGAGTGGTTCTTTTCACATCCCACCTCCTCTCTTGAGTAATTATTAGTCTCCAGAGTAGTTTTTATCTCTCACATCTTCTGCTGTGTAATTATTATTATTAGGCTTTATAGTTGTTGTTTTTACCTGCCGTATCTTCTGCTGAGTAATTATTAGGCTTTAGAGTTGTTTTTACCTCCCACATCTTCTACTGACTTATTATTAGGCTCAAGAGTTGTTTTACCTCCCATCCTTTCTGCTGAGTTATTATTAGGCTCCAGTTGTTATTGTCTCTAACCTCTTTAGCTCAGTATTTACTAGGCTCCAGAGTTGTTTTAACCTCCCTGAGTTAAAAACAGCAACACCTCTGCTGAATTATAATTAGGCTCGAGAGTAGTTTTTACCTCCCACCCCTTTCTGCTGAGTAATTAATAGGCTCTAGAGTTGTGTTCATTCTCTGGGTTCTCTTCAATAAGACTTAGCCATTTTGCCTTTCAAAATTTAAATATTACTATTTGAAATATTGTTCTGTAAATATTTTATTTACAATAATTGACATTTTATTGGGAATAAAAAGAAGTGATTGCTTTTCTTGTTATAACAAAAAGCTGCTCCTCAACCCTACCTACCTTTATATTTAAATAGGGGAAAATTAATAGAGAACAGCATCATCTGCTTTTTAAACAGCACCAGGATGATTAACCTGCTACTGCAAAAAGGAAGGTTCTCAGCCCTTCCTCTGTTTGCAATCAGGAAAAATTTAGAAAATAGATACACTGTAACTTGTACAGAGAACTAGCGGATAATGCTTACCTTGGCATTCCTTTCTAGCGACGGGGACATTTCACGCACGTGTTTTCCGGTCTTTGTTGAGGTTATTGTCCTAAAGTCCGTTGTATGCGATGACTGGCTTTACTTCTCACACTTTTCGCTGGGTATACTCATTGGATCTTTGCTTTAGGATTCCAAACATCAATTTTTACCGTTCTTTATACTCGAAATTTTCGCCCATACTCTGGGCATCTTCAGGAGCGTGGCGACTTTACCACCAATGTTCGTGGCTAACTTCGCGCTAATGGAGTCCGATACTCCTTGTTGCCATTCGTCGGAAAAACTTTCCTGGATATATTTCGTTAACAAGCCCGGCTGGCGCCATCTATGTTTAGTTACGAACACTTCTTCTTTTTTTTTTTTTTTTTTTAATTTTTTTATTTATTTAATTTCTTCTCCTATCCTGGTTTTCTTGTCTTTTTTGCCTGTTTTTCTTTTGTTGTTGTTTTTCTTGTCTTATTAGTTCTTTCCACAGGCCCGATAATGTGCTAGGGTCGTTCTGGTTACATACCCTTGCTTTATTTTTGTAGATTAATATTGCTTCTTCCCTCCTCATTTGCCTTTCCGATTTTTTATTCTTTTTTAGCATTTTAATTTCATCGAACTTTGGGAATGTCCGGTTTTCCAAGCAGAATTGCACTAAAGCCGTTTTGGCTTCTTTTTTTTGCCAGTTAGATATGTGTTGTTTAAGTCTTTTTTTAATCTGTTTTTCGTACTCCCAATGTACGATATTGGGGGTATGTGTGCTATTGGAATTTCGTAGGTTCCTGATTCTTCTAGCATTTTTTCCTCTGTTTTTTTGTTGACAGTCATACTTTTCACGGTGTGCACTGAGCTTCCTAGTTGTAAGTCATATTTAGCACAGTGCCTATTGATTTCTTTACTCACTCCTTCCAGGTATGGGAAAGCTCCAATGTATTTCAATTTTTTATTTCTCATCTTCCTTTGGTTGTGCACTTCTTGGCCTTCTTTCCTCTGAGTCATATGCTCTTTACTCTCATGTATCCATTTATTAATTAGCTTGCTCGGGTACCCATACTCTTGTGATATTTTCGAGATAAACTCTAGCTCTTGATTTTTTAGCCTGTTGTTAGATGTGTGTGTGTACGCTCGCCGTATCAAGTTTACTATGCTGTTTTTTTTTTTTATGTATCACTGGATGGTGCGACGAGTATGGTATCAGTACAGGTATGTAAGTTGCTTTTCTGAACACAGAGTATTCAAAACTATTTTTGTTTTTCTTTAGTTGAATGTCCAGGAAGGATAGGCAATTATCCTCTTCAAACTCAATAGTTAGCTCTATGGTGTTACATATTTTGCTAAACTGCTGTGCTAGATCTTGTAGCTCGGCTTTGTTAAGTTTAGACATTATAATAATGTCGTCTACATATCGAGCATAAAGTATTGGTTTTTCAGGTAAATTTTGAATAATTTCTTTTTCGAGGTATGCCATAATCACTTCTGCGTATAATGCCGATAATGGGGATCCCATAGGGCCACGTTGTGTTTGTTTATATATATTTCCTTCAAAATGGAAGATGTTGTTTTCCTTGATGAAATATAAGGTATTCTTTAGCTCTTTCAATTGTGACAAGTTTAGTTCTTTGTTGATGCTTAGTTGTTGCATAATCAATTCGATGGCTAGCTCGACAGGAGTGTTTGGGTATAACGCCTTAACATCCATGGAGGCCATAGTTATTTGCTCTAGGTCTTGATTAATTAATTTGATTTTTTCTATAAACTCATAGCTATTCTTTAATGTATATTGATTCCTCGAGAATATTGGGGATAGATAGTTGTATATCTTTTTTTCTAGGTTGATGAGTGGTGAGATTTTTTTCGATAGAATCAGTCTTAAAGGTGTGTTTTCTTTATGAGTTTTAATTTTCGAGAATATTTTTGGTATCCCTGCTCCCATTGGAGGGTTTGCATTTTTTATTTCTGTTGGTAACGTGCTGTGGTTCCTTATATTAGCCAGGAAGGTAAGTTGTTTGTCGGTGGGATCTTTGTTGATGCTATCGCACTGTAGCTCTGAGATGGCCTTCCGCATTTTATCATTATATTCCAAAGTGTCCATAATACCAATTTGCCCTGTTTTGTCTGCTTCGCAGAATTTGATCGTGGGGTCTTTGCAGAGACGACATTATTATAATGTCTAAACTTAACAAAGCCGAGCTAAATATCGCACGTAAAAGAGAATAGTACAATAATTAGAGCTATATAATAGTCACAATTAGAACTACTAAGTGGAATAGATACACTGTCTTGACAAAGTAAGATTATCTGTTCTTTCAGTTGCAGATCACTGGATAAAATGAATATGGTCTATTGTCCCTTCAACAGCTTCTTAAACTTTTGAATAAAAAGATTTTAGATTAAATACTGTCTTCTGTTTTATTGAAATTCAAATCATTTTCAGTACTCAGCCATTTTCAATAAAAATCCAAAAAAAAATTATTTTACTTTTAAAGTAAGGTGAGTTTCACCTTTAGGTGCTCAGCCATCCTGGTCGATTGTTTACAAGAAAAAAAGTGAAACTTCTAAAATAATAAAAAATTACAACATTCACCCTAAAAAAGTGAATTTTTGACATAAATTTTAAAAAATCATGTTTCAAAAAAGTGGAAAGAAATAGCAAAAATGATGAGCAATGTACACACATATAAAATAAAATAAAAACTAAAAACAACCATCACAAAAAATAAATATTACACGAAGAAATTTTTATAAGTCTTTTTGTAGGATCACCAAACTTGAGTCCTGTGAAGTCACACATATTAAAGTGACCAAAAAAATATCTAAAACTCATGACTAATAATGTGCAAACAGCTTTCATAAACAACGGCAGTTAGCTTCATGAGGGATTTACCCACAGAGACACATTTAAAATGGCCAAAAACTCTAATTATCATATTCTGGAATGCAAATAGTATTCATGAACAATAAATATAGTTTCCTGGATGATGCAACTACAGTGCCACACAGTTTTAAAATGGTCAAAAGCATCTCTAAAAATCATATCCTGGAATGCAAATAGGATTCACAAACGATAAACGCACACCTGCATTACCTCACATTTAAAATGGTCAAAAAATCTCCGAGAATTATACCCTAGAATGCAAATAGCATTTGCAAAAGACAAATGTGATTTCCTGGGTGACAGAACTCCAGAGCTACACATTTAAAATGGACAAAAACATTTCTAAAACCCATGTCCTGAATTCAAATATCATTCATGAACAACAAATGCAGTTTCCTGGGTAACACAACCACAGAAACATACGGTTAAAATGGCCTCAAAATCTCCAAAACTGGTAAAAACAAATGCAGTTTCCTGGATGACACACCTGCAGAGAAACATAGGGTGCAGTGGTCTAAGTAATGGCTTCTGATCATTCATCCAAGATGGATCCTGGTTTGAATCCCGGTAAGGCATGCATGTTGTGTTTGTCTTACAGCACTGGTTTGCTCCCTTCCCTTAAACAAGTGGCCCTAAACTAGGGTTGGGAAACTGCTTATAGCCCATTGAGTTGCTCACAGTGGTCGTTAAACCCCCAATTTAAAGAAAACAAAAAACAATACATTCAAAATGGCTAAAAAATATTTCACAGTCATGTACTGGAATGCAAATGACATTCGTAAACAATGATCGCCCACCCTTAGAGCCACACATTTAAAATGGCCACAAAAATCTCTAAGACCATGCTGTAGAATACAAATGGCATTTGTAAATAATAAATGTCTACCCAGATACCCACACTTTTGAAATGCCAAAAAAAAAAAACAAAAAACAAAAAAATACTCTGAGACCCATGCTTTGGAATGCAAATCACATTCACAAAAAAATATAATTTCTTCTATAACAAACCTGCAGAAGCACACGCTTAAAATTGCCAAAAAAGCTCTAAAATCATATCCTGGAATGAAAATAGCGTTCATAAACAACATACGCACAGCTGAAGAGCTGCAGATTTGAAATGGCAAAAAGAAGAAAAGAACCTCTAAAAACCTTACCCCTCAATTAAAATAACATTTGTAAACAACAAATGCATTTTCCATGAGTGACTCACATGCAGTGGCACATTTAGAATGGCTAACAAAATCTTTAAAAATTATATCATACAATGCCACGGGCATTTGCAAAGCACAAGTGCACATCCTAAGAGCCACTATTTGAAATGGTTAAAAAATATTCAAAAATCATATCCTGGAATGCAAATAGCATTCGTAAACTGCAAATGTGCATCCACAGAGCTACACATTTCAAATGGCCAAAAAATCTCTAAAGCTCATTTTCTGGAATTCAAACAGCAAGGCAACAAAACATTGTTTCCCGGGTGACACAACCACAAAGCCGGGCATTTAAAATGGCCAAAAATATGCAAATATCTCATCCTATAATGCAAAAAAATACTGGAAAACAACAAATGCACACACGCAGAGCCATCAATTCAAAATGGCCAAGAGATCTCAAGGAATCATTTCCTGGAATGCAAATAGCATTTGTAAGAACAAATGCAGTTTTCTACATATTGCACCTGAAGAGCCACATATTTAAAATGGCTAAAACATTTATAAAATTTATGTCTAAGATGCAAATTACCTTTTCTAACAACAAATACACACACCCAGAACCACATATTTAAAATTACCAAAAAAAATCTTTAAAAATCATATGCTGAAATGCAAACAGCATTCATAAACAACAAATGCAAGTCTGCAGACACACATTTGAAATGGCCAAATACCTTTTACAGATAATACCCTGGAATGCAAACAGCATTTGCAAAAAAAAAAAAAAAAAAAAAAAAAAAATGCAGTATTCTGGGCGACAAACCCACAGAGTTTCACGTTTGAAATGCCTTCTTCCTCCCTCCCCCAAAACGTTTTAAAGTTACATCCTGGTTGCAAATAGCATTCCTGAATAACAAATGCATACCTGCAGAGCCACAACTTTGAAATGATAAAACAGTATCCAAAAATCACACCCTGGAATGCAAATAGCATTTGTATACAACAAATGTACACCAACAGAGTCACATATTTAGAAATGACAAATTTTTTTTTTTATCTAGAAATCATTTTCTGGAATGCAAATAGCATCAGTACACAACAAATGCATACCCGCAAAGCCACAAACTTAAAATGGCCAAACAACCTTTAAAAACAATACAGTGTAATGCCAATAACATTCATAAATGACAAATGCAGTTTACTGGTTGACACACATGCATGAAAATTATTTAAAATGGCAAAAAATCTATAAAAATCACATCTTGGAATTCAAATAGTATTTGCAAAGGACAAAGACACATCCTAAGAGCCACACATTTGAAATACTTAAAAAAGTAACCAAAAATCATACCCTGAAATGCAAATAGAAGTTGTAAACAACATAGGCATGCTAGCAGAGCCACACGTTTAAAACAACAACAACAACAACAAATCTCTTAAAATCATACCTTGATGGCCTAAAGACCTCTGAAAATCATACCCTGTTATGCAAATAATTGTGATTCGTAAATGTCACACCTGCAGAAACACCAATTTAAAACGGCAAAAAAAAAAAAAAAAAAAAAAATCCCTAAAAATCACATCCTATGAGCTACACCTTTAAAATGACCAAAAAATATCCAAAAATTATGATTTGAAATGCAAATAGAATTTGTAAATAACAAAGACACACCAGAAGAGCCACAAATTTAAAATGGCCAAAACATCTCAAATTCTTTCTGTGGAAATTCAATAGCATTTGTAAACACATGCAGTTTTCTGTTTGACACACCACAGAACTGCACATTTAACATTGCCAAAAAATATGAAAAAAATTTCTTTCTCGAATGCAAGCAACAAATGCACACCCACAGAGCAGCACATTCACAATGGTCAAAAAATCTCCAAGAATCATACCCTGGAATGCAGCTAGCATTGAAAAAAAAACATGCAGTTTCCTGGATGACATACCTGCAGACCACACATTTGAAGTGGGTATAAATCATGTCCTGGAATCCAAATGGCATTTGTAAATAACAGATGCACACCGCTAGAACCAGACATTTAAAATTGAAAAAAAAAAAAAAAAAACTAAAAATCATATCCTGGAAAGCAAATGCCATTAATAAACAACAAATCCTGTGTTAAATATTTCCCAGCCATTTTAAATGAGTGGCTCTGCCAGTATGTGGTTTTTGTTTTCATTTGTATTTTTGTATTTCATAACATTATACCTATCTGCCAAGTAATTATTAGGGTCTGGAGGTTTTTTTATTTTTTATTTTAAGGGGTCTCTGCTTGAAAAGAGTTACTTTATTGAAAAAAAGATGTGCCTCTTTTTCTTTCAATAAGACTTTGGCATTCTGCCTTTCCAAATTTAAATATTGCTATTTAAAATATGTTCTGTAAAAATCTTACTTACAATAATTGACATCTTATTTGGAATAAAAAGAAGTGGTTACTTCCCCTGCTATGTCAAAATGCAGTTTCACAAGCCTACTTACTGCTGTACTTAGGATAAAATTAGAGAACAGAGTGGCTGGTACATTTTCAAAAGCAACAGCAGGCTGCTTAACCTGCTATGGCAAAGAGCGTGATTCTCAACCCTCATATCATTGCACTCAGAATAAATATAGAAAATAGGTGCACTGCTCTAAAAAAGTAAGATTCTCTTCTCTTTCAGTTGCAGATCATCGTATATAATGAATATGGTTCTCTGCCCTTTCAAAACCTTATTGAACTGTTGAATAAAAGCATCTTTGATTAGATACTGTCTTCACTTTTCATCAAAAAAAAAAATGTTTCATTTTTTTGTACTCTGTCATTTTCAATACTTAGACATTGCAAAAGGAATTATTGTATTTTTAAAATAAAATAAATTTTACTTTCAAGTGCTCTGCCATTTCGGTCAATCCTTCAAAAGAAAAATATAAAAATTCTAAACTAACTAAAAATTGCAAAAAATAATCCTAAAAAGGTGAATTTTTGATATAAAGTTGGTAAAAATCATGTTTTAAAAAAGTGGAAAGAAATAGCAAAAATGCTGGGCAGTGTACACACATATAAAACAAATATAAACCATAATCACCTGTCAAACAAAATAAATATCACACTGTTGTGTAATCACCGAAGTTCAGACCTGCTGATCTACACATATTAATACCACAAAAAAAAAAAAATCACTAAAAATCATGTCCTGAACTGTGCAAACAGCTTTTATAAACAACATCTGCAATTAGTTTCCTGTGTAACACCCACAAAACCAAACATATGAAATTGACAAATAATCTAAAAATCCTATCCTAGAATGCAAATAACATTCATAAACATAAAGACAGTTTTCTGGATGACAAACACAGAGCTAGACATTTCAAATGGTTAAAAAGTCTTCAAGAATCATGCAATGGAATGCAAACAGCATTTGTAAACAACAAATGTACAGCTGCTGACCCACACAATCAAAATGGCCAAAAAACCTCTAAAACCTATACTTTTGAATGCAAATAGCATTTGTAAACAACAAATGTACAGCTGCTGACCCACACAATCAAAATGGCCAAAAAACCTCTAAAACCTATACTTTGGAATGCAAATAGCATTTGTAAACAATAAAAGCAGTTCGTTTGCTGAATGAACATCTGCAGACCAACACATATAAAATGGCCGAAAAATCTCTTAAAAAGCATAACCTCAAATGAAAAAAAAACTTTTGTTTACACACCAAATGCACAACCGCAAAGCCACATACGATATTCAAAATGGACAAACAAATCTCAAAAAATCATTTACTGGAAAGTTAATAGTATTCATAAAACAACACATTCAGCTTCCTGAATTAAAAACCTTTTTTAGTCATTTTAAATGTGGGGCTTTCAGGGTGTATCGTGCAGGAACTGCCTTTCTTGGTAATAACTGTTGTCATGGCTATTCTTGGACTTGATACACTATAAATTTCACTAAATTATGTGTTTTACACAGGAATAAAGGAAATTACTTACAGTCAAATTTTTGGGTAGCACACCCTTCATCAGGACTACACTTTAGTAGGTGTCACCATTCATTAGCCAAATTCTAACCTTTCACATCATTTAATGTTGTACCTGCCTCCAGGATTACAAAATAAAATTAGTAACTACCTTCCAAAATTAAAGCAAAAACAGGAAAACATTCTGTTACAGGAAGGAATGGTCTACAGCATAAAATGTGAGTGTGGTCTCAGCTATGTGGAAGAAACAGGCAGGCAGCTTAAGAGTAGATTAGCAGAACATAAAGCTGCAATTAGAAATTTGACAAACAAAACAGGTTTGGACAGACATGTTCAAAATACAGGACATGAAGTACTTTGGGACTCTGTAGAAGTTCTGACACATTAACAGCACTTTTTCAAGAGAAAAATGTCAGAAGGACTGGAAATTGAGAGAAGAAGAGTTACAACATTAAATGATGTAAATGGTTGGAATTTAGCTAATGAATGGCAATACCTACCATATTATAGTCCTGAGGAAGAGTAGGAGTGCTACCTGAAAATTTAACTATAAGTAATTTCTTTTATTCCTGTGTAAAACCCATAATTTAGTGAAATTTATATTGCATTTCTTGTTTACAAATGGTTCTTGGAGATTTTTTGACTATTTTAAATGTGTTGCTCTATAGGTATAAATTTGTTGTTTGCAAATGCCATTTGAATTCTACGACATGATTTTTTAAAAATTTTTAAGCCATTTTTGATGTAAAAAGTGGAAATCACTTTCCAGAATGTAAAAAAAAAAGCACTCGCAAATAACAAATGCACACACACAGAGCCACACATTTAAAATGGCCAAACAATCTCCAAGAATCATAGCACAGAATACAAGTAGCATTCATGAACAATAACTGCAGTTTCCTGCACAACACACCTGCAAAGCCATACATTAAAATTGAAAAAAGTATCTCTATAACCCCATACCCTGGAATGCAAATAGCATTCATAAACAAGAAATGCAGTTTTCTAGATAACACACCTGCAGAGCCACACTTTAAAATGGCCAGAAAACCTACAAACCACATACTGGAATGCAAATAGCATTTGTAAATAACAAATGCAGTGTTGTAAGTGATACACATGCAAATCCATATCTTTGGCCAAACATGGCCCTTCTGCCATAAAAATCCACCAACCAACTAACCAGCAGAGCCACACATTTCAAATTACAAAAAAATATCTAAAAACCACATCTTGAAATGCAAATAACATTCATAAACAGCAAATGCAGACACTAAGAGCTGCACATATTAAATGTCCAAAACACCTCTATAAATTCTACCCAGGAATACAAATAGTGTGTGTGTGTGTAAATAATAAATGCAGATCTCTAAATTAAAGACCTACCTAGCCACACATTTAAAAAGGCCAAAATATTTCTAAAAATTATATCCTGAAATGTATGACATACCTGCAAAGCCCTATGTTTAGAATTGTCAAAAAAGTTTTGAAAATTATATCCTGGGAATATCATTCATATGCAACAAATGCAGCTTCCGGTTTTAAAGATTTTTTATCCATTTTAAATGTGTGGCTTTGCAGGTGTGTCAACCAGGAAATTGTATTTCTTGTTTACCAATGTTATTTGCATTACAGGGTATGACTTTTTGGAGATTTTTTGACCATTTTAAATGTATGGCTGTATGGGTGTGCATTTGTTTGGAAATGCCCTTTGCATTTTAGGACACAGTTTTTAAAGATTTTTTAGCCATTTTGAAAGTAAAAAAATTTAAAAATCACATCTTATAATGAAAAATGCTGTAGTAAATAACAAATGCAACTCACAAACTGTGGACAAATAACTGAATAAACTATCATAAGATGAGAGCTGATGCACACATAATTAATCCCCTCCCTCCCAAAAAATTTTTAAAAACACACCACCACTTCCTGAATTACATGAACCAAGAAGGCATACTTTGCCTTTGAAAATCTGAGTATGTAACAAATGTTCTTTGTGAGAGGCACAAACATTTTCACAATGATGTTTATATACACAACCAATTTAATAGTTGTATTTTTGCATGTGTGGGTGCAGTTGAAACTTTTGGATGACAGATACATTTATATTCACAACCAATTTAGTAGTGGTAATTTTGCATGTGTAGGAAGGGTGTAAATTTACTGTATGATGTAATACTGATAATTATAGTTTTTAATACAGACTGGTAAAAACATAAAAGATTCAAATTACCCAGTGGTCCACTGGCTATTGGCAAGTAAAATTTCCATTGGACCACTGAACTACTAATTTTACTGGTCGTGGCCAATAAGTTTTTTTCTGTTTTTTTTTTTTTTTT
This sequence comes from Macrothele yani, assembly GCA_039090855.1. NCBI lineage: Eukaryota > Metazoa > Arthropoda > Arachnida > Araneae > Macrothelidae > Macrothele > Macrothele yani. Next base: position 35,270,363 of record CM077031.1, on the reverse strand, counting down.
TTTTTTTTCTAATTTGTCACAAGTTGAAAAATGAATTTCTATTTATTTTACCATGCTGTACAGTTTTCTTTTTAGGCTGCAAACTAGTAATTGGTTCATGAAATGCTGTTGGATAACAGCTATTTTTTTAATCCCTTATGATTGGTTAAGAGTGGAAGAAACAACAAATACAGAAAGACAGTTTCCCAGTCTTTGTCTTGTATTGGCAACAGCAGTCTTTTGTTACCTCCATTCCCACCATTCGAAGCTAAACAATAAAACATATTAAAAAAGGCTGCAAATGTATGTGAATTTTTGTGCCCATGGAATCTCCTCATTCCCTGTTTATTAAAAAACAGATTGGAAATGCACTCTTACTCTGCTATATCACCAATCCATCGGAATGTTATTTTGGAAACATTCTTTGTCCAGTAAGATGCACTTCCAAATTAGGTGTTTTAAAAACAAGCATTGGAGATAAGTATAAAACAAGCATTGGAGATAAGTATATTGAAATGATATATTATTTTCTACATATATTGTAAAATATCTTTTAATTTTTTTAATTTTTTTACGGACCAGTGGGCATGCTGGTTGACCAGTGGTTTGCAAAATCCATTGGTCCACTGGGCCAGTAGAAGGTTTATTTCTAATTCTAACACTGAAATACATGTAAACCGAATAAAAAAGTCTGAAATACAAGGGATTAAAAAATGTATTACACACAGCAGCCATGGAAATATTATTTAAGAAGTGGTGAATATATTTTTTTCATTTCAGCAGCCATGAGAAAAAGAATTAGTAGCTTTGGACAAAGCTCTTAAAATACTTTTTAGAACTCTACCTTGAGGGTATTTTTAGCATGTCTATCAAAAAGAAAGAAAGTTCTGATAATATCATAATCTTTCTGTGTCATAGGCATAGCCAAAGGTGTCGTCCTCGGGTCCGGACCCCCCCCTTTGAGGGGAGATTTAGTATGAATTTAAAGATATATATATGTTGACCGCCAATAGCAGTATATAACTATACCATCGGGATTAGAGGAAATGCTATCCCACACTCACCAACCCGCTTGGCCAGCGTGGTGAGTTATGGCCAAACCCCTCCAAAATGACTCCACAACTTAAATCTTAGCCCTCAGTCTCCGGCAGTTGGAATGTACCTGGCCAAGGCAGCGGCCAGTGCGACATGAAGGCAGAGGGTGCTAAGAATCACCGGAGGACCGGACTAGGCTGCCATCTGATGCTGACTTTGGCTACATATAATGGACACTCCCTATCGTCTGATTCAAGGCTTTTTGAATTGGAAGAGGAACTACAAAGGATCAAGTGGGACATTGTCGGGCTAAGTGAGGTAAGGAGAAAAGGAGAAGATCTCATTGAACTGAAAAGTGGACATTTCTTCTACTATCGTGAAACAGATACTGGCAGAACTAGTGGTGTTGGATTTATAACAGTGGCGGCCCGTCAGATGAGGCAAGTGAGGCGCCGCCTTACCTGAAATTCCGCAGAATGAGAAGTGAAAAAAAAAACTTCGGTCAGTAGCAAAGATATAAGAACTTTGCAGGATAAATGAAACACTGAAATTCACATTGTGATCCATGAATTAGGTTAATAAAGAAAGGCTTTCAAGAAGAGGAATGAATCATTATTTTTGCAAAGCAGCTGCATGTTTTAAGCGCTTAGAGGCGACCGGCTGAATCGTCTCGATGAGAAGCATGTTTTGAGAACTGGGGATCAGAGAAGAGCCCTACAGAGTGAACCCCCCACCCCCACGGTCCGAGGTCTACCTAAGGAGGTGCCAGACTTCCAGTAAGAGAAAGGAAATTTCTGAGGCGACACTCCATTTCGCTTAAACTGGAATCGCATCTCTGCTGTTATTGGAGAACCCAAGGATTGTGTATCCAATGGGCGCGGGAAAATGAGCAGATGACCTTGGTAAAAAGTGGTTTTACAGGCGATGACGCCGTTCGCCTCTAGACGCTTTGGAGTACGATGATTTCTACGTAGCTTTAACTATTCGTCAGAGTGTATTTGAGTCTAACTTTTTGTAGTGTGTTTTCAATCCTCTCTTCTGCGGGTGTTGGCTAGTTCATAGTAATGTTGAGTTTTTCTTCTTTTTTATTTTGTTACTGTTACTAAACAGCATATTTTGATTTTGGTTGGAAAATATGAATGGCCCAACAAACGACGTGATTTGTGTTCTGGAAGAAATTCCTTTTAAACACTGGAAAGATTATGATAAAAGTGATGTTCTCATATCTGGAAGACCGACACCTATAATAAGTTCAATATCTAAAGATAAGAAGTGCGGCAAATCGTTTTTTAGGTCTTTCAATAAATCATGGTACGAGATTTCCACCTGGCTTTCTGGTAGCTATTACAAGCAAACTCTCTTTTGCTGGCTATGCTTACTTTTGAGCAATAAGAAAAATGTGTGGAATACAACGGGTTATTTTGATCTGAAAAACTTTTCTCGTAGTGCAAAATTGCACGAAAGCTCTAAAGAGCATATAACTAATCACGTAGGTCTGAAACGAATGGAAAAAAATATAAACACTATTTCTGATATGCTCAAAGAAAATGCTGCTCTTCATAAAGCTAAGTTTAATGAAAAGGTCAGACTAAATAGGCTTTTTATGGAACATATAATCGATTTAGTTGTCGTCCTAAGCAAGCAAGAACTGCCTTTTCGAGGACATGATGAATCTATTTCCTCATTAAATGAAGGTAATTTCAAGGAGATGTTCCATTTGCTACTTCGTAGGAGCACCCCAGAATTAAAAGCACATTCTGAAGAAATACGAAGCTTATTTTCTGGACAATCTAAAACGATACAGAATGATTTACTGGAGTGTATTCATGAATATATAAACGAATGTGTTAAAAGCAAAATTAATGAGTCAATTTTTTTCAGTGCAAGTTGATGATACAACTGATATTACTCAAAAATCACAGTGTTCAATAATTGTCAGATACATATTGGACTCAAATTGTGAAGTAGTTGAGCGCTTCCTTGGTTTTTATGATATCAGCACTGACAGGACTGCTGTGGCACTGTATGATCTGCTAGCATCGGTTTTGGAGGAGTTTGATTTTAAATCAAAGTTAGTAGGCCAGTGTTATGATGGTGTAAGCGTTATGGCTGGAGAGTTGAGCGGTCTGCAGAAAAGAGTCAAGCTAGAAGCCCCGCAAGCTTTGTTTACCCACTGTTTCGCCCACCGCCTTAACCTTGTCCTACAACAGGGGTGCAAAAGTATTGTAAAATGTCGCATATATTTCGCAACTGTATCCAGCATGCCCTCATTTTTTCATAAATCTGCCAAGAGAACCCACGTAGCAGATTCAGTTGTTGGGAAACGGATTCCTCAAATAGCGGAAACACGTTGGGCATCACGTTCGCAAATTATGCGTTTAATTGTAAACGAATGGGGCAAATTAAATAATGTGTTTGAAAACATAATGAATGACCCGGAATCAACGGAGCCATAGGATATTTGAAAAATTTCACTAATTTTGAATTTGCTTTTTTATCACTGATTTTTCATGACATTTTCGGAATTACGGATGTACTGTTTGATGTTTTACAAAAAAAGACTTTAGATATCAGTTATTGCCAAAGACAAATTAAACAATGTTGCGAACGAATAAATAAGAAAAGGAATGTAACCACTTACTTGAAACATTTCAGTGAAGCAATTAGTTTGAGTGGAGGTCCTAAATGTCGCCAAAAGAAACATTTGACTGAAGAAGAAGTGGAAAACTATTACAAAATTTTGTTTTACGAAATCGTTGACAGCATAATAGTCCAAATAAATACCAGATTTGAAGATATGGGAAAGCTCGAGTTTCTGCAGCTGGTTGACAGCTCAAAATACCATAGTTATTCAGAGTCATTTCCATCCAGTGCCCTTAACACTCTCAAAAAAATTTATCCAAACATTTTTACAGACACACAACGACTAAAAAACGAATTAATTTTTTTATATAATGATCACAACTTCAGGGAACTCAGTGTTCAGAAAACCTTGAAAACAATGAAAGAAAACGAGCTGAAAGATGTGTTACCAGAAGCCTACAAATTATTTTCTCTTGTATTGACACTGGCATCAACAAGTTCTTCTGCTGAAAGGAGTTTTTCTTGTTTGAAGAGAATTAAGACTTACCTCCGTAATACAACGGCACAAGATCGTTTGTCTTCACTCGCTAAAATTTCAATCGAGAAAGAATTGCTGAACCATCTAATGTCCACTCAACCATTTTATGATCTGATCATAGACAAATTTGCAGCCAAAAAGGATCACAGAATTGAACTTATTTATAAAACATAAACTGAAAGCATTCTGTTCGAGACCAAAGCAAATTAATATCGTATTCCTCTGTTTTTAATTCCAGGTTTAAATTACCTAATACTTTTTTTATATAGAAATGTGCTTCTTTAAGTTGACTTCTCCTGTACATAGTTATCACGAGATTAGACTTCAGTTTGTGACCCGTGCTAAATGCACCTTCACTAATATGCCAATCGAACTGTGACTTTTATTCAAGCTCAAGAAACATTTCGCGAGAAAACAATTTCTATTCAAATGATTTACTTTGAATTTTTTAAGAAGTGGATCTCCGACTGGCGTTGGGATGTGAGTGACGCATTGACTAGCTAAAGAAACCTCACAAATTGCGTATTTTCGCTCAAGTGTATTACATAAAAGAATACAGGTGAAATATTTCTTTCTTTGTTGTAAAATTATCGAATAATTGTTTTCATAAAAATATTGTTGCAAAAGTAGCGTATATTACACATACATATATATAGTGGTATATGCACATTTTCCCTCTAATATTTTTGGATTTTTTCGTGAAGAAAGACTCCCCACGCCGTGTTTCATATATTTCTATAATTTTATTCCATTTCTGTTGAATAATATTTGTATATAAGGGCAAAATGGCATGGGCTGAAGCCCTAAGGGATGGGGTTGGTTGGTTGGTTGGTTGTTGGATTTTATTGGCGCAAGGGCCAGGTTTGGCCAAAGAGCGCCAGACAAAGAACGAACAGTCACAGATTTTGAAAAGCGTGGAAAATGAGTAAGAGCAGACAGGCTTGGGAAAAGTTGAAAAAGAGTATGATGAAAGCAGGGAAGACAAGGTAGTTAATCAGATTTATAAAAAAAATTACTAACGGAGAAGGACGAACAGTCACTCTCCTCCCCCCACACTCCTCTGCAATGCTGGCAGAGGGCGGGGACGAACTGTCACTTTCCTCCCCCATGTTCCTCTGCAATGCTGGTTGGGGCTGGGGACGAACTGTCACTCTCCTCCCCCCATGGTCCTCTATAATGTCGGTTGAGGGTGGGGACCTCGCAGAGGCCGAGACAGTTTGATGGACACTGCACACCTTTGCGGATTGAGGGCCGGGTCTGCCGCACGTGCAGGCTGTCTGCTGGGAACCGGAAGAGGCGGGCGTCTTCAAAAGAGAAGGCGCAGACTCAGCTGGTCGAATAAGCTGGAGCTCGGTGAAATCCACCTGTGTCGCTTGTTCAACTGTAGATCGCTTGGCAAGTGCGGCGAGAGCTACAGGGCGCGGAACAAAGGGCTGCACGGGTTGTGGCAGAGACTTAACAACTGCGGCAAAACTACGCTGTCGGGTGTTGGGAATACCCAACTTGGCTTTGGCAGCAGGGTACGAGAGGCCTTCCAGGGTCTTGAGGCGCTGGATCGCCATCTCGTCCTTCCATTTCATACAGTTGCGGGAGTAAGCTGCATGGGCCTCACCGCAGTTAACACAGCAGGCCGCAGAAGTGCAACCTTCCCCGTCATGTTCACCGGAGCCACAATTAGCGCAACGAGCGGAACTCTTACAGAATCGTTGTGAATGCCCGTACCTCTGGCACCTGAAACAGCGCAGAGGACTGGGAATGTACGGGCGAACTGCACAGACCAAGTAGCCTGCTTTGATTTCTGTCGGAACTTTCGGGGAGTCAAAAGTCAAGATTACATTTTTAGATTTAAGCAAAGAGCCATCACGCCGGAACATCATACGACGTGCAGCAAGAACACCCTGATCCGCAAGTTCAGTCACCAATTCATCCTCACTGCATGGCAAGAGATCAAACTCCGAAATAACACCCCGAGAGGTGTTAAGAAACGGGTGAGGTGTCACTTTGACAGGAATGCCTTGAAGACTAGAAAGGCGCAGAAAAGTGTTACTCTGAGAAACACTGCAAGTTTGGACAAGCAGGTCCCCAGAGCGAAGCTTCCTCACAGACTTCAAGGGGCCAACCGCAGCGTCCAAAGCTTTAGAAATGAAAAATGGAGATCTGGTGGACAGTCTCTCATTCGGATCGATGGATTCGACAAGTAAGTGTGTAGCATGCGTAGTCACAGCAATCGAGGGAGACGACGCTTCGGAGCGACTGGTACAGCTGCCGAAGAAGAGGTTCCACATTCATGGTCCAGGTCATGGTCTAAAGATCGTTTAAGGGTATGAGACTTGGTAGGTTGAGAAGACGAAGGAGAGTCGTTGTCAACTATCATATTCACAGGTGACCTAAATTTGGAGTTTTGTTTTTTGTTTCTACCCATGGAAAAAGAAGGAAGATTCGTCTGCAGACTACTCCACCCACCACCGAGCCCTACAAGGGAGAACTGGAGGTCCGCAAGCCAAGAAAATGACGCTAGACACAGTTCTGGAGCTTATACGTTGCAGATATAGTCCGTTGGCTGTGATCACACGCACTCGGCGGACACTTCGGCCTCCTGGTACCGTCATGCCAACGCCTTTGGCATGATCCCACAGCCCCCGGGCTCACCCTGCCGTGCCATACGACAAAAAAGCCGCTAAAGCCCTGTACACAACTTGGTACAAGACTTCTGACTAGAGGTGGGTTAGTCTCTAGCCTCCCGTTTACAGCGAAGCCGGGGTCGAAGAGGAGTGTTGGTACACAGGAGGCACTTAACCGGTCTCCTGCGACCTCAGCCGCCAGACATCCCATTTCCGCCTCACGGGTCTCCGCACGCGGCAAACATGCAGGTAGGTCTAGCACCCAAACCAGCGAAAAGGAAAAAAGAAATCCAAAGAAGACAAATCCTGGCAGGGAACCGAATCGGAATCTCAGCAACCTACGAACTGAGCGGTTAATATAAATCAGTTAGTGGTGGAGGGTAACAAAACCAGAAGACCGGGGTGTTAGTACATAACGTGGGAGCGATTAGGTAGAGAATACAACACGGGCAACTAGCCAGTGGAGAAAATAAGGAAAAACGAAAAAGCGAGACACAAGACCAGCTCGGGATCGTGGGGCCGCGACTCCCCAACAGCTGGATGAACAGCCGTCCCTGCAAACACCAACAGCACCAAAATAAGAAAAAAACAAGCTGTGGCATGACATCAGATGTTGACCAGTCACAAGGTCAGCTCGGGCCGTGGGGGCGCCGCTCCCCAAATAACTGGAAAACCAGTTATCCCCGTGCGGGGTAAGGGATGGGGTTTACAGCTGTTTATAACAAGGCGCCTACCCGGGACCAATGGCTTAACGAGACTTCCGAATCTCAGCGGATTTTAATGATTCAGCCGACTCGAACCCAGGACTTCAAAGATATCCGATGGGTGATACTGCCTTTGATATGAAACTTTTTGAGGGGGGGGGGGGTGGTTCTGCACTTCTGCTGTATAACTGTGTATAAGTACATGTAACAATTTGGGGGGGCGCTTCGACAAATATTTTTCTATTGGTTCGTACGCACATCTTGAACATTAATACAAAGCAAAGCTAATTTAATAAAATGAAGAAAATGCAATAAATTATAGTTGTTTTAATAAACATTTAATAAAGCAACTTCTTTGGCCGCTTTGCTTTACTTTCTCTTCTATTATCAAGAAATTACATTGATATTATGTATCAATGTAATTTATTTGTATTACATTGTAAGTTATGTAAAAATCAATGAATTTAAATAGGGAAATTATCTATAAAACGTACTTAGAAAAAGCTAACTGTCTCGCCTACTTAGGGGGTGCAAACCACGACACCCCCCGGCTACGCCACTGATATATATATATGTTCGTATAACGTTATACGAATTTATATATTTTTCAATAACATATGTTTTACTGTTTTACATTTACATCAAGACCGTTCGCCTCACCAGCATTTTACACCACGAGCCGCCACTGATTTATAATAAACAAGAAACTGAAGGATAAAGTTGTAGAAGTTGAAAGTTCCTCTGACAGAGCTGCACGACTCGTTATTCAACTCTCGAGAAGATACCAGGCTCAGATTATTCAAACTTATGCACCCACCACAAGTCATCCTGAAGAAGAAATTGAAGAATTTTATGAGGAAATTCGTCATCTAAATAATAAAGGTAAGCAACACTTGAAGATAATTATAGGAGATTTCAATGCAAAAATAGGGCAACAGCAACAGAATGAAACTTCAGTAGGTAAATTTGGTCACGGCAACAGAAACCAGCGTGGAAATACTCTCGTTGAGTTTGCAGAGGCAGAAGGGTTTTTCATCTTGAACTCCTTTTTCAAGAAAAAGCCACACAGGAAATGGACATGGAGACAGCCAAATACAACAAGTGAAATTGATTTTATTATGTGTAACAAAAAATTTGTCATAGAAGACTACAGTGTGCTAAACAAGTTCAACACAGGTAGTGACCATAGATTGGTGAGATGTAAGATGCACCTCAACACTAAGCTCGAACGTAGCAAGCTCATAAGACAAACAAAATGTATTGACATAACCAACCTTAAAAAACACCATAATACCTTCAAGTTGGAACTGAAGAACAGGTTCTCTGCTTTAGAAGGCCTAACATCGGAAGAAGTGGATATTTCTGAAGTTAACAGAAAAGTAACCAAAGCTCTTATGGAAACAGCAACAAAATTAACTGGATCTAAGAACAAGTTGCATGTGAACAAATTATCAGGAAAAACCAAAATGTTGATGCAAAAAGAAGAGAGATGAGGGCAACTAAAGAAGATGTGACTTCCAAAGTGGAATATATAGAGCTATGCAAGACAGTACGAAAAAGTATAACTGAAGACGTAAGGAAATTCAACCCTGAACTAGTAAGGAAAGCATGTGAAAACAACCAAAGCCTAAAGATAGCAAAGGGACATCTCAGTAATGGAAGAAAACAGATTATGGCACTGAAAAAAGAAGATGGTTCTGTAGTAACAAGAAATAGAGGCGAAATTTTGACAAGAGTGAAAGGTTTCTACTACAAATTATATGAGAAGGATGATACATATACTCCAGACATCATGACAGGTATCAGTACCAGAGTTCTTCCAGTCCTCCCAGCAGAAGTTGCACATACAATCAAGAACATGAAGTGGGGAAAAGCTCCAGGAGATGGAATTACTGTAAACATCATACAAGAAGCAAGTGGAGAAATTGAAACAATACTTGCCCAAATTTTCACTCGATGCCTTAATGAAGGGAAGATTCCTGAGGATTGGAACAACGCTACAATGATCCTGCTACATAAAAAAGGTGACATTGAGGATCTCAGGAACTACAGACCTATCAGGCTCCTATCAGTGGTTTATAAAATCTTTACTAAAGTTCTTTCACACCGCTTGAAGGTAACAATGGATATGGCTCAACCGAGAAAACAAGCTGGATTCAGGAGTGGCTACAGCACAATAGATCATATCCACGTACTGAGAGAACTAATTGAAAGAACAAGGGAATATGAACTTCCATTGTGCATGGCTTTTATCGATTATGAAAAAGCCTTTGATTCGGTGAAACCATTAGCAGTTATAATGGCTAATAGCTCCGAAATCCTGCGGTATTGAAGATGCATACATTAATATTATTAATAACATCTATGAAAAGGCAAGTGCAAAGATTTGGCTGTTTGAAAATACAACACACATAAAAATTAGAAACAGAGTGAGACAAGGTGACACCATACCTCCGAAGCTCTTTAAGGCCACATTGGAAAATGTTTTTCAATTACTGAACTGGGAAAACAAAGGGATAAAAATTAAGGAAGATTTTCTAACCCACCTTTGGTTTGCTGATGACATAGTCAAACAAAGGGATAACAATTAATGGAGATTATCTAACCCACCTTCGTTTTGCTGATGTCATAGTCATTTTTGCAACTACCCCATTAGAGCTGCAGGGTATGATTCAGGAACTTGCTGACAAGAGTAAAGAAGTGGGATTAAAAATGAACTTTCAGAAGACAAAAGTGATGTTCAATGCTTTTACAAGAAATGAAGATTTATCGATTGATGGAGAAAAGCTGGAGATAACAGACACATACATTTATCTTGGGCAGCAGATATCAAGTGAGGGTCACATTGATGAAGAAATTAATCAGCGTACAAAACTTGCCTGGAGAGCTTTTGGAAGAAACAGCATAATTTTCAAGAGCAATATGCCATTATGTCTTAAAAGAAAAGTGTTTGATCAATGCATCCTTCCAGTGCTTACGTGTGGTGCAGAGACGTGGACCTTAACTAAAAGAGACATACAAAGGTTGCAGACAACTCAAAGAAGCATGGAGAGGTGCATGCTTGGTGTAACCAGGAGAGATAAGAAGAGGAACTCGTGGATCCGAAAAATGAGATGAGTGGAAGACATCATGATCAGAGTTAAATCCCTGAAATGGCAATGGGCTGGACATAGTGCCAGAAGGACAGACCATCGATGGACAGTCGAAATTTTAGATTGGATTCCAAGGGACAGGAAAAGACCCAGAAGAAGACCACATGGGAGAATGGGTGGATGAAATTCAAAATTATGCAGGAGTGACATGGAGGAGACTGGCACAAGACAGACCGTTGTGGAAGAAGCTTGGGGAGACCTTCGTCCAGGAGTGGATTGATAATGGTTGACAATGATGATATATATATGTATGTATATATGGGGCTTTTACCAATGAACCAAACCCATGGACCCTCCCCCCTAAGAAATTTCTGGCTATGCCACTGGTCTGTGTGTCAGTGAGCACAGTATCTCTGCACCTATCAGCAGGGATGTTGCTAGACTTTGAAATCAGGATGGGCTACAGCTGGGCAAGTATTGTTTTTGGTGGGGCAAGTTTGATAACAACTTAATTCATGAAGCATGAAAAGAAATAATTTTTTATGCTTTTTATTACTGGCTACAAAGAATTCAGCACTTCCCCCTGCCCCTCCCACTGACCAGATACACACACACACACACAGACACACACACTTGGATCTGACAAGTTATGCCACTGGTGAACAAACAAGGTAACAAGACAATGACTAGTGTGTTAGTGATATAACATATAAGTGTTAGTAAAATGTCACGGAATTGTTTCTTGCTATGAATGCATTATTTTAATTGCTTTTTAAAATTTTACATTTTTTATACGAAAATAATAGTGTACTTGAATAGTTTTTTTTTAAGAAAAATTTTCTATTTTTTTACCAAAATCAAATTTCAATGTCGTGACACACCTACTCCCCCCTAATTCCCTTCAAGTCAGGGACCTAGGTTTACATTCCTCACCTCCAAAGCATACGACAGCCACAACCCGCTCTCTCACTGCCCCGGTACATGCTTAAGAGTGTTGGTTTAGGTTTAGACTCCTCTTTTCATGTTGAAACTCCCTACTTAGCAGAACAAACAGCTGATCAATTAGTAATGACCCCTCTCAGTGAATTCCTGTTCATTCTCCTCTGGCCATACAAACATGAAAGAATGGCTTAAACTAAGAATTTCGGACAGTGGAGAATAATTACATTTTCCTGACCCTGCCAATGCTATTTTGATAACCTCCCTAGGAAGTAAACAAGGCACTTCCTTGGGGAAAATACGCAGGGCTACCCAAGAAAAATCACAAGACTAATTATTACTTGGCAAAGTCCAGATTATATTTTAAAGTTAAATAAAATAGAAAATGGCACATCTTAAACTGGGGGGGGGGTACAGTGGGCAAGAAGAACCGCAACCTCACATCCCTTTGACGAACTCCCTGCCTATCAGTTTGTTTTTAAAAATTATTTTTAGCATTAAAAAGCCTGAATTTTGGGAATGATGATAGATGAGTTTCTCTCTCTCTCTCTCTCTCTCTCTCTTTCTCTCTCTTTCTAATGCATAACCTTGCCCCTAGAAGGAATAAATGTAGAAGCCGTTGAATTCAAACATATGTTATTCCATATAATTGCTCCTAAAAATCTAATTGAAAAAATTCCTTTTTGTCTCCAATATATTATCTTTGCTACTAAATGCCCAATTTTGAAAAATCCTTTTATGCTTCAAATCACATTCATGAATAGCTTTACTTTTCCATGAAGAACTTTGTTGCCAAATGGATAAAGATATTTTCCCTCTGTTTGTCCTTCTGATTGTTCAATTCTTAAAATTATTTTTGCTTCAGAAACTTTGCACTATGAGCAACATTTTCTGAATGATTTGTGATTTTTGTTAATAACATTTCTGGCACCAGTGATTGAAGGCAGCCATTCCTACTTGTAAATGTTTTCTTAATTCCATAAACCCAGTTGAAAAAATTACTTGTGTGAATCACTATTACCTATTGTTTCATTCACTATGAAGAACATGGAGCACATTGTGCATTTTAAATAATGCACAGTTTTCCCAATGGGAAGCAAGAATACATTTTTCTCCATTGCTGATTTCTTAAATTTCTAAAAACCCAGTTTGAGAAATTCCTCTCTCCTCAGAAATGATTTAAAAGGCATGCTGATTACACCCAAGAACTTGATGTCATCTCTCTTGCTATAACTGGCTGTTGAATGTTTGTTTCCGGGGTTCATCCAGGAATTTCATGTATTAAAAAAAAAGTGTTCAGGGTGTTAAAAAAAATTGGGGAGGGGGGGGCTTGGATGAGAGCAAATATATTGAAATTGGGGGAGTGGGGTGGATGAGAGCAAATACATTGAATGCTGAAAATTCTTATTGTGAAATATTTAAGCTTTAAACGTATGATTGAAAATAAAGAAAACTTCAAAATATGGAGAACTGTTGAATTTTTGCTGTTAAAAATGTTTACATAAAACACAAAATTTTGTTTTCCAAAATTACATTCAGTTATTTAGTTTTTGTGCTGTTCTTATTTTTTATCTCTCATGTCTAAATGCTTCCCTAAACAAGAATAAAGCAAAGAAATATTAACATAGGTTGCTGAAACAGCAGATATTCATATTTTCAGAAATCTTGTGCATGCTGAAATGAATAAGAAATATATCTGCAGAATTCGTAACAGGCTAAAAAAAGAGATACGTGCATATATTTTGCAGTTGCAATGACTCCCTGTAGACACAAAAAATAAAAAAAGAAACAGAATTTAAATTTCAAAAATAAATACAGTCCATATATATTAACTTATATATACATGCAGGGATGTAAGGTCAGGTGATACGTAACATCACAGCCTCTCCTTGACAAATGCCAACGCCGCCTTCTCGTGGTGCATCCTGTTCCCACTAAAGGGGCTCTGACGACCGCCAATAGCGGTATAACTGTACCATCGGGATTAGAGGAAATGCTATCCCAGACTCACCAACCCGCTTAGCCAGCGTGGTGAGTTATGGCCAAACCCCTCCAAAATGACTCCCAAACCTAAATCTTAGCCCTCAGTCTCCAGCAGCTGGAATGTACCTGGCCAAGGCAGAGGCCAAAGCGACATGAAGGCAGAGAGTGCTATGAATCTCCGGAGGACCGGACTAGGCTGCCATCTGATGCTGACCTTGGCTACGTATAATGGACGCTCCCTATCTTCTGATTCGAGGCTTCCTGAATTGGAAGAGGAACTACAAAGGATCAAGTGGGACTTTGTCGGGCTAAGTGAGGTAAGGAAAAAAGGAAAAGATCTCATTGAACTGAAAAGTGGACATCTCTTCTACTATCATGGGACAGATACTGGCAGAACTAGTGGTGCTGGATTTATAATAAACAAGAAACTGAAGGATAAAGTTGTAGAAGTTGAAAGTTCCTCTGACAGAGCTGCACGACTCGTTATCCAAGTCTCAAGAAGATACCAGGCTCAGATTATTCAAACTTATGCACCCACCACAAGTCATCCTGAAAAAGAAATTGAAGAATTTTATGAGGAAATTCATCATCTAAATAACAAAGGTAAGCCGCACTTAAAGAAAATTATGGGAGATTTCAATGCAAAAATAGGGCAACAGCAACAGAATGAAAATTCAGTAGGTAAATTCGGTCACAGCAACAGAAACCAGCATGGAAATACTCTTGTTGAGTTTGCAGAGGCAGAAGAGTTTTTCATCTTGAACTCCTTTTTCAAGAAAAAGCCACACAGGAAATGGACATGGAGACATCCAAATGGGACGGCAAGTGAAATTGATTTTATTATGTGTAACAAAAAATTTTTCATAGAAGACTGCAGTGTGCTAAACAAGTTCAACACAGGTAGTGACCATAGATTGGTGAGATGTAAGATGCACCTCAACACTAAACTTGAATGCGGCAAGCTCATAAGACAAACAAAATGTATTGACATAACCAACCTTAAAAAACACCATAATACCTTCAAGTTGGAACTAAAGAACAGATTCTCTGCTTTAGAAGGCCTAACATTGGAAGAAGTGGATATTTCTGAAGTTAACAGAAAAGTAACCAAAGCTCTTATGGAAACAGCAACAGAATTAGCTGGGTATAAGAACAAGTTGCATGTGAGAAAATTATCAGGAAAAACCAAAATGTTGATGCAAAAAAGAAGAGAGATGAGGGCAACTAAAGAAGATGTGACTTCCAAAGTGGAATACATAGAGCTATGCAAGGCAGTACGAAAAGTATCACTGAAGACTTAAGGAAATTCAACTGTGAACTAGTAAGGAAAGCAATTGAAAACAACCAAAGTCTAAAGATAGCAAAGGGACATCTCTGTAAGGGAAGAAAACAGCTTATATCACTAAGGAAAGAAGATGGTTCTGTAACAAGAAATAGAGGCGAAATTTTGACAAGAGTGAAAGATTTCTACTCCAAGTTATATGAAAGGGATGATGCATGTACTCCAGACATCATGGAAGGTACCAGTACCAGAGTTCTTCCAGTCCTCCCAGCAGAAGTTGCACATGCAATCAAGAACATGAAGCGGGGAAAAGCTCCAGGTGAAGATGGAATTACTGTAGACATCATACAAGAAGCAAGTGGAGAAATCGAAACAGTACTCGCCCAAATTTTCACTCGATGCCTTAATGAAGGGAAGATTCCTGAGGATTGGAACAACGCTACAATGATCCTGCTACATAAAAAAGGTGACATTGAGGATATCAGGAACTGCAGACCTATCAGCCTCCTGTCAGTGGTTTATAAAATCTTCACTAAAGTTCTTTCACACCGTTTGAAGGTAACACTGGACATAGCTCAACCGAGAGAACAAGCTGGATTCAGGAGTGGCTACAGCACAATAGATCATATCCTCGCACTGAGAGAACTAATTGAAAGAGCGAGGGAATATGAACTACCATTGTGCATGGGTTTTATCGATTATGAAAAAGCCTTTGATTCGGTGAAACCATCAGCATTTACAATGGCTCTGGAATCCTGCGGTATTGAAGATGCATACATTAATATTATTAATAACATGTATGAAAATGCAAGTGCAAAGATTCGGCTGTTTGAAAATACAACACACATAAAAATTGGAAAGGGAGTGAGACAAGGTGACACCATATCTCCGAAGCTCTTTAACGCCACATTGGAACATGTCTTTCAATTACTGAACTGGGAAAACAAAGGGATAAAGATTAATGGAGATTATCAAACCCACCTTCGTTTTGCTGATGGCATAGTCATTTTTGCAACTACCCCATCAGAGCTGCAGAGTATGATCCAAGAACTTTCTGACAAAAGTAAAGAAATGGGATTAAAAATGAACTTTCAGAAGACAAAAGTGATGTTTAATGCTTTTACACGAAATGAAGATTTATCGATTGATGGAGAAAAGCTGGAGATAACAGACACGTACGTTTATCTTGGACAGCAGATATCAAGTGAGGGTCACATTGATGAAGAAATTAATCGGCGTATAAAACTTGCCTGGAGAGCCTTTGGAAGAAACAGCATAATTTTCAAGAGCAATATGCCATTATGTCTTAAAAGTGTTTGATCAATGCATCCTTCCAGTGCTTACGTATGGTGCAGAGACTTGGACCTTAACTAAAAGAGACATACAAAGGCTGCAGACAACTTAAAGAGCATGGAGAGGTGCATGCTTGGTGTAACCAGGAGAGATAAGAAAAGGAACTCGTGGATCCGAAAAATAACAAGAGTAGAAGACGTCATGATCAGAGTTAAATCCCTGAAATGGCAATGGGCTGGGCATACTGCCAGGGGAACAGACCATCGATGGACAGCCGAAATTTTAGATTGGATTCCAAGGGACAGGAAAAGACTCAGAAGAAGACCACATGGGAAATGGGTGGATGAAATTCGAAAGTATGCGGGAGTGACATGGAGGAGACTGGCACAAGACAGACCGTTGTGGAGGAAACTTGGGGAGACCTTCGTACAGCAATGGATTGATAATGGTTGACAATGATGATCATGATATACATGTATAAGGTAGAGGTTCACACTTTTGCAAATCATTATAATGAAAATGTCAAATCACGCTGAACAGAACAAGAAACCTGGAAAATCAAGTACGCTTATTAGCTGCAGAAAGCTTTATCCAAGATGAAATATAAAGAAGTAAATAATACAATAAGTGAAAGGAATGAAATAAAGGGCCATGACGATGATGGGCAAAACACGTAACAATATTAACAAATAAAGGTAACTTGATCACGCTAGTTACGTTAAATGAAATCTTTTACAAAAAGTTCGTAAGTTGGAAGCTTTCGACCTTATCTTAGGTCTTCATCACGCCAATGGAGGACTAAGATTGTTGCCAGATTCTACATTTGAATTTTTCCTATTTTTGTAGCCAAAACTTAGAATTGATCTCCAGATCATCGGAATGTAGAGAGGAGATTCGGAATTGCAAGTCATTGCGTTGAAAATAATTTCCAGGCTTTCACGGTAACAGAGGGCAAAACGATTGTCAAAAGAAGCCATTTGTTTTGCTTCGTTCCAGTGGGGAACTGCAGATGTGTCTTCCATTGTCAAAATAGACAAGGTAGTATAGTATTAGGATTGGCTTTCGAAACATCTTTTTTATGTTCTAAAATTCTATGGCTAATGCTCCTGTATGTGCTTCCAATGTATAAGTTATCCCCAGTAGAAGAAGTGATAGGAATGCAGTAAACTCCTGGTAGGTTCAGGCTTTCAACTTTGTCCCTATCCCTTTGTAGAAGTTTCAAGATGTTTGGGGTAGATTTAATGGCAAGATGGTAACCAAAACTTCTAAAAAGAATCTGTAACTTATAAGCATAGGAAGGATGGTAAGGAACAGAACCACAGAATTTCAGGTCTTCTTTCTTTTGAGGAAGGAGGCATTCAATTTTCGAATGGTTTTCATATTTCTTTATGAGGGAGTTGACTGTAAGAGCAGGGAAACCATGAGAGAGAGCTATTGTAGAAATTCTGGAGAGTTCTTCTTGAAGAGAGAGTTGGTTGTTGCAAATGATATGAGCCCTGTGGATGTAGGACTTCAACGCTGCAAGCTTGTAGAGATGCAAGGTGAAAGAATTGTAGGGAATGATGTTAGTGGCCGCAGAAGGTTTACTATAGACGGAACGAGTAATGGAGAGATCAGCGTTTCTGCAGATAGATACATCCAGGAAATCAATTTTGTGGTTTACTTCCTTAGATATAGTGAGATTAATGGAAGGAAATTTTTCCGTAATAGAGTTGATCAGTGTCTGTAGTTCAGACTCAGAATGTGGCCAGCTAATGAAAATGTCGTCTACATATCTTAACCATAAGGAAGGTTGAAAAGGGTGTTGAGGAATGATGGAAACTTCAATATGTTGCATGTAGATTTCTGCAAGCAGAGGGGAAAGAGGTGAGCCCATGAGGAGACCAGATTGTTGCCTATACACAATTTTGTTGAAAACAAAAGAACTGTGTTGATGATAGTGTGGAAACAATCATAAACATCTTTGATAAGAGTACCGGGGGTTCAAAATGAAGAATCAATTTCTTCATGAGGAGCATGTAGGAATCAAAATATGGTACAGAGGGAAACAAAGATTCTACATCAAGAGTATACAGATTAACACTAGGAGAAAAGGAATTAGGAAGGTTGTGGATGAAGTTTGAAGTAGAGACAACAGTATGACGATGGTTGGCTGCCAGGGATTTGCATTTGAGGACCAATCTCTTTTCAAGGTTTACTGCTGGAGAAAAGAATATTCAACTCAGACCTTTAGTTGAATATTCTTTTTCTCCAGCAGTAAACCTTAAAAAGAGATTGATCTCTGGCAGCCAACCATCCTCATACTGTTGTCACAGCTGATCAATATTACAGTTTTCTAACCACCGTAACCAGAAGAGACAAAACATGATGATTTTCGTATGATCCACAGTCAATCTTTGAAATGGAAAGTAACGTCATTTCCTTGACAAGAGACACCATGTTTGGACTAGTAAGAGAGTGTGCTGGAAGTTTTCTTTCACTATCTGGACCTTATTATTCACTATGAAGTTATTGGGGAAGGGAGGACTGTGAATAAAGAAATATACTTTGATATCTTCTGTCTCTTCAGGGATGCAATCTGAAGTAAAAAATTACCAGAAAAATGAGAACAAATAGTTTCTTCATGACAATGCACCTGCACATCATTATATAATGGTCCAAAAAACAATGGGACATCACTTGAGCATTTCCATATTTTCCTGACTTGGTACCACCCAATTTTTACTTGTTAACACAGTTGAGATCTGCCCTAAAATCACCACTATTCACAAGCAATTGCTGAGGACATCATTTGAAATGTGACAAAGGAATTGAAAATGGTTTCAAAGAATGGATTCCAGGAATACTTGAAACAATTTTATGGACAGTGTAGTTCCCTAAGAAAACTATTTCAAAGGGAATGCAATGGAAATAACAGTAGTCTTATATTGCTTTCTGTATGAAAAGGAATTTCTGGAAACTTTTTGAACCTACCTTGTATAATATTGGTATTGAGAATAATCATACACATTGTTAACATATCAGCATGTCAGTTTTTATTTTATTCTTTCCTTTATTTTGATTGCATATGTACTGTATCTCTGCCCTAAGAATAAATAAATAAAGAAATTTAATTTGCAGTACATTCCTTTATCACTGACTAAACATTTAATTTTGAAGCATTTCCAAGTCTCCCTTCCCTGGAGCCAGTGACCCTAAATTAGGGACGGGCAACTGCTTATAGCCCATTGAGTTGCTCACGGTGGTCGTTAAACCTCCAATAAAAAACAAAACAAAAAAAAACTAACCTAATTTTATATGCATGTGTTGTAACCTTACATATCTTACCATGTGCCTGCAATGCAAATTTACTTTTTAATTAGTACTAATTACATCTATCTCTCAAATGTGAATAAAACTTTCTCCCACCCCAAAATATATTGCTTTGTGATACTGGTTGGCAGGAAATGTGGTAAGGACCTTCAGAAGTGTATGTGTGTGTGGATTTAGGTTTAATGACTACTGTGAGCAACTTGATGTGCTATAAGCAGTTGCTTGTCCCTAATTTGCGGCCACTGGTTCCAGGGAACGGGGAGAGCCAGTGCCGTAAGACAAACATAACATCCATGCCTCATTGGGATTTGAACCCAAACCCATGATCAGAGGCCATCACTTATGCCAGGGCGGCATCTTCAGAACTGATGGACCCAGAATGCTTTCTGAAAATTAACACAGGAAACCTTATTATAACTTCCGAATTTTTTCAGTACTTGACCACAAATTCTCGTTTTTAAAATACAATAGGCCAATCATCATTAAAGTAGAATCATTGTTATTAAAGTGATATTTTTAAGATACATGTTGCAGGATGGGGGAGAAACAAATATCACCATGCAAAGTTTTATTTTACCAAATTTTATTATATGTCAGTGAGACATAAAACAAATCCCTTTAATTCTGCATGTGCAAATTTATACAGAAAAATAAAGGTGCTTCAACTGCAATGGTTTTCACCAATTTAAATTTCTCAGACTTTGCAATCATAATTACAGTGTGCATATTCATCTACAAACTCAATATGCTCATAACTCATTTTAAAACTTTTTTTTTTTTTTTTGCCGGTGAGTAGCAACAGTTTCACAATGAGTAAAGTTCATCATTTAGTATTATAATACATTTATTCATAAATAAATTTTATGCTGTTATATTTTTGTCCGCTGAATCGAAATTTTCTCACATTTCTCTCATTGAAAAGCCTGAAAATGAGCTGCATTTCATACTGTCATAAGCTGTGGAAAAATGTATCAAAGCTACCATGTCCCAGTGAGGGTTCAGTTGACAAAAGATAATAAATGAGCTAATAACAATGTAAAGAAATATTCTGACAAGTTGATGCTAACACAAATGTACAATTTTCAGCCGTCAAAAATATTTACAAGAAAAGAAACTTACCCACAATATTTGTAGCCTGAACTTCAGATCTGCTTACTGCTTGCTGTAACCGAGACCATCAGAAACAAATGATTTTAGTGGACATTCATATAAATCCACTACAAAACACTTATCTCAAATAGTCAATCTCATCTCCAGGGGACAACTCTCATTAGCTGTAGCAAAATGCTTTCAAACACACAATGTGTTCCACAATAAGTATGTGCGTTGTCCTCTTGAAAAGATTAGTCCTTTTAACTGTTCTAATGGAAAAACTAAAAACACAAGAGGGTGGAATGCATGAATACACAAAGGTTTCAGAAATAAAAAATACAACAAAGCTGTAAAAAACTACCAGTGTTAAGTACAAGAGATTATTCTGAGGTGCGAAATGATGTAAGCATCAAAAAAGGTATCACATTGTAATGGGGATTTACATATCTACAGTTATACAAGACAAATGAGCTATGAAGGCATATTAAAAAAAAAAAAAAAAAAAAAAGGTTTCACGTAGCGGTGACTATTGGAAAGTGAAAGAACACAACCATGGAGTGACTGCGTACATTTTGTCATCTGCTTGAGGAAGGAGTGTGGCACAATTGTGCTGCATAGTTTATTCATTAACGGGCATTTGTTATGGTGCAGTAGCTGGAGTGTTACTTGAAATTGGCAGTACGCGGAACAGTGCACTTTAACGACAAAACGTTTGAATCTAACTGAAATTCATCGCGAAGTGTCGGCTGTTTATGAAAAAGAGGCAATGTTGCTCACCAAATGTTCAGTACTATAGGTTCCAAGAGTTTCTACGACACGTAAAATTCGCCCATAGGATGATCAAGAGGATGTTGACATAGATACATATGTTTGCATGCTGAGGCTTTTACCTCGCACCCCACTAGTTAGAAGCAATTTTGGGGTTGTTGACCGTAAAAAACAAGTGTGTTTACATATAAAGAACTCCGAGTTTTTCATTGTTTCTTTGCATTTTTATCCAAACTATGAGCACAAAAACCTATATCTGTGGGGTTAATACCTTCTAACTGATGCATTTTCCATAGTTTTAAAGGATTGTGAGAACATTTACTTCTTAACAGGCAGAGCACACAGCGAAATGCTGTCAGCCACGTGTTGCGAAGAGTTACTTTCTGACTGAGTGACCACATCTGTATGTTTTTTTCAGATTGTTTAAAAGCTTTGTTTTTTTACATTGACATCATGGTTTTGTATCACTTAAAAACTCCGATGTCAGCAACAAGTTTAGGGTTGTTGGCCATCAAAACAAGTGAGGAGAAACACTGAAATAACCATCTGCCAATGTTTACAAGTTCCTTGTTCTTAAATCTTTTGTTTCTTTACGTTGACATCATGTTTCTTTGTAAAATTTTAAGACAGATATACTCTGTAACAGAGGAATTACCTACCAGAAGCACATTTTGGGGTTGATGGGTATAAACAAGTGCTGCGAACACAGCCATCTGCCCGTGTTTCTATTGTGCCCCTTTAAGATATGTTGGAGCACCAAAATTGTATGTAGAAGGATTATTTGATGCTAGACGTGTAGTCTGTTGGACAACAGAGATCCTCTGTGGGCAAAGAATGTGATGCTTACACCTCGCAACACTGTTCTAACCAGCTAGCGGGCCGTCCATAAAGTATGTCCATGATTTTTTTTTTTTTTTTACTATTTTTTGACTCCCCCTTCCCCAAGTCACATTTTGTCAGATTGTTGGCACCCCTCCCCATAAAAAGTACGTCCAAATTCCTGCAACCCCATTTATTTTTGATGACTACTTTTAGAAGTCCTTTAAGAAACAGAAAGAAAATGTGTAATTATTTAAAGGAATCGTCCATATATTTACATGTTTGCTTCAGAAAATATTTATTATTTCGGCATTAATTTATTCTCTAATGCTACCCAAAATTTATAATTCTAAAATAAAGATCTACAAATGAACGCACGCATTCAAGGTTGCAACACTTTTGCTTATATAATCTACAAAACACGATAGATTTGGTAGTACAAATACGAGAACTTAATACTCTAATTTAGCTAAATATCAACAGAAATCTCAAATATTTCATACCGTTTTTTTAACTATTAAAAGAAGAAAAAAAACGAAGAAATACCATCCACTATAATTTTTGCCGCTGGACGCCCGAATTACTAAACCTCCCATATGTCACATTTGGTCCGGTTGTCAGCCCCCCCACCTCCCCACCCCGTAATCTGGCAGACTAGGCTGTTCTATGGAGAGCGGGCCAACATCTAAAGTTTTGTAGTCTTTTCGGTGAGTGCACGTGGTCTTTTTCTGAGAAATCTGTTGCTAAGGTCTGCTCGTAAAAGCTCAACGTGTCAGTCGGTGTCTAGGAGGATGAACATGTGTCTACTGAGGACATCGCGTTACCCTCTGTTGCTGCCATTGGCTAACTCTAGCTGGGGATGCCATGCTCTTCCAAGAAGCATTGGGGTGTGGCTTGTGTGCCTTGCTCCCTCACTTTTACGCAGGTCCATACTCAGGTTTCTGCAACTCCAAAATGGTGCCACAAACAATCGCATAAATTTAGTATATACTGATAGCCAACCCCCACCCATGCAGAAACATGCTGCTATGGTCAAAGCCAGTAATCCTCAAAGCCAGTAATTCTTCCTCCTTTGGGCAGCAAGAACAGGATTATGTTCCCCAGCTTGACCAAGTAATAATGGGCACTTGACTGTTGGAAGAATTCAGCTTGCAGGGAATGTTATCAGCAAAAAAAAAAAGAAAAAAAAGGCACATGACCATAGCTCTTAGGTGCACCCTTTTTCACTTGACTCCAATGGGTGGAATTTCCTTCTAAGTAAAGGGAGATAGTAACATTTTGAATACACTTGCACAAAGGGAAACAAAAAAAATATTTATAACTTCAGTTAATCCATTACTTTATGTATGACCACACAGCAGATTTTAATTCTCCTAACAGCCTTGGCACCAAAAAAAAAAAAAAAAAAATATTATTGTACACCACGGAAGAAAAGAAATGCATTAATACCTGAAACGCAACTGATGACTGCTATTTTGTTTGATGGCGATTGAAGCTTGTATTAACATGAAATAAATATACTTGCAATATGTATTAACATTATAATCAAGTTGCACTAAACTACAGCTATTATTAATTATTGCAGATTACATCACTTAGGTGCTGAGTATCAAATAAAATACACTGTCTCATTACCCAAATAATATTTTCATTACATTTATTTTTGGCAGTTGTATGGTGTGGGGCATGTTTACCTGGAAGAAACATGAACTCCTGATGCATGTGGAACAACATATGAAATTGGTGCTCACTGTCGTGAATTGCTTGCCGACTCTGCACACCCAGCAATCTTGCACTTTTTAAGGAATGGTGATGTCGTCTTTCAAGACGACAATGCGCCAAGCCACAGGTCCAATGTTGTGCAGGAATGGTTTGAGGAACACAGTTCGGACTTCCACGCATATCGATTAGACTTCAAACTCCAATCGCATGGAACACTTGTGTGGACATAATAAAACAACATCTCAAGTCATCTGAATACACCAATAATACCTCCATATCAGCATTGAAAGCTGCATTACACACAGCTTTGTTAGCCATACCTTCCTACTGCTTCTGGCATGTTATTGAATCGATGTCGTCATTTAGCTGCTGTACTGAGGGTGAAAGAATGACCTATGAAGTATTGGGTAGGTGGTCATACTTCAGTGATCACTCAGTGTATCTGTACAAAATCTTGAGATCAATTTAACAATTTTAAAATATGTTGCTTAGGAAATCACGATATTTTTCAGGTATAAATGCTAAAGAAAGACTGCAATGAAAGAGTGTAGTACAATCGTGCTACACAATTTCATTACATATCCTTTGACTATGCCTTACTTTTAGGCATAGTCAAAAAGTATGACGAAGTCAGTTTTTTGTTACTAGCAGGTGTTCATTTAGAAAAAAAGAGGGGATGGAGTGTTTCCCTTTTGTAACGTGTGTTAAACATATACCGCTGCCTTGGATAGGGATATATATATATATATATATATATCCCATTTGCAAAAAATTATATATACAACAGACAGAGAGCTTAAGTGGTCATAAAATTGCATTTCCCAAATTTGGTAGACACCTTGTAAATTGTAAACAAACCTGTGGTAATCAGTGGCGTAACTACCAACCCTGCAGCTGCGGGAGCGCAAGTAAAGAAGAGGCGTACTACAGCTGACAGACTTTATAGTTTCATGTTATCCGAACATGCACAAAAATAAATAAATAATTTACCCAAAGATTAATATATTCCTTTAAGATATATTCAGCTTTGCAAGTAAATATATGTCAAGTTTTACTTTTTAAAAACTGGATAGCCTGATTGAGGTTATTCCGCCCTTTGGCTCCGGCATGTAATATGATCGCTCTTCCTCTGTGCTGCTACGGAAAAGTGTGAAGTCATATGGGAATACCCTGTGAAAGATACATGAAAACAGTCAATCACCTAGGATTACGAACACGACAGGCGCATTTACTCACCGCAACTCTGCGATGTGTATGAGGGTGATTTCTTCAAATGCTATGTTTTATTTTGAACAAAACAAATGCTGTTATTGCTTCTTTATAGTAAGCATGTCTACCTCTCATTCACTGTGTAAAAACTTTAATATAGAGGAGAATGACATCCTTTTGTAAAATGTCACAAATGTCCACAGTATCAGAGGAAAAGAAAAACGAGAGCCCACGAAGAAAATTCCCAAACCCAAGCAGTTCTCTTTATGCTGAGCCCGTTAGCTCAAGTGACGTTTCTGATGAAAAGAGTAGTAATTTGTTTAGCTCATCAATTGTTCAAAAGCAGGCATTTGACAAAAGCTGGGCACATCAGAAACAACTGAAAGTAAAACGGATGATGATTATGAAGTCTTATAATTATTAATATCACCATTTAAATATATTTTGTTGAATTTGTTCCTTGTGATAAAATGGATATTCATGTTCATGCACCATTAATCCTGATTGGCCGATTAATAACCTTACACAGTGTTTCTGTTCCAAAAATTATTCGCCCTAAGCGATGGCTTCTGATCATTCGCCTGACAAGGTCTGGGTTCGAATCCCGGTGAGGCATGGATGTTGTGTTTGTCTTACAGCACTAGCTCTCTCCCTTTCCTGGAAACAGGGACCCTAAATTAGGGATGGGCAACTGCTTATAGCCCATTGAGTTGCTCATGGTAGTCTTTAAACCCCAAATCAAAAAAATATTCAAAAAGTAAAAATCACAGGTCTCTAGGTACACCCCTCCAATTTTTTTACTCTCCCTATTTTCCTGACCCCC
Organism: Macrothele yani; assembly: GCA_039090855.1. Taxonomy (NCBI): domain Eukaryota; kingdom Metazoa; phylum Arthropoda; class Arachnida; order Araneae; family Macrothelidae; genus Macrothele; species Macrothele yani. The sequence goes on along the minus strand of CM077031.1, from coordinate 35,244,569 downwards.
CCCCCCCTCCGAACCACACACACACACTGTAAAAAACACATCCTTTCTGGATCGTTCCAAATCCTGGGAATATGTTTGTGCTTAGGGACGCTGAAGTAAATCTTGCTATTGGGGGAAGGGCACCGCTAGTAACGCTACTGGTGGTAAAGCATACATAGGATAATGATCTCAAACGTGAACAAACACTACGATTAACTAGTCTGATTGAAATAAAAGCACTATATAGCGGCTAAAGATATCCGAGACACTGCAAAAGTTGAGACGGCATTCTCGGTGTGTGTAAAAAGTCACGCACGCATTTCAAACGTGCATATAAAGGGAATATTTGCACACAGAGTTGCTAGGACGAACATCACTAAAAATGAATATGTATTAAACTCATAGTAGTACCAGGTACTTCAATACAAACCTTTTTATATCCATCAAATGTACACATCAGAATTTGCTAGGACTAACATCTAAAACGAGCTATTGCTCTGCCCATCACGCACGCCAATTGGTTCCATGAAATTTTTTAACATGCTTCTTTAAGTTGTATTTCATCCGAAATGAACCACCACAGATTGAACAAATGAATTTATTCGCAGTAACCATGGTCACCGCAAAATATGAAAACAAATTCTTTGATGAAAACACGCCAAAAATCCGCAGTAAGAAGTAACAACAGTAAGAATTCTACCCGCAGGGCGGCCAACAATCTAATCTTTATATTGCCAAAATCACCAGCAAATATCTCCAGAAAATCTCCAGATTTAAGGAAGAAATCAGCAGTGCCGTATTTCACAAGTCCGAAATGAAACATAAGTTATATTAATATGTATATATATAATTCATATATAGATAGATATAGACATATATAAAGAGAGATAGATGGAAACGCAATGTAAGCATTTATGTTGAGAATTTTAAAAACCTCAATGAAAGTTAAGACCAAACAACATGCGAACTTTTAAAAATCTTAATGAATGTTAAGCCCAAAGATTTAGAGTAAAACAATATGTACATGCAATAAAACTCTGAGAATAAAATCATGATAAAGTAACAAACGACGTTGAAACCAAGGACGTAGAATTAAATTATATGCAAATGCAATAAAATTCAGAGAATAAAACAATAACGTAGTTAAAAGAACGAATATATATATATATATATGTTATTAATATTGTGAACTCAACTGGATTCATTTACCACAGAATATGAGATCTCAACAGCAGGAGAGTTAATTGGAGGACCCATAAGTAATGAAAATGTGATATAAGATGGAATTTATCCCCATCACATGAAAATTTTGTATTAATATTTGAAACAATTTCTTAGTGTATTACTTACACAGCTAAAGCTTTAAATATACTTTCTGTCATCCATGTATAATTTACAAGTTTGGACATAAATTTATCTTCCGGTTAGCTTTGTAAGAAAACTGAAAAATTTTACAGTATATAAAGAAAAACGATGTTTTTTATCAGTCAGTCTGCTCAAAAGTTTTCAAATACATCATCTGAATATGGCATCTGAGAAGATGACGACTGACCCTCGGTGAATATGTCATAACTTGCCATTGTGGCAATTTTTCAATTACTTCTTTTGGAAGCTCATATTCATGACACTACTTGCCCTCACGTTTCAAAGCAAACTTTATGATCAGTATACTGACTAAAGTGTCAGTTTTCCTTGTATTTCTGGTTTTGTTTTTTTACATAATTTACATAACTGAATACTCGTTCAACGTCTGCATATGAATGTGGCAGTGTTAAAACATGTAACGCAAAATCAGAAAGTTCCTTAAAAGGATTTTCTCCTGTTGAGTCTTTGTATGATGCTATTTCACACCACAGCTTTACAGTGTCATGAACTTCAATCTATTTGACATAATGAAAATTTTGCCATTGTCTTTCAATCTGCGTTAATAGAGATGCATCGGAATAAAAAGGTGATCCGAAATTTACAACAAAAGCCTTCAGTGGTCTTAAACATTCTGATACAGATAACAAAGACATATGCTGCAAAATCTAAATGTTCGATGGTAATCGTTTCCTCAGCTGTGCTACAAGTTCCTTCAAGAACAGAACACATTTTTTTCGCATATCCTTTTCAATATTTTCTGGTGTTAAATTATTTTTAAAATTTTGAAATATAATATAATTATAAGATAGGATCCTTTAATGACAAACATTTTCTCATACTTCAATTCGGAGCAGACAACCAACTGAGTAGGTGGGAGCTTACGCAAGAGTTAAGGCTTGCAACAGGAAGTATACAATTAATTTAGCAATCTCCTTTTAGAACACTCTACATATTCGTATTAGGTTCGAGTCAAAGGAATTTTAAGAAAAAAAAACTGACAAAAAGTAGAAAAAGAAAATAATTGTTTAAAACATGAAAGGATAAAAAAGTGGTGAAATACAATAGAACAGGAAATGCGAAAGACAAGATTGAAAAACATAAAAGGATCCATTTGTTTATCAGTTTTGTTAACAATTACCCATATTTAAAATGAATAAGTGTGTATATTACATTTACTTTTAGTAAATTCTTGAAATAATAAACAAATAGTCAAAATAGAATAAAATATTATATTTTAATTTTTGCAACTAAATACTGCTATTATCTAGGAAGCTAAAATAAAACAAAATACGTTCGAGAGTATAAGGTACCTTTAAGTTATATTACATTTTACATATTAGCTACAAATATTTTAAACTTAAAAAAGCTTAATAAATAATCTTATTTAGTACTTTCGATAATATTTTATAAATTACAAGAGCCAATGCTTTCAATTTATTAAAGGTTTTTTTGAGCACCGTTAGATCTCATTTCAAATTCCAGAAATCTTCTGAGGTCACACTTATTGGCAATTTTTATCTGCTCTGTATTTTTGGATTTTTGTTCGAAGGATAATGCATATCTATTTTCCAAATATTATATTTTGTTATTGCTATTATATGATGTATTATTAAATTTTTTGATTCAGAGCAGTGTGACGGTGTATGGGTACAAGATTTGGTGGGTAGTAAATTTATCTTTATAATTTAAATATTTTTGTAACCAATCCCAGATGTGTTTTGATTACAATCAACGAATAAATTTTCTAGAGTTTCCTCTGAACACAGAAGATGCAGTTTGGATTAGGTAATTTTTTAATTTTAAACAGCCATATTCTTGTAGGAACAATATTATGTGAAATTTTGAAGAGTAAGCCTCTAGTATGAGTATTTAATTTTATTTTGTACTGCTGTATCCAAATATTTTTTACTGTATTAGATAGTAGTATACCTTCTAATTTTGTTGAATGATTTATGTTTAACGCTAGGTATATTTTACATGATTTATCATCATGGGTGATATTTTTTAAAATGGATTTTTCCGTTATGTCCTTCCAAATACTTCTCATTTTTGCATATTTATTTCCTGTGATATAAACAAATGTTTTTTGAGGTGTGTATTTGTTGACGCACTGTATTTCTCTACCGACCTGAAATTTTAATATTTTAAATGCTGGGTGCTTCTCATTATGAAAAACATTTCAAAGTGTAAGGAAACGGAGTAAATCGCTTTTCAAAGATGGTCTCACAATACCCAATCCCCTATATTCAAAATTGTTATACATTACGTTTCCTTTTATTTTATCTCCTTTTCCTTCCCAAATGAAACGGAAAGGAAGTTGTTCTGCCTTTTTAATGACATCTTTAGGAATTTCAAAGGTTCAGGCAAAGTAATAAAACTTTGAGAAATGTAAAGAGAAAAGAAGGAATAACTTTTTGTTTCCAATTTTGCATTATATCTTCCCATACTTTCGATAAATTCATTCCATTTTGTAGTTAAATTTGGTTCCTCATAAACCAGATGGTCCTACTGTCTGCCCTGCACATGCATCATGGAAACCACACGGTTGCGGACTTGTAGTTGGAATAATCGAAATGGACGTTCACGCTTAGGGTTGCAATATGACAAAAAAAGAGAGAAAGACTAAAAATCTCCAGATTTCTCGCTAGATGAGAAACGATATCTCTAGTATTCAGACATGTAGCTGGAATGATAATTTTGTCACCAGATGCAAATCATTATCTCCAGATATGGCGACAAAATCGCTAAGTTGGTCACCCTGTCTACCCGCCAAAAATGCCTGTCTGCCTGTGTTTCCTATCGCACACATCACGCACGCCAATTGGTTGCTTGCGTTTTATTCATGCCAATGAGGATCTTCCTACGACATTTCTATTGCCGTACCCAGACGCTAGTCAAACAAGGTACGTACTTCACTGTGTCACCCCATGGCCCGACTCGATGAAGCCTAGTGGCCTTCCGTATGCAGAAAAGAACAATGGTTCGTCAGAAATCACGCCCACCACGGCCCGACTCGATTGTTTATTTTATTTTTTTCCCCGGCGAAGAAAGAAATAACACCCAATCGCCGTCGAGATGCCACGCAAGAGCTTACCATGAAAAATGTCATCATCTTTTTTTTTTTTCCTCGTCTTCTGCGCATCTTCTGTTTCATAACTTTCTCGTTTAGGGGGCGCAGACCAGGACCTTACAACAAATCATCGATTCACAAATTGGTTAATATATATCAAATACGTGGATATAATGACATTGTCCATTTATATTATATCCACGTATTTGATATATATTAACAATTTCTATCGCCCCCTTGAATTTATCAGCTATAATTAAATATAGAGATGAGCGTTATTTCACTACCTGTGATTTGATCACGGTTACCGAAAAGTCACAGGTAGCGCCTGCTACTGAAAACCGTGAGTAACAGTGATCGTCCAATAAGCGTTCCTCACTCTGTCATTGCTACCCATCATGCTCTTCGTGATTTTTCACAGCTCCGTCTTAACTGTTACCGAGTGAATTCTGCTCCTGTAGCTGTTACTCGTTAATCGTTATCTGCTGTTGTGTTTGGCAGCTGCCTGCTATTTGTGATTTTTTCACAGCGTTGTTTCTGAGCTCATCGTTCTCGCAGTGAGTGGGGTTAAAATTTTTTGAATTCGGAGAAAATAGTGAATTGTGAACGTTACTTAGTAAATCTGTAGTAGCTTCATCCATTTCAAGGCTGAAAAAAAAATGCTGCCTCGTTTCTTTCAAAGTTGTAGCATACCATGTTAGGTACAAAAGAACAGTGTGTTTTAGATAATCTGAATCCAAAATTTAACTAACCGCGAAAAACGTATAGAAGAATTACGCATAATTCAACTGAAAAAAGCCGTAAAAACTACAGCAAAATATCAGAATTCGCGCAGAATTACCTATAAAAGTTTAAAACAAGTTTAGGACATAACGGACTTTTGGGCACAAATCTTTAGGGTCCGTACAAAAATTGCAGTTTCTTGGCGTTGTGAGGGGAAATTGAATGGAGATAACGTTCCCAGTAAGACAAACGACAATTACAATTGAATTTTTAAAAAATTACAAAGCACAAATTTTGAAGATGAAAATCCGTTTTTTGGTGTAAATATGAGAAGGACAATATCCGAAAACTTGAAAATTTTGTCGTCCTGGATCGGGATTGCATAGCACATAATCATGAATATGGATTACATCATATTCATGATTACATAACACATTTCTTAGGTTTCAACGAAACAAAGCAATTACATCAGAACTCATACTATGTTCGGAAAAAGACGACAAACAGGGATTTTTTTATAACGCTGCACTTTTACTTAGGTACTAAATGTTTACATAACATTTCAAGTTATTAATATTTCTCTCTTACTTAATTAGGCACTAAATTACTATGCCTCATTCGTAGGACCTTTTGACAGTCTTTCTTCTACCGATGTTATATTCATAAAGTTTACGTATCAACTCAAGGTAATGATATTGCGCTTTTACTTAAGCACTAAACATTATTTCACAGGACCTATGCCTTTTTAACAGTTTTTGTTCTATCGATGCCACATTCATAACAATTAGGTATCAACTCAAGTTAATAATATACCGCCTTTAATTTTCCACTAAAAACTTTCTCACGTTCCCTAGGCCTAGGCCGTGGCCTTTTTAATAGTTTTTATTCAATTAATGTCGTATTCACAACTATTACTTATCAAGTGAAGTTAATAATATTCCGCTTTTACTCAGGCACGAAATATTCATTCGATACCCTATGCCTAGGCTTTTTAAATAGTTTTTACTCAATGTCATATTCGCAACGTTTATGATTCAAATAAAGTTAGTAGCATTGCGCTTTTACTTTGGCACTAAATGTTATTTCACAGGCCCGAGGCCTAGACATTTTTAACAGCTTTTGTTCTATCGATGTCACATTCATAACAATTCCGTATTAACTCAAGTTGGGTGTAGGATCTCATCATATCTTCAGTAGAGGATTTTTATGAAGGAGTGTCTGACCCCAGGTCTTAAACAACCCTTAGAAGTAGGAAGCTAGGAGATTTGGGCTAGAGTGCCCGATAGAAAAGTGACACAGAAGATAAGTAGAAAGGGGGAGGAAGACGCCCTTATTTATTACCGGGGGGCCAGTACCCGGGATCCGACGGCTTAACGTGCCCATCCGACGCACGGCGGATATTTAGTGGATCGAGCGTTCGTACCTGCCGAACCTGAGGTCCTTTCCGTGGCAGTCACGAACGTTGCCCACTAGGCCACCCGCGGCCTGGGTGTAGGAGAACTGGCCACAAATATTTTAAGGGGCCGTATAAAAATTACGTTTTTGACCGCCTCGTGGCCACGACCCCACAACAGAGGTTGGTAATCTAAGTCATATAAAGCTTCCGTAATTTCGTCTTTTCTTAATTGCGATAATTAATGTAATTCTTTACAACAAATGTTTGATCTGCATCTCAACAAAATATTTTAGGGTTTTCAAACTACAAGTCTGACAATTATCAGAGTGCATGTGACTACTCGGCAACAAAACTGTCGGGGGGGGGTATACCAAAAGTGGAAAATATAAAAAAAATCTCGTCCGATCGGGAAATTTTCAGCATTTACAAGCTACAACTCGTCGACACATTATCTAAACACATATGCCTACTCTGGAAACCTATCGGGAGGGTTAGGTGACATACCAAAATTGTAAAATATAAAAAAAAATTCTCGCCTCGATCGGGAGATTTTCAGCATTTACAAGCTACAACTCTACACATTATCTGAGGGCATGTGCCTACTCAGAAAACCTGTCGGGGGGGGGGGGAATACCAAAATTGTAAAATGTAAACAAATTCTGGTCCGGTCGGGAGATTTTCAGCATTTATAAGCTACAACTCGACCCATTATCTGAGCGCATGTGCCTACTCTGGAAACCTGTCGGGGAGGGGGGGGGGGGTTAATACCAAAATTGTAAAATATAAAAATTCTCGCCCGATCGGGAGATTTTCAGCATTTATAAGCTACAACTCGACCCATTATCTGAGGGCATGTGCCTACTCTCGAAACCTGTCGGGGGGGGGGGGGGGGGTAAAACCAAAAGTGTAAAATAGTAAAAATATGAAGAATTTATGGTCTGATCGGGAGATTTTCAGCATTTACCAGCTACAACACGACACATTATCTGAGCGCATGCGCCATATTATACACTGTTTATATACCCCCCCCACCCCACACACACAGGTATCCTGAGTAGGTACACCTCAGATAGTTTGCTGAGTTGTAGCTGGTAAATGCTGGAAAATCTCCTAATCAGACGAGGAATTTTTCATATTTTACACTTTTGGTATTAACCCCCACCAGCCACCCCGACAGGTTTGCTAAGTAGGCACATGCCCTCAGATAATGTCTATTTGTAGCTTGTAAATGTCAAAAATCTCCCAATCGGACGAAAAATTCTTTATTTTTTACAATTTTGGTATCCGCCCTCACCCCAAACAGGTTTCCTGAGGCAGCAGATGCCCTCAGATAATTCGAGACGCTTTTCTCCTTCCTGGTATAAACAATATCCTGATATAGAGTAAAGCATTGTTAAAGATACTGCTTATTGCTTTGAGTTTGTTTTCTTTTCCCTGAAGGTCCAGACAGGGAGAAATTAGATTGTACTTGGAATGAAACAGGTGTAAGGCAATGACACAAAATGAAGAGTGTGGGTAAATATAAATTAGGAAAATTATCCCAGCATTTCTCTTTTAAAGCTCACAAAGCTGCACTAGTGGATTGTTGCCATTTTTCACAAAAAGATAAACACATCAATATTCTTTTAGACAAAAATAAAAGGGCTAGTGTAATTTTCAAAAAGAACATGATAAAGAATTTAATACTAAAGTTTTAAATATTTTATTTGATGTTGCCAGAACATTGGCCAGGCAAGGCATATTGCTCTTTGTGGAAATAAGTCAGTTGAAAATGGGAATTTTCGTCCAATCGTAGTTTAATTTATCGTCATTGCTTGATAATGAAGAAATGGTTAGATAAAAAGAGACTAGACAAAACCCATCGGAATCTGACGGTTAGTTTTTTTGTTTTTTTTCTGAAAAGAATAAACTCATATAATGTATTTATTTACACATTAGAAAAAATCCTGCAGAATTGACAATCATCACCTTAGATTTCACTGTCTCTACTTTGCGTTTCAGTGTTCCACTCTCCAGCGACATCAAAGTCCTGCTTCAAATAAAGATTTTACTGAGTGAATTGGTTTTTAAATTGAGCTGCACTTCCATCAGAAAAAATTGTTAACTTTTTCTCTTTCTGGAAATTTGGCCTTTAATGTAGCTATAGCAATTTTTAAGAAGGCCCACACAGCATTTTGGTAATAGTTGAGCTCATCACTTATTACAGCTACAGTATGCTTAATATTTCATGCACAACTGGTAAATATACAGTAGTTATTTGCTGGTGCCTCCAGTGTCCACTCTGGATTTCATCTTGGGAGATAGTACTGTAATTTTCAAAAAAATCAATTTGGAGCAGACCTTCATTTGGTGACTGAACTGTTCTTACAAAAGAATGAATTTTATAATAATGTAACTGATTATGAAGCACAGTTCTTCAAACAGAACCATCAATCTCAACCACTTTTTTGAAACCATCTATATCTTTCCATGTTACAAATGTGTCTATAGTATCTCTGATGAATGAATATGAGTTCTACATATTAATATGGGACAAAATTTTAGGTGAATATGTGTTTTACATGTATATGCTGGTTTTTCGTGGAAATGGTACATACATTTTTACTTGAATAGGGGACAAATTTTACATGAATATGGGATATATTCCCATTCTGTTTTACATGGATATGGACATATTCATGAATATGTTCCATTTACAGGAATATGGGAAATATTCATGTAAATTCAAGTGCAGGTTTTCACCTCCCAACATTTGTGAATATGGGACATATTCCTGTACAATTTCTCATGAAGATGGAACAATCAAGAAGCACCGCTAGGAAATTTTTGCTAAAAACGGTGATCGCACTGCACCACTTGCAAAGTGTTCACAATAAGACTTCATACAATTATTGAATTTGAAATATTCTATCTATATATAAAAAATATAAATCCCACTTGGATAGTGCTCATAGTGAATGTCGATGTTTAATTCCACAAAGTTACAAGGTGGCGCAGTGGTCTAAGCGATGGCCTCTGATCATTCGTCCGAAAGGGCTCTGGGTTTGAATCCCGGTGAGACATGGATGTTGTGTTTGTCTTACGGCACTAGCTGTCTCCCTTCCCTGGAACCAGTGGCCTTAAATTAGGCACGGGCGACTGCTTATAGCCCATTGAGTTGCTCACGGTGGTCGTTAAACCTCCAATCAAAAAAAAAGTTACAATGTTTTCCTGATATTTAGAAATTGAAGCCTTTCACTGTGTTCATAGGGAGCTGCTACTTGGCGTAGCCACATGAGCAGCCATTTTGTCATTGCATTACCTTCAAGGAAACTGATAAAGCGGGCACAATTTTAACTTTTTCCGGAGTGAGATGGGTAAACCACATGCCCAGATTGGAAAAAATGAAGTATCTTATCCTTCATTTACTTTACCTTCTGGAAGAAGTCGATCTTTTTATTTATTTATTTTTCGATTGGATGTATAACGACCACTGTGAGCAGCTTAATGGGCCCTGAGAAGTCGCCCGTCTCTAATTTAGGGCCTCGGGTTCCAGGGAGGAGAGAGAACATCCATGCCTCACCAGGATTCGAACCCAGACCTTTCGGAAGAATGATCAGAAGCCATCACGTAGACCACTGATCCATCGGGGTGGCAAAGTCAATCTACCTCGGAATTCAGACAATTTGCAAATCAAAATTCGTTGTTGCGTTCACATGTATTTATTGTCAACAACACCCAGGGGTTCAACGCTAATGCTTTTCTCCGTGTTGTTCGTGCGCTCATGGTGAGATTTGTATTCGGCAAAGCTTCACGTTGGAGGAGCGATGAGGACTTGTGAACCTATTGCATAGTTTTCAGGAGGAAAGGCCTTAGACCCATTAATTAATGTTTTGTGCCTGATTGAAAACGGAATTATATAATCTTTACTCCTCCACTAACGTTTATTATCACCAACCAACAGCCACGGAGTTTGGATGTCACCGGAAGTTTCATCATATTTTCCTCCAGCAGACGTTGTGCCGTGAAAGCAACTTAACGAGAGCAGACAGTTAGGCCATGGTGGGTCGCGTTCGCTGCTGTAGCGAGTGAGATACTTTCGGGCACTTAAAAAGATAGATCAGGTGTCTATCTAAAATTTTGTGGCCGCAGGTGGCCTAGTGGACAACGTCGTGACTGCCACGGAAGAGACTTCGGATTGGATCCCAAGAGAGTTCGAACGGTCGAACCACTAAATATCCGCCTTGCGTAGAATGGGCTCTCACCTCTTCAGCAAGGCTCCAGAATTGTTGTTTTAACCTCCCTGAGTTAAAAACAGCAACTCCTCTGCTGAATTATAATTAGACGCAAAATAGTTTTTACCACCCACCCGTTCTGCTGAATAATTAATAGGTTCTAGAGTTATGTTTTTTTCTCTGGGTTCTTTCTCTCCCTACATATAGAGTTATTCTATTCAAAAATGAAAATGTGTGCCTTTTCTCTTCAATAAGACTTAGCCATTTTGCCTTTCAAAATTTAAATATTACCAATTAAAATGTGTTCTGTAAATATTTTATTTACAATAATTGACATTTTATTGGGAATAAAAAGAAGTGGTTGCTTTTCCTGTTATGACGAAATGCAGTTTCTCAACCCTACCTACCATTATATTTAAATAGGATAAAATTAATAGAGAACAGTGTCTGCTGCATTTTAAACAGCACCAGACTGATTAACCTGCTACTGCAAAAAGCAAGGTTTTCAGCCCTTCCTCTGTTCGCACTCAGGAAAAATTTAGAAAATAGATACACTGCCCTGACAAAGTAAGATTCTTTGTTCTTTCAGTTGCAGATCACTGGAAAATGAATATGGTATACTGCCCTTTTAACAGCTTATTAAACTGTTGAATAAAAAGGTTTTAGATTAAATACTCTGTCTTCACTTTTTATTGAAATAAATATAATTTTCAGTACTCAGCCATTTTCAATAGATATTGGAAAAAAAAATATTTTACTTTTAAAGTAAGGTAAGTTTTATCTTCAGGTATTCTGCTATCCTGGTCAATTGTTTACAAGGAAAAAAGTGAAAATTCTAAAGTAATAAGATACGACAACGTTCATCCTAAAAAAGTGAATTTTTGATATAAATTTGTAAAAATCATGTTTCGAAAATGCGGAAAGATATAGCAAAAATGCTGAGCACTGTACACACATATAAAATAAAATGAAAATTAGAAACACCCATCACAAAAAATAAATATTACACGAAGAAATTTTTATGTCTTTTTGTCAGATCATACATATTAAAGCGACCAAAAAAATATCTAAAACTCATGACTAATAATGTGCAAACAGCTTTCATAAACAACTGCTATTAGCTTCATGGGGGATTTACCCACAGAGACACACATTTAAAATGGTGAAAAAACTCTTATTATCATATTTTGGAATGCAAATAATATTCATGAACAATAATTGTAGTTTCCTGGGTGACAACCATAGATACATACAGTTAAAATGGCCACAAAATCACCAAAACTGGTAAAAACAAATACAGTTTCCTGGGTGACACACCTGCAGAGAAACACAGGGTCACATGTGTTTCTGTAATGACTTCTAATCATTCATCCAAGATGTATCCTGGTTTGAATCCCAATGAGGCATGCATGTTGTGTTTGTTTTACAGCACTGGTTTGCTGCCTTCCCTGAAACCAGTGCCCCTAAATTAGGATTGGGCAACTGCTTATAACCAATTGAGTTGCTCACAATGGTAGTTAAAACCCCAATTTAAAAACAAAAAAACCAAAAAAAAAAAAAAAAACCAATACATTCAAAATGGCTAAAAAATCTTTCACAGTCATGTGCCAGAATGCAAATGACATTTGTACACAATGATCGCCCATCGTTAGAGCCACACATTTAAAATGGCCAAAAAAATCTCTAAAAATCATATTCTGCAATGCAAATATCATTCACAAATGATAAATACACACCCAAAGTGCCACACATTCAATATATGGGGGGAGGGGGATTCTAAATCCCATGTCCTGGAATGCAAATATCAATCAAAAACAACAAATGCAGTTTCGTGGGTGGGTGACACAAACATAGAGAGATACATTTAAAATGGCCACAAAACCTCTAAGACCATACCCTTGAATGCAAATGGGATTTGTAAATAATAAATGTCCACCCAGATACAAACACTTTTGAAATGGCCAAAAAAAAAAAAAAAAAAAAATATATATATATATATATAGAACTCTGAAACCTATGCTTTGGAATGCAAATCACATTCATAAACAAATATAATTTCTTGTATGACAAACCTGCAGAAGCACACACTTAAAATTGCCAAAAAATCTCTAAAATCATATCCTGGAATGAAAATAGCATTCATAAGCAACATACGCACAACTAAAGAGCTGCAGATTTGAAATGGCAAAAAAGAAAAAAAAAACCTCTAAAACCTTACCTCTCAATTCAAATAACATTTGTAAACAACAAATGCTTCTTCCATGGGTGACACGCACGCAGACTGACACATTTAGAATGGCTAACAAAATTTTTAAAAATTATATCATACAATGCCACGGGCATTTGCAAAGTACAAGTGCACATCCTAAGAGCCACTATTTGAAATGGTTAAAAAATATCCAAAAATCATAATCCGGAATGCAAATAGCATTGGTAAACTGCAAATGTGCATCCACAGAGCCACACATTTAAAATGGCCAAAAAATCTCTAAAGCTCATTTCCTGGAATTCAAACAGCATGGAAACAAAGCATTGTTTCCCGGGTGACACAACCACAAAGCCGGGCATTTAAAGTGGCCAAAAAAATACGCAAATATCTCATCCTATATTGCAAAAAAATACTAGAAAACAACAAATGCACACACGCAGGGCTATCAATTTAAAATGGCCAAAAGATCTCAAGGAATCATTTTCTGGAATGCAAGTAGCATTTGTAAGAACAAATGCAGTTTTTTACATGTTGCACCTGAAGAGCCACATATTTAAGACGGCTAAAACATCTTTAAAAATTATGTCTAAGATGCAAATTGCCTTTTCTAACAAAAAAATACACACACCCAGAACCACACATTTAAAATTACAAAAAAAATCTTTAAAAAATCATACACTGAAATGCAAATAGCATTCATAAACAACAAATGCAAGTATGCAGACACACATTTGAAATGGCCCAAAACCTTTTACAGATAATGGGTGACAAAACCCCAGTTTCACATTTAAAATGCCTTCCCCCCCCCCAATTTTTTAAAGTTATATCCTGGTTGCAAATAGCATTCCTGAATAACAAACGCATACCTGCAGAGCCACAACCTTGAAATGATAAAACAGTATCCAAAAATCACACCCTGGAATGCAAATAACATTTGCAAACAACAAATGTGTACCCACAGAGCCACATATTTGAAAATGGCAAAAAAAAAAAAAAAAAATTCTCTAGAAATCATTTTCTGGAATGCAAATGGCATCAGTTCACAACAAATGCATACCTGCAAAGCCACAAACTTAAAATGGCCAAACAACCTTTAAAAATAATACAGTTTAATGCCAATAACATTCATAAATGACAAATGCAGTTTACTGGTTGACACACATGCATGAAAAATATTTAAAATGGCAAAAAATCTATAAAAATCACATCTTGGAATTCAAATAGTATTTGCAAAGGAGAAAGACACATCCTAAGAGCCACACATTTGAAATACTTAAAAAAGTATCCAAAAGTCATACCCTAAAATGCAAATAGAAGTTGTAAACAACATAGGCATGCCAGCAGAGCCAAACGTTTAAAACAACAACAACAACAACAAATCTCTAGAAATCATATCCTGGAATGCCAAAAAACTCTAAAAATCATACCCTGATGGCCTAAAGACCTCTGAAAATCATACCCTGTAATGCAAATAACTGTGATTCATAAATGACACATGCAGTTTCCTGGTTGGCACACCTGCAGAACCACCCATTTAAAAATGGCAAAAAAAAAAAAAAAAAAAAAAAAAAAAAATCCTAAAAAACACAAATGACCAAAAAAATATCCAAAAATTATGATTTGAAATGCAAATAGAATTTGTAAACAACAAAGACACACCAGAAGAGCCACAAATTTAAAACGGCCAAAGCATCTCAAATTCTTTCTGTGGAACTTCAATGGCATTCGTAAACACATGCGGGTTTCTGGGTGACACGCCCACAGAACTGAACATTTAACATTGCCAAAAAATATGAAAAAAATTTCTTTCTCGGATGCAAGCAACAAATGCACACCCACAGAGCAGCAAATTTACAATGGTAAAAATCTCCAAGAATCATACCCTGGAATGCAGCTGGCATTGGAAAAAAACCATGCAGTTTTCTGGATGACATACCTGCAGACCACACATTTGAAGTGGGTATAAATCATGTCCTGGAATCCAAATGGCATTTGTAAATAACAGATGCACACCGCTAGAGCCAGACATTTAAAATTGAAAAAAAAAACAAAAAAACTCTAAAAAATCATTTGTAGTTTTGAACTTCACTTTTAGTTGGTAAAGTTCGAAGAACACTTACCGCACGTGGGGCTTGGCTTTCAATTCATATTTCCATTATGTGGATGCGGCACGGGGTTTTTCATTTGACCACAGGTCCACTTCTTTTTTTTTTCCGTTGGAATTTATTTTGCTCTCATCACCAAATGAGTTTTTTTCCTTTGCTGCATCCTCATTTACTTCAATATTTATTCATAACCCTAGTACTTTCGGTAATACTCCTTTACCGTCTTCGAGGGGACATTTTGCTCCGACTAGCACGGACCGTGTCAGCTAGGCATTTCGGTGGTTCTCGCAGGCTGCTTCTGTCATCGGCTATCGCTTCTTCTTGGGCATTGTGGCGCCATCTCTTGTTGGTCAGTGATCTCATTTTTCGAACTTTTTCATTTTTTTGCTCAATTTTAATTAAATTTCTCCAGCTGTTTCTCAAATTATTAGGGTCATTATGGTTGCAAACTTTTTTCCTATTTTTTAAATCATTACCGACTCTGCTATTCTGAGGTGTTTTTCGGATTTACAGCTTTTAATGATTTTTATATTTTCGAATTTAGGATATTTTTTGGTTATCCAGACAGTATTGAATAAGTGCTGTTTTTTTCTTCTTTTTTCTGCCAGTTTTTTACGTGTTGTTTTAATCTGTGTTTAAGCTTATTTTTGGTACTTCCTGTATAAGCCATTGGAGGATTTTCAGTAATAGGAATTGAGTAAATACCTGCTTTTTCTAACATTTTTATTTTTTCATTTTTTATTACTATAGTTTTGATGGTATTTACTTTTCCTCCAATTTGAATGTTATGCTTTTTACAAATATTATTAATTTCATTGGCAGTACCTTTAATGTAAGGAAAACCATTTAAATATTTGACTTCTTTTTTATTTACTACAGCATTATTTTTTATTTTCTTTATTACTTCTGTGTTCCATTTTTTTTATTAAATGGTTAGGATAACCAAAGCTGCCTGCAATTTTTTTTATGAATTTGATTTCTTCATTAATGAACTGACTATTTTCAGAATGCGTATATGCTCTTTTAATTAAGGTTTTTATACTATTGCATTTTTGAGGATAAGGATGTGCTGAATTGTACGGGATTAGGACCGGAACAAATGAACTTTTCCGATAAACCCTGTATAGTAACTTATCTGTGGATTTGATAACATGTACATCCAAAAAGGCTATTGCATTATTTTTTTCTATTTCAACAGTGAGTTCTATAGTTGGATATAAAGCGCTGTAACATTTTGTTAATTTTTTTAATTTTTCGTTCAGTTTTGATAGAATGAAAATATCATCCACGTATCGACAGTACACTTCTGGTTTTTCTTCCATACGATGCAGGACATTTTCTTCAATTTCGTTCAGTGTTCATCGAACTTTACCAACTAAAAGTGAAGTTCAAAAATGTAAATGCATTAATGCACGTTAAAAAATATAACCTCCAATATCGGAAGTAAATTGAAATTCTAAAAATCATATCCTGGAAAGCAAATGCCATATTAATAAACAACAAATCCTGTGTTAAATATTTCCCAGCCCTTTTAAATGAGTGGTTCTGCCAGTATGTAGTTTTTGTTTTCATTTGTATTTCATAACATTATACCTATCTGCCAAGTAATTATTAGGGTCTGGAGGTTTTTTTATTTTTTATTTTAAGGGGTCTCTGCTTGAAAAGAGTTACTTTATTGAAAAAAAGATGTGCCTCTATTTTCCTTCAATAAGACTTTGGCATTCTGCCTTTCCAAATTTAAATATTGCTATTTAAAATATGTTCTGTAAAAAATCTTACTTACAATAATTGACATCTTATTTGGAATAAAAAGAAGTGGTTGCTTTCCCTGCTATGTCAAAATGCAGTTTGACAAGCCTACTTACTGCTGTACTTAGGATAAAATTAGAGAACAGAGTGGCTGGCACATTTTAAAAAGCAACAGCAGGCTGCTTAACCTGCTATGGCAAAGAGCGTGATTCTCAACCCTCCTATCATTGCAATCAGAATAAATTTAGAAAATAGGTACACTGCCCTAAAAAAAGTAAGATTCTCTTCTCTTTCAGTTGCAGATCATCGTATATAATGAATATGGTTCTCTGCCCTGTCAAAACTTTATTGAACTGTTGAATAAAAGCATCTTTGATTAGATACTCTATCTTCACTTTTCATCAACAAAAAAAAAAATGTTCCATTTTTTTTGTACTCTGTCATTTTCCATACTTAGACATTGTAAAAGGAATTATTGTATTTTTAAAATAAAATAATTTTTACTTTCAAGTACTCTGCCATTTGGTCAATCCTTCAAAAGAAAAATATAAAAATTCTAAACTAACTAAAAATTGCAAAAATAATCCTAAAAAGGTGAATTTTTGATATAAAGTTGGTAAAAATAATGTTTTAAAAAAGTGGAAAGAAATAGCAAAAATGCTGGGCAGCGTACACACATATAAAACAAAATATAAACCATAATCACCTGTCAAACAAAATAAATATCACACTGTTGTGTAATCACCGAAGTTCAGACCTGCTGATCTGCACATATTAATGCCACAAAAAAAAAAAAAAAAAAAAAAAACATCACTAAAAATCATATCCTGAACTGTGCAAACAGCTTTTATAAACAACTTCTGCAATTAGTTTCCCGTGTAACACCCAAAAAACCAAACATTTGAAATTGACAAAAAATCTAAAAATCCTATCCCAGAATGCAAATAACATTCTTAAAAATAAAGGCAGTTTTCTGGATGACAAACACAGAGCTACACATTTCAAATGGTCAAAAAGTCTCCAAGAATCATGCAATGGAATGCAAACAACATTTGATTAGCTGCTGACCCACCTAATCAAAATGGCCAAAAAATGTCTAAAAAGCATACCCTGAAATAAAAAAAAAACTTTTGTAAACACAACAAATGCACAACTGCAGAGCCATATCATCATCATCATCATTGTCAACCATTATCAATCCACTGCTGGACGAAGGTCTCCCCAAGTTTCCTCCACAACGGTCTGTCTTGTGCCAGTCTCCTCCATGTCACCACTGCATACTTTCGAATTTCATCCACCCATCTCCCATGTGGTCTTCTTCTGGGTCTTTTCCTATCCCTTGGAATCCAATCTAAAATTTCGGCTGTCCATCGATGATCTGTCTTTCTGGCAGTATGTCCAGCCCATTGCCATTTCAGGGATTTAACTCTGATCATGATGTCTTCCACTCTTGTCATTTTTCGGATCCACGAGTTCCTCTTCTTATCTCTCCTGGTTACACCAAGTATGCACCTCTCCATGCTACTTTGAGTTGTCTGCAGCCTTTGTATGTCTCTTTTAGTTAAGGTCCACGTCTCTGCACCATACGTAAGTATACAGTATTCAAAATGGACAAAAAAATCATTTCCTGGAAAGTTAACAGTATTCATAAGACAACACATTCAGCTTCCTGAATTAAAAATATTTTTTAGCCGTTTTAAATCTGTGACTCTCAGGGTGTATCATGGAGGAACTGCCTTTCTTGGTAATAACTGTTGTCATGGCTATTCTTGGAATTGACACACTATAAATTTCACTAAATTATGTGTTTTACACAGGAATAAAGGAAATTACTCAGTCAAATTTTTGGGTAGCACCCATATACCCTTCCTCAGGACTACACTTTAGTAGGTGTTGCTATTCATCAGCCAAATTCCAAACTTTCACATCATTGAATGTTGTACCTGCCTCCAGGATTACAAAATAAAATTAGTAACTACCTTCCAATCCTTACGAAAATCGTTTTATTGAGCCGTATAGAGCTCTATAGAATTCTATCAAATGTTTATAGACCAGCTGTGGTGGTGGGCTTATAGAAACAGTTTTCTATAGAATTCAATAGTGTTTTCTATAGAATCGGATGGCCATTGATTCTATAAGGTTCGTTTCTATAGAATCCCATGTCATCACCATATCTTTGGTTATTTAACATGATGGATAAAAAAATCTGTTAAAGGTCATTAAATATTTATTTCAAGTCTGCAATTATAGCATTCTATTTGCGAATTCGTATTTTCACGCTTTTTTTCTTAATTTCATGAGCATTATAATTTAAAAATTATGCACACGGAATATTTATGCTCATATTATATTTTTATAAATATACATATTTATAAAAATAATGTGACACAGAATATAAAAATCATAATGCTCATGAAATTAATATACGAAAAGCGTAAACATACGAATTTGCAAATAGAATGCTATAATTGCGCATGCAAAGTTGATACATAATTCTTTAACAAATATATATCCGGCTGCGCGAATAAAAATATGCAACAGCCCGTTGCATATATTTTTATCAAAGTAAGTGAAATGTTCATATTAACTATGCACAGAACTTTTTCGTAAGGGTCCATATATGGTTGAATCACAGCAATACATTTATCATTCGAAAGCTTTTTCCTATCAATTTCATGAGTGATTATTACATATTATAATTCTATGGGCAATTTTATTATATGCGAGCTCATACGACTGCACGAGCAGGACGCCTGTACAGGACGAAACGAAAGCACTTCTGCCGACAGGTACAATTCGCATCACCGGCAAACACTTTCCGATCAGTCCTCTTTCCATGCATGCGTGAAGCAAGGTGAGCAGCAGCCAAAGAATGGCTTCTTTATTCTTTGGCGGAGCCATCGAATCGAAGTAAATTTACACAGAACAATTAGTTTGATAAATCATGTCAGACGAACTGGATTATATTACCTTCAAAGCTATTAATCGAAAGTTCATAAAAGGTAAGTTCTTTTCCTGTTTTAATTCATAGGCTTCGAATGCAATTCATGCATTCGTTTCGTAACATGTGGAGAATTTTAATACGTGTTGATCGAATCTTAACACGTGAACGCATTCATGTATTCGTTTGTTAACAGTTTTATATATCATCAACTGCATTTTAAACTAGGAGGAGTAAATAATTTGTTACATTTTCGATTATAAACGTAGCTATTTTTATTGTTTTATTTTATACACTGACGGAAAAAATAATCCCAACACCAAGAAGGGGTTGTGTTAGATAAACGACAGTTGGTAGGCAGTGAGAGTACATCTGTAAGATGACGCCTATGCAAATTTCGCGCTCGGCGCATACGTGTGGCGCTAGTAGCGCCTCGGAACATGCAAAGCAGGTTTGCTGTAAATACGCGCTGTAACGCTCGTGAGCGTTAGTTATCGTTCAGATTCGACATAGTGTGTTGATGTTAGTCAAGAATGCCTTTAAGAAGACGAAGAAGCCATTATCAACAGCTCACGGAGTTTGAACGAGGTCGTGTAATAGGGCTACGAGAAGGTGAATTTTCTTTCCGCAATATTGCAGAACAACTTGGCAGGAATGTAGCCACTGTGCATGATTGTTGGCAGCGGTGGTCAACGGAAGGTACTGCCTCAAGAAGACTGGGTTCCGGCCGGCCACGTGGCACTACTGAGAGGGAAGACTGCCGTGTACGGCGTATGGCGTGGCGCACCATACTACATCCGTGGCAGCAATTCGAGCTGCAGTTGCCACCACAGTGACACAACAAACTGTTACAAATCGGTTACTTGAAGGACAGCTCCGAGCCAGATGCCCTGTAGCGTGCATTCCACTTACTCTAAACCACTGCCATCTGCGACATCAGTGATGTCAAGCTAGAGCTCATTGGAGGACGGAGTGGAGATCTGTTATGTTTTCTTATGAAAGCCGGTTCTGCCTGGGTGCCAGTGATGGCTGTGTGTTGGTTAGAAGGAGGCCAGGGTGAGCGCCTGCAACCAACCTGTCTGAGTCCAAGACACACTGGACCTACACCTGGAGTTATGGTCTGGGGAGCAATTTCCTATGACAGCAGGAGCACTCTCGTGGTTATCCCATGCACCCTGACGGCACAGTTGTACGTCGGTCTGGTGATTCAACCTGTTGTGCTGCCATTCATGAACAGCATTCCAGGGGGTGTTTTCCAACAGGATAACGCTCGCCCACATACCGCTGTTGTAACCCAACGTGCTCTACAGAGTGTCGACATGTTGCCGTGGCTTGCTAGATCACCATATCTTTCACCAATTGAGCACGTACGGGACATTATTGGACAACAACTCCAGCATCACCCCCAACCAGCATTAACCGTCCCTGTATTGACCGACCAAGTGCAATAGGCATGGAACTTTATCCCACAAACTGACATCCAGCACCAGTACGACACAATGCATGAACGCTTTCGTGCGTTTCATTCAACATTCTGGCGGTTACACCGGTTATTAATGTACCAGCATTTCACATTTAAAATGGCTCTTCTCGTGCTTACATTAAGCTCTGATCTTGAAACCTTAATCAATTACATATGTTACCTATACAAATGTATTGCCGCCATTTCATTCCTCTACAACTATTTTTTCGTGGTGTTGGGATTTTTCTTTCCGTCAGTGTACTTATTTAAGGTAAAGCAGCTATAACTTTGGAAAAGTGTTTTGACATTCCATACCCATCCCCAACCGGCCAACGAATCCTTGCTATTGGGGGTTTTTTTTGTGAAGTGTTTTACTGTTTGTGTATCAGTTTATATTTGAGTGTTGGAGTTTTTTTTTATCTTCATAGTCTTTTATATATGGTATTTATCACTCCATTCACCTTTTGTTAAGCTTCAGGATCATTTCTATTTCTTCATTAAGCGATTACATTATTTACCTTCTGCATTATTTACACATCAAGCTTTTCTCCTCCCCTGCTCCCCTCCAGGATGTTTTTTTTGGGGGTGTTGAGATTTTTGTTTGATGAAAAATGTAATGTGTGATCTCTTTCACCTTTTAGAGATACTTAATTAGATCTCCTTAGATCTGATGTTTTTCAGGAGACACATAGCATTCTGCTTCCTCCTTCATTTGGTCTCAATTATTTCAACTTTTCACTCAATAAACGTACTTTTGTAACTATTTTGCTGACGGTGTTGGGTTTTTTTATTTTATGCTACATTGATATATGATATTTACCATCTAGATCACTAAGTCAGAACTGATGTCACAATGATTTGAATGTTTGCACTCCATTTATGTTGATGACTTCAACCCAAATACTCAGCAAAACTATAGTTGATTTTAAAATAAATATTTATTGTGAATAAATGACCTTAAAACAAAATATTTAAATTGTGAATTCCCATTTTCCACTCCTTGGAGGCCATTGTTGTTGAAGCTCGCACACCATGTGCTGTGTTGTCATGATGCTAATTCTCCAGTACTCACAAATTTGCATATCACCATGTTCCCCTTTGAAACCATAATAATCCCTAACTTTTGTGACCACTGTATATATATATATATATTCTCTTATGATTTAGAATACATGCATTGTGTTTAAAGCCTATGAAAATAATAAAATGAATGCATGAAGTGTGTATTTGTTTCGTTAATAACTTTTGTGATCACCTATGAATTGAAACAGGAAAAGAATTTATACCTTTTAGAAATTTCAGTTGTTATGTACAAACATAAACAGAAGAGAACAGCACAGTTTCGGAGCCAAACAGACTGGAACGGAATGCTCTTTTTGTAGCTAATTTGCATAAAAATTCCTCAAAAAGGTGTTTCACCATACGTATTTTATACCTACAATAAAATAAAGTACTTACAATTATCTATAGCCTACGTATTGCAATGCATTTGGACACTAAAGGAGAAACTTAAGAATTGTAATTCCTAAGCACAAAAATTAAACTAGAGATGTTATGCTAAACAAACTTCCTCTAATACTAAGACAATCATGACCAAAAATGAAGTTTAAATTCATAAAATAGTGAAAAATATGATATACTGCACCCTCAATGTTTAAAGACCAAATACACAAGTGTTGGAAAAATACAAAGCAACTGGCATACCAAAATAAAATAAGGCTCTTGGTAAAAATACAGAAAAATTATAGATAAATATAAACTGGGATATAATATGCACAGACTGCAGGTGGAACACAGATAGCCTTTAGCTACATTTAAAAGAAAAATTAAAAACAAGGCTCTGAAAGCACTACCTGATTTATCTCCCAGCATTTCACCTCACTTTTTCTAATCTATAAGCAAAGTTTCAAACGTGTCTGAAAAACTGTTATTAACGACAATGCAATTGACCCCGTTTTAAGTTTCAATACTTCGGATGTTAGTGATATCAAAATACCTACCTTATGTTACCGCCGTTTTTTTGTCATACCAGTTAAATCTGAGCAACTGAATTCCCAAGAAAATTGCAACAGCCACGATGAAGTCACTAAAATGGACATGTTGACTCAAAACATTTTACAAAGTACTATACCTTGTGAACAATAAAAAATATATAATGGTTAGGAATTGTGTTGCAGTAATCACTGTGATAGAAATGCTTTCTTTTTTATAACATTACCCCCCCCTAACAAAGACAACCCCTTATAACGCTTCGTCACAATTAAGTGGTAGTAAAATAAACTTTTAAGAACAGGACAAGTTTTGTGAAGGGGCAATCATGTTATGAAAATAATTTTTTATGGCATTCTTAATAAGATAACCCTTTAATATTTCATTAAAAATTAGGGAAAATAAAATAACTTTTAAAGGAACTCAACAAATGTTTTCTGAAAAACAAAATTCATCTTCTACCCCCAGCTTCAGTGTTGTGCCCAAAGGGGGGATGAGGGAGGTTGGGTGTTGAAACACTCCAAAATTTGGAACCTTTCGATATTTTAAAAACATGATTTTAAAAGGCAATTTTTTGTTAGTATTTGAAATTGTTTTTATGTCTCATGACAGCAACTGAGCATGTTTTCTCCATTAAAACGAAGAAGGGTCAAGAAGCCAAGGACCAGAATGTTCCATTGCAATGAAGAAGCCAATACATTATACCGAAAGTTTCTGCGGTAATGAGGCAACGTCAAATTTTAGTTACATGACTTATTTCAGATTACTCTAAAGCATGCTGAAAAGCAAGGAATTTTGATTAAAAAACCAAGAATCACATTCAAACAAACCCAACGCTCTAATAAAACCCAGAAGACTGTTACAGGATTTCAATTTATGTACCACTTTTAGACATGTATTTAGTTTTATTAGTGCGTTGGAAAATAGATTTCTCACACACAAATTAGTCTTTATCAGAATTCTAATCACCTTTCCCAACTTGTTTCCTGCATAGATAAATTGCAAAATATAAGTGGTCAACCATTGTGTGGTGATAAGAATACAGGTAATAAGAATATTAATAATAATTTTCAGTAATATTTATTTGAATATTTTTGCACAGATGTTGCATACATTTTTAAAATGCACTCATAACTTTTTCTGGCAACCATGCTATCATCCATCCACTCCTGTATTCAAAGAGACTGAAGCTGTTATTTGAAAACTTTCTTACTTTTACAAAGCTGAAGTATGTCTTTAAAGTTTTAGTACCTTTTATTTATGGTTACATGGCTTATGTCCAAATTAATCACGACCCAAGGAATTTTTCACATTACTTCAGAAAATGTTTCAAACAGACTGAATGGCAAACTCTTAGCATTCATTTATGGAATGCTGTGGATTGTATCAAACCACTGTTTCTATAGAAAAATCTATAGAATAGTGATTTGATGTAATCCTTTAGAATTATGGCCCCTTTTTCTATAGACATCATTTCAGCAGTTCTATAAGTTTCTGTAGAAATTCCTATAGAAATTATATTAGGTTCCACTCAGGTTTCTATTAGGATATCTATAGAAAACCTAGTCAAGTTTCTATAGAATTTATATCAAGATTTCTATAGAATTGCTATAGAAATTCTGTAGACGTTTCTATAGTGTGCCTGATAGAACTTATAGAACCATCTTTATAGAAAAACAGGCCATAATCCTACACATTTTTCTATAAAAAACTTTATAGATTCTATAGAACTTTTTCATAAGGGAAAATTAAAGCAAAAACAGGAAAACATTCTGTTACAGAAAGGAATGGTCTACAACATAAAGTGTGAGTGTGGTCTCAGCTATGTGGGAGAAATAGGCAGACAGCTTAAGAGCAAATTAGCAGAACATAAAGCTGCATTTAGAATTTTGACAAACAAAACAGGTTTGGACATACATGTTCAAAATACAGGACATGAAGTACTTTGGGACTCTGTAGAAGTTCTGACACATCAACAGCAATTTTTCAAAAGAAAATTGTCAGAAGGACTGGAAATTGAGAGAAGAAGAGGTACAACATTAAATGATGTGAAAGGTTGGAATTTAGCTAATGAATGGCAACACCTACTATATTGTAGTCCTGAGGAAGAGTAGGGGTGCTACCCGAAAATTTAATTGTAAGTAATTTCCTTTATTCCTGTGTAAAACCCATAATTTAGTGAAATTTATATTGCATTTTTGTTTACAAATGATTCTTGGAGATTTTTTGACTATTTTAAAATGTAGTGCTCTAGAGGTACAAATTTGTTGTTTGAAAATGTCATTTTGAATTCTACGACATGATATTTTAAAGATTTTTAAGCCATTTTTGATGTAAAAAGTGCAAATCACTTTGCAGAATGCAAAAAAAAAAAAAAAAAAAAAAGAAAAAAAAACACTCGCAAATAACAAATGCACACGCACAGAGCCACGCATTTAGAATGGCCAAAAAATCTCCAAGAATCATACCACAGAATGCAAGTAGCATTCTTGAACAACAACTACAGTTTCCTGAACAACACACCTGCAAAGCCGACACACCTGTAAAATTGAAAAAAGTATCTCTAAAACCTCATACCCTGGAATGCAAATAGCATTCATAAACAAGAAATGCAGTTTTCTAGATAACACACCTACAGAGCCACACTTTAAAATGGCCAAAAAACCTAGAAACCACATTCTGGAATGCAAATAGCATTTGTAATTAACAAATGCAGTTTTGTAAGTGATACACATGCAAATCCGCATCTTTGGCCAAACATGAGCCTTGTGCCATAAAAATCCACCAACCAACTAGCAAGCAGAGCCACACATTTCAAATTACAAAAAAAATATCTAAAAACCACATCTTGAAATGCAAATAACATTCATAAACAGCAAATGCAGACACTAAAAGCTGCACATATTAAATGTCCAAAAAAACCTCTAAAAATCCTACCCAGGAATACAAAATAGTGTGTGTATGTGTGAAATAATAAATACAGATATCTGAGTTAAAGATCTACCAAGCCACACATTTAAAAAGTCCAAAATATTTCTAAAATTATATCCTGAAATGTAAACAGCATTCCTAAAATGACAAAATGTACACCCATAGAGCCACACATTTAAAATGGTCAAAAAAAGTCTCCTAACTAAATATACATTGGAAGTGCAAACAGGATTCATAAGCAATAAATGCAATTTCCTACAGGTGATAAATCTACAGAGCTACAGATTTGAAATTCCCCCCCCAAAAATTTTTAAATTACATCCAGAAATGCAAATTGCATTTCTAAACAACAAACACATACCCACAGATCCACAACTTTGAAATGGTAAAAAAATCTCCAATGATCATACCCTCGAAAGCAAATAAAATTTGTAATCAGCAAATGCATACCCACAGAGGCATACATTTATAATGGCTAACAAAAAAACAATATCTGATAATCATATCCTAGAATAGCAATATTAGTCACTAAAAACAAACTCAGTTTTCTGGATGACACAACCAGAGAGCCACACACTTAAAAAATGGCCCAAAACTCTTAAAAATCATACCATGGAATGCAAATAGCATTTGTGAACAACAAATGCCCACTTCACAGGTTTGCCACATGTTTAAAATGGCCCCAAAAGCCTCTAAAAATAGCATTATTAAACAACAAACGCACTTCTCCTGGTGACACAGTCATAGAGCTGCACATTTAAAAGGAAAAAGAAAAAGTTTCTGAAAATCATATTGTGTAATGAAAATTGCATTCATTAAAAACAAAATCACAACCACAGAACCACACATTTAAAATGGTAAAAATATCTATAAAAACCATTTCCTGGAATACGGATAACATTTGTAAATAACAAATGTAGTTTCCTGTATGACAAACCTGCAGGTCTGCAGGTTAAAAATGGCTTAAAAAGACCTTTAACAATCACATCCTGGAAATGAAAATAACATTTCTAAACAACAAATGAACAACCACAGAGCCACTTATTTAAAATAACCAAAAATCTCTAAAAATCATATTGTGGAAAGTTAATACTGTAATATTTATAAACAACAAATAGTTTCCGGCATGACATAGCTGCAGAAGCCCTATGTTTAGAATTGTCAAAAAAGTTCTGAAAATCATTATCCTGAAATACAAATATCATTCATATGCAACAAATACAGCTTCCGGGATTAAATATTTTTTTAAGTTTTAAATGTGTGGCTTTGCAAGTGTGTCAACCAGGAAATTGCATTTCTTGTTTACCAATGTTATTTACATTGCAGGGTATGATTTTTGGAGATTTTTTGACCATTTTAAATGTGTTGCTGTGGGGGTGGGGTATCATTTGTTGCTTGGAAATGCTATTTTATATTATTAGGGAGCACAATTTTTAAAGATTATTTTGCCATTTTGAAAGTAAAAAAATGTAAAAATCACATTTTATAATAAAAAATGCTGTAGTAAATGACAAATACAACTCACAAACTATGGACAAATAACTGAATAAATTCTCATAAGCTGAAAGCTGATGTACACATAATTAATCCCCTACCTCCCAAAAGAATTTTAAAAAGCACACTTCCACTTTCTGAATTCCATGAAACAAGAAGGCATACTTTGCCTTTGAAAATCTGAGCATGTAACAAATGTTCTTTGAGAGAGGCACAAAGATTTTCACAATGATGTTTATATTCACAACCAATTTAATAGTAGTATTTTTGGCTATGCGTAGGTGCAGTTGAAACTTTTGGATGACTGATACATTTATATTCATAACCAATTTAATACTTGTATTTCTTTGCATGCGTAGGAAGGGTGTAAAATTACTCTATGATGTAATACTGATAATTATAATTTTTAATACAGGCTGGTAATCACATACACGATTCAAATTACCCAGTGGTCTGCTGGCTATTGGCCAGTAAACTTTCCACATTGGGCCACGAACTACTGATTTTACTGGTCATGGGAAATAAGTTTTTTTTTTCTTAATTTTTTTTTTTTTTTTTCTGAATTGTCACATGTTGAAAAATGAATTTCTATTTATTTTACCATGCTGTACAGTTTCCTTTTTAGGCTACAAACAAGCACTGGAGATAATTATATTGAAACGATACATTATTTTCTTTATATATTATAAAATATCTTTAAATTAAAAAAAAAAAATGCGGACCAATGGGCATGCTGCTTGACCAGTGGTTCGGCAAAATCTAGTGGTCCACTGGGCCAGTAGAAGATTTATTTCTAATTCTAACACTGACATACATGTAAACAGTGTAAAAAAGTCTGAAAGACAAGGGATTAAAAAATGTATCACACACAGCTACCAGGAAATATTATTTA
The DNA here is from genome assembly GCA_039090855.1 of Macrothele yani. Classification (NCBI taxonomy): domain Eukaryota; kingdom Metazoa; phylum Arthropoda; class Arachnida; order Araneae; family Macrothelidae; genus Macrothele; species Macrothele yani. The sequence continues at coordinate 35,216,050 of CM077031.1, read as the reverse complement.
AGAAGTGGTGAATACTTTTTTTCATTTTAAAGCAGCCATGAGAAAAAAAAATTAAGAGCTTTGGACAAAAGCTCTTAAAATACTTTTTAGAACTATACCTTGAGGGTATTTTTAGCATATGTTTATCAAAAGAAAAGAAGTTCTGATAGTATTATCATCTGTCTGTGTGTCAGTGAGCACAGTATCTTTGCACCTATCAGCAGGGATGTTGCTAGACTTTGAAATCAGGGATAGGCAACAGGTGGGTAAGTATTTTGTTTTTGATGGGACAAGTTTGTTTAGCAACTTAATTTATGAAACATGGAAAGAAATACTTTAAGTGCTTTTTATTACTGGCTACAAAGAATTCAGCACTCCCCCCTGCCCCTCCCACTCACCAGATACAGACACACACACACTTGGATCTGACAATTATGCCACTGGCTTAAACCAACAATGTAACATGACAATGACTAGTGTGTTAGTGATATAACATATAAGTGTTAGTAAAATGTCACCAACTTGTTTCTTGCTGTGAATGCATTATTTTCATTGCTTTTTAAAAATTTTACATTTTTTATACGAAAATAATAGTGTACTTAAATAGTTTTTCTTAAGAAAAATGTTCTATTTATTTACCTAAATCAAATTTTAATGTCCTGACACGCCCCCCCTAATTCCTTTCTTCTTCATGTCAGTGACCTAGTTTTACATTCCTTACTTCCAAAGCATACGTCAGCCACAACCCGCTCTCTCACTGCCCCGGTACAAGATGCTTAAGAGTGTTGGTTTAGGTTTAGACTCCTCTTTTCATGTTGAAACTCCCTACTTAGCAGAACAAACAGCTGATCAATTAGTAATGACCCCTCTCAGCCTGTTCATTCTCCTCTGGCCATACAAACATGAAAGAATGGCTTAAACTAAGGATTTCAGACAGTTTAGAACAATTACATTTTCCTGACCCTGCCGATGCTATTTTGATACAATTTCCTAGGAAGTAAACAACGCACTTCCTAGGAGAAAATACGTAGGGCTACCCAATGAAAAACACAAAAACACAAGACTAATTATTACTTGGCAAAGTCTAGATTATATTTTAAAGTTAAATAAAATAGAAAAGGGGCACATCTTAAACTGGGTAGGTGTTACGGTGGGCAAGAGAGAAGAATTTCAGGGTGGGCTCCCATCCCAACCTCACACCCCCTTGATGACATCCCTGCCTATCAGTTTGATTTTAGAAACACCATTCTTTTGGCATTCAAAAAGCCTGGAATTTTGGGAATGATGATAGGTGACTTTTTGCTCCCTCTCTCTCTTTCTCTCTCTTTGTAATGCATATCCTTGCTCCTAGAAAGAATAAATGTAGAAGCTATTGAATTCAAACATATGTCTTATTACATATAATCGCTTCTAGAATTCTAATTGAAAAATTCCTTTTTGTCTCCAATATATTTTCTTTGCTACTAAATGCCCAATTTTGAAAAACCCTTCTATGCTTCAAATCACATTCATGAATAGCTTTACTGTTCCATGAAGAACTTTGTTGCCAAATGGATAAAGAGATTTTTCACTCTATTTGTCTTTCTGATTGTTCAATCCTTAAAATTATTTTTGCCTTGGATACGTTGCACTATGAGCAACATTTTTCTGAATGATTTGTGATTTTTGTTAATAACATTTCTGGTACCAGTGATTGAAAGCAGCCATTCCTAATTGTAAATGTTTTCTTAATTCCAGAAACCCAGTGAAAAAAATTACTTGTGTGAATCACTATTACCTATTATTTCATTCACTATGAAGAACATAGGAGCACATTGTGCATTTGTAAATGATGCACAGTTTTCCCGATGAATACATTTCTTCTCCAGTGCTGATTTCTTAAATTTCTAAAAACCCACTTTGAGAAATTCCTTTCTCATCAGAAGCAATTTAAAAGGCATGCTGATTACACCCAAGAACTTGATGTCATCTTTTTTGCTATAACTGGCTGTTGAATGTTTGATTCAGGGGTTCATCCAGGAATTTTAAACTGGTGATGTATTAAAAAAGATTTGAGGGGAGTTAAAAAAAAATAGGGGGTGGGTGGGATGAGTAAAAATAGTATTGAATGCTAAAAAATTCTTATTGTGAAATATTTAGGCTTTAAACCCATGATTAAAAATGAGGAAAAATTCCAAAATATAGAGAACTGTTGAATTTTTGCTGTTACAAATGTTTACATAAAACACAAAATTTGTTTTTTCCAAAATTACATTCAGTTATTTAGTTTTTGTGCTGTTCTTATTTTTTATCCATCATGTCTCAAATGCTTCCCTAAACAAGACAGAAAGCAAAGAAATATTAACATAGGTTGCTGAAACAGCAGATATTCATAGTTTCACAAATCTTGTGCATGCTGAAATGATTCAGCAATTTATCTGGAGGAAATTCGTAACAGGCTAAAAAGAAGAGAGATATGTGCATATATTTTGCAGTTGCAATGACTCCCTGTGGACACAAAAGCACAAAACAAAAAAACAGAATTTAAATTTAAAAAATAAATACAGTCCATATATATTAATCTTACATATATAAGGTAGAGGTTCACACTTTTTGCAAATCATTATAATGACAAAAACAAATCACACTGAACAGAACAAGAAGCCTGGAAAAGCAAGTACACTTATTAGTTGCAAGAATGCTTTAATCCAAGATGAAATATAAAGAAGTAAATAATACAATAAGTAAAAGAAATGAAGTAAATTGCCAATCGCATTAGGGAGACACACTGACTCCTGGTGACCTTTCGGATATGGGTGGTGTGTAGGCAAACATGTTGAAAGCCACCCATGTGTTCCCGAGGTCACCAAAATAACCAAGCTCACAAACAAGCCAAAAAAAGTAAAAAAACACAATCAAGCAGCAAAATTCACCAATATCATTATATATCAAATCAGAAGATAGACAAAGACAATAGAACACCATTCCAGACATTTAAACACTAGATATCCAACCAAGTGGAATATCAGTTACTGGAGTGTATTAGACTCTCTGTGCAGTAAGTACTAGGTGCAACAGAAGATAGCAAAATAGGTCAGAAGTAGGCAGTGTTGCCATTAGAGTTAAGCTAAATTTTTGACCACATGAAACCTGTCATGTGTGGTGCATTTAGAAAAGATGAGAAGTTTTAACTTTGTGGAGGTCATTTTTTTAGTCAGTTACGGTAATGTTCATAACAGGCAAGCTTGATTTGTGCTGGATAAAAAATTTCCTTTTGAAAATGTCACAGTTTAAGAGTTGACCAAAATATCTCTTAAGAAATGGAAGTGGAAAGCCATTAGAAATTAGTATGTTAAATAATTGTTTTAATTGCATGATGAGGGCTTCTGAGTTACTAACAAAGGTGAATACATCTGAAATATTCATAGATATTATGATATATCTGAAGACTTGGGTGGAGATGTTTGTTTAAAAGTATAGCTACTTCTTTTTGTCAAAAATGAGTGGTGACACCATTATTAATGATTTCAATGTCTAGATAGTGCACATTCCAGTCACAACATTGTCAAAACTAGGTCTAAACTTTCCGGATAGATTTTTATTTTTGTGTCAAAATTATCAAAGTTGAAAACTATTGAGTCGTCTATATACCTAAACATTTTACCATTTTCAAGCAGATAAGTAAATGTTCTTTCATATACATGCAGGTATAAATTTGCCAGAATGCTGGAAAAGACTGAGCCCATGGGTTATTCCTTGAGTTTGAAGAAATATTTTTGAACCCGAAGAGCCAAAGAGTTATATATGCACATTGATTTTAAGTGACTCCAGGTGTCTATTGTTATTTTTTAGTATATCATGGTTTTCGTCATATAAAATATGGCAAATGCATTCTAAGTCTTTAAGATTGATTGAGTGTAAAGAGATTTTTAAATTCGCATGTCTGTATGCTTAGTGGTAGGTCAAAGGAATGACTTCTCAACATATATCAAGAACAGCAGTGTTGTTTCTGATAATCTAAGTGTGTTTCACCATGTCTAAAATTTTGCAGACATTTTTCCAGTTCTGTTACCCACTTCTACGCCATAACAGTTGGTAGCAGCTGTAATAGATTGAGAAATTCAATTGCGTTCCTTGTGAAATTTTGGCACTAAGTATAAGAAAAAGTATTTTGACCTTAATATTTGAGATTTTTAGCCTTTTTTGCAGGGCTACGCTTTTTATTTAAATCATATCATCATCATCATCATCATCACATTGTCAACCATTATCAATCCACTGCTGGACGAAGGTCTCCCCAAGTTTCCTCCATAACGGTCTGTCTTGTGCCAGTCTCCTCCATGTCACTCCCGCATACTTTTTGAATTTCATCCACCCATCTTCCATGTGGTCTTCTTCTGGGTTTTTTCCTGTCCCTTGGAATCCAATCTAAAATTTCAGCTGTCCATCGATGGTCTGTTCTTCTGGCGGTATGTCCA
>CM077031.1:35008688-35211514 GCA_039090855.1 Macrothele yani | reverse complement strand
GGGGGGGGAGGAAGGCATTTTAAATGTGAAACTCTGTGGGTTTGTCATCCAGAAAACTGCATTTTTTTGTTTGCAAATGCTGTTTGCATTCCAGGGTATTATCTGTAAAAGGTGTTTGGCCATTTCAAATGTGTGTCTGCGGACTTGCACTTGTTGTTTATGAATGCTGTTTGCATTTCAGTGTATGATTTTTAAAGATTTTTTGGTCATTTTAAATGTGTGTTTCTGGGGGGGGGGTGTATTTGTTGTTAGAAAATGCAATTTGCATTCTGAGACATAATATTTAAAGATGTTTTAGCCATTTTAAATATGTGGCTCTTAAGGTGCAGAATGTAGAAAACTGCATTAGTTCTTACAAATGCTATTTGCATTCCAGGAAATGATTCCTTGAGATTTTTTTGGCCATTTTAAATTGATGGCTCTCTGGGTGTGCATTTGTTGTTTTCAAGTATGTTTTTGCATTATAGGATGAGATATTTGCATATTTTTTGGCCATTTTAAATACGCGGCTTTGTGGGTGTGTCACCCGGGAAACTGAATGGTTTGTTGCCATGCTGTTCGAATTCCAGGAAATGAGCTTTAGATATTTTTTGGCCGTTTTAAATGTATGGCTCTGTGGATGCACATTTGCAGTTTACAAATGCTATTTGCATTAAAGGATATGATTTTTGGATATTTTTTAACCATTTCAAATTGTGGCTCTTAGGATGTGCATTTGTACTTTGCAAATGCCCTTGGCATTGTGTGATATAATTTTTAAAGATTTTGTTAGCCATTCTAAATGTGTCACTCCGCATGTGTGTCACCCATGAAAAAAGCATTTGTTGTTTACAAATGTTATTTGAATTGAAGGGTGAGCAGGGCCGGCCGGACTAAAGGGGCAACCGGGGCGGTCGTCCCAGGCCCCACGCCTTGAAGGGCTCCACTGTTTAGGGAAAAAAATCATTCTCAATGGAATTTTTTTATAGTTATTACTTGAGTGTGTGTGTGTGTGTGTGTGTGTGTGTAAGTTTTGTGGTGCGAGGCCCGTAAGAGGATATTTTTTTAGTTTTTTTTCCAGCCCCCCTTCCCTTATTTTTGAATAGGTTATCGCTCTTCGCTGTACAAATACTAAGATTTGCAGATTTCTAGTTATTATTGTAACCACCTTAATATTTTCTGGATTCATGAAATAGCAAATTAAATGTTATCGTTTTGTGGCCATTACTTTTATATACTTTAAAATTTGCGTGCAAACCAGGTACTTAAATTTAAAGAAATAAGAAGAACAGTACCAAAGTTGTTTTTGGTTTACCTATGGAGGACAGTTATTCAGTGACCTTAAAAACATTACTAGAAAAAAAAAAAAAAGCAATTTTCATGTATGAGCGCGTAAAAAAGTTTGAAAAGTCACTAATTTGTCAGTCACTCAACTTTCCATTAAAAATCAGTCATTAAAACATGCATTAGGGGGAAAACTATTAACACAAATTTTTTTCTTAGAGGGAACCCTTGTTATTTCACACACAAAAATATCCGCAACCATAAAAAATTCACTACGTAGGTATCTTTTTTTTCATTTTGTGACGAAGTTTTTATAAGAGTCACAATACAACCTCAACCCCATCTCCCCGGAAAGAAAAAGAAAATCGTAGATTTTAACAGTTTCTACTTTATCTCTCTCTCCCTCTGTCGGAACTTTCAATCCATATTATGGTCTTTCCTTAAGCATAAAGCAAATACTTCTTTGATATTAACATCTCTTTCTGTCTGTCTGTCTGTCTGTCTGTCTCTCTCTCTCTGAACTTCCAATCCACATTAGTCTTTTCTTAAGCTTAAAGCAAATACTTTTTTTGAGATAATCACCTCTCTCCCTCTGTCTGCCTGTCTCTCTCTCTGTCTCTCTCTCTCTGAACTTCCAATCCACATTAGTCTTTTCTTAAGCTTAAAGCAAATACTTTTTTTGAGATAATCACCTCTCTCCCTCTGTCTGCCTGTCTCTCTCTCTCTCTGTCTCTCTCTCTCTGAACTTCCAATCCACATTAGTCTTTTCTTAAGCTTAAAGCAAATACTTCTTTGAGATAATCATCTCTGCCTGTCTGTCTCTCTCTCTGGAACTTTCAATCCATATTGTGGTCTTTTCCTTAAGCTTAAAGCAAATTCTTCTTTAAGATATTCATTTTATCTTTATGATAGTTTTTGTTATGACATACTACAGATCACATGTCAAAACGGAAAAATTGCAGTGATAAATTCCGTCGGTGTAGTTTAATTGGGAAAGTATTCTGATCCGGAGCAGAAGGAGGCTGATTTAATCTACGCCACCGGCAAATTTGTGTTTTCAACTTTACTAAAATATGAGATTCATTTCCTAGGCAATGAGGATTTTCTCTGCCCCCCCCCTCCCCCCAATGAAATTTCTCCCCGGGCCCCGCGAAAGCTCCATCCGGCCCTGAGGGTAAGGTTTTTTTGGATTTTTTTTTTCTTTTTGTAAAGGTAAGTTTTTTTTTTCCTTTTTTTTCTTTTTCTGAGGGTAAGGTTTTTGGATTTTTTTTTCTTTTTCTGAGGGTAAGGTTTTTGGATTTTTTTCTTTTTCGTTTTGTCATTTCAAATCTGCGGCTCTTCAGTTGTGCATATGTTGTTTATGAATGCTATTTTCATTCCAGGATACGATTTTAGAGATTTTTTTGGCAATTTTAAGTGTGTGCTTCTGCAGGTTGGTCATACAAGAAATTACATTTGTTTGTGAATGTGATTTGCATTCCAAAGCATGGGTTTCAGAGGTTTTTTTTTTGTTTGGCCATTACAAAAGTGTAGAAATCTGGGTGGATATTTATTATTTACAAATGCCATTTTCATTCCAGGGTATGGTCTGAGAGGTTTTGTGGCCATTTTAAATGTATGTCTCTATGGTTGTGTCACCAAGGGAAACTGCGTTTCTTGTTTTTGAATGATACCTGCATTCAGGATATGGGATTTAGAATCCCCCCCCCCCATATTGAATGTGTGGCTCTCTGGGTGTGTATTTATCATTTGTGAATGATATTTGCATTGCAGAATATGATTTTCAGAGTTTTTTTGGCTATTTTAGATGTGTGGTTCTAAGGGTGGGTGATCATTGTTTACGAATGTCACTTGCATTCCAGCATATAACTGTGAAATATTTTTTAGCCATTTTGAATGTATTGTTTGTTTTTTTTAAATTGGGGATGTAACAACCACTGTGGGCAACTCTGTGGGCTATAAGTAGTTGCCCGTCTCTAATTTAGGGTCACTGGTTACAGGGAAGGGACCAAACCAGCACTATAAGACAAACACAACATGCATACCTCACAGGGATTCAAACCAGGATCCATCTTGGATAAATGATCACAAGCAATTACTTAGATCACTGCACCCTGCTTTTTCTCTGCAGTTGTGTCACACAGGAAACTGCATTTGTTTTTACCAGTTTTTGGAGATTTTGTGGCCATTTTAACTGTATGTATCTATGGTTGTGTTACTCAAGAAACTGCATTTGCTATTTATGAATGATATTTGCATTCAGGATATGGGTTTTAGAAATGTTTTTGGCCATTTTAAATGTGTAGCTCTGGAGTTCTGTCACCCAGGAAATCCCATTTGTCCTTTGCAAATGCTATTTGTATTCTAGGGTATAATTCTTTGAGATTTTTTGACCATTTTAAATGTGAGGTAATGCAGTTGTGCATTTTTTGTTTGTGAATGCTATTTGCATTCCAGGATATGATAGAGATGTTTTTGACCATTTTAAATGTGAGGTAATGCAGGTGTGCATTTATTGTTCATGAACACTCTTTGCATTCCAGAATATGATAATTAGAGTTTTTTGACCATTTTAAATGTGTGTCTCTATGCGTGAATCCACATGAAGCTAACTGTAGTTGCTTATGAAAGCTGTTTGCACATTGTTAGTTATGAGTTTTAGATATTTTTTTGGTCGCTTTAATATGTGTGACTTCACGGGTCTAAAGTTTGGCGATCCTACAAAAAGACATAAAAATTTCTCAGTGTAATATTTATTTTTTGTGATGGGTGTTTCTAGTTTTGATTTTATTTTATATGTGTGTACAGTGCTCAGCATTTTTGTTATTTCTTTCCACTTTGATTTTTACAAATTTATATCGAAAATTCACTTTTTTAGGGTGAATGTTGTAATTTTTTATTATTTTAGAATTTTCACTTTTTCGCTTGTAAACAAATGACCAGGATGGCAGAGTACCTGAAGGTAAAACTTACTTGCCTTAATTTAAAAGTAAAATATATTTTTTTCCAATGTCTATTGAGAATGTCTGAGTACTGAAAAGGATTTGTATTTCAATAAAAAATGAAGACAGAGTATTTAATCTAAAATCGTTTTATTTTCAACAGTTTGATAAGCCGTTGAAAGGGCAGTAGACCATATTCATTTTATCCAATGATCTGCAACTGAAAGAACAGAGAATCTTACTTTGTCAGGGCAGTGTACCTATTTTCAAAATTTTTCTTGAGTGCAAACAGAGGAAGGGCTGATAACCTTGCTTTTTGCAGTAGCAGGTAAATCAGCCTGGTGCTGTTTAAAATGCAGCATACACTGTTCTCTATTAATTTTATTCTATTTAAATATGATCTTAGGTAGGGTTGAGAAACAGCACTTTGTCATAGAAGGAAAAGCAACCACTTCCTTTTATTCCCAATAAAATGTCAATTATTGTAAATAAAATATTTACAGAACATATTTTAAATCATCATCATCATCATTGTCAACCATTATCAATCCACTGCTGGACGAAGGTCTCCCAAGTTTCCTCCACAACGGTCTGTCTTGTGCCAGTCTCCCCCATGTCCCCCCTGCACACTTTCGAATTTCATCCACCCATCTCCCATGTGGTCTTCTTCTGGGTCTTTTCCTGTCCCTTATAATCCAATCTAAAATTTCGGCTGTCCATCGATGATCTGTCCTTCTGGCAGTATGTCCAGCCCATTGCCATTTCAGGGATTTAACTCTGATCATGATGTCTTCCACTCTTGTCATTTTTCGGATCCACGACTTCCTCTTCTTATCTCTCCTGGTTACACCAAGCATGCACCTCTCCATGCTACTTTGAGTTGTCTGCAGCCTTTGTATGTCTCTTTTAGTTAAGGTCCACGTCTCTGCACCATACGTAAGCACTGGAAGGATGCATTGATCAAACACTTTTCTTTTAAGACATAATGGCATATTGCTCTTGAAAATTATGCTGTTTCTTCCAAAAGCTCTCCAGGCAAGTTTTGTACGCCGATTAATTTCTTCATCAATGTGACCCTCACTTGATATCTGCTGTCCAAGATAAACGTACGTGTCTGTTATCTCCAGCTTTTCTCCATCAATCGATAAATCTTCATTTCTTGTAAAAGCATTGAACATCACTTTTGTCTTCTGAAAGTTCATTTTTAATCCCACTTCTTTTCCTCTTGTCAGCAAGTTCCTGGATCATACTCTGCAGCTCTGTGGGGTAGTTGCAAAAATGACTACGTCATCAGCAAAACGAAGGTGAGTTAGATAATCTCCATTAATCTTTATCCCCTTGTTTTCCCAGCTCAGCGACTGAAAAACACCCTCCAATGTGGCATTAAAGAGCTTCGGAGATATGGTGTCACCTTGTCTCACTCCCCTTTCCAATTTTTACGTGTGTTGTATTTTCAAACAGCCGAATCTTTGCACTTGCATTTTCATAGATGTTATTAATAATATTAATGTATGCATCTTCAATACCGCAGGTTTTCAGAGCCATTGTAACTGCTGATGGTTTCACCGAATCAAAGGCTTTTTCATAATCGATAAAAGCCATGCACAATGGAAGTTCATATTCCCTCGCTCTTTCAATTAGTTCTCTCAGTACGTGGATATGATCTATTGTGCTTTGTGCTGTAGCCACTCCTGAATCCAGCTTGTTCTCTTGGTTGAGCCATGTCCAGTGTTACCTTCAAGCGGTGTGAAAGAACTTTAGTGAAGATTTTATAAACTACTGATAGGAGGCTGATATGTCTGTAGTTTCCGAGATACTCAATGTCACCTTTATTATGTAGCAGGATCATTGTACCGGTGTTCCAATCCTCAGGAATCTTTCCTTCATTAAGGCATCGAGTGAAAATTTGGGCGAGTACTGCTTCGATTTCTCCACTTGCTTCTTGTATGATGTCTACAGTAATTTTATCTTCTCCTGGAGCTTTTCCCTGCTTCATGTTCTTGATTGCATGTGCAACTTCTGCTGGAAGGACTGAAGGAACTCTGGGTACTGGTATCTTTCATGATGTCTGGAGTGCATGTATCATCCCTTTCATATAATTTGGAGTAGAAATCTTTCACTCTTGTCAAAATTTCTGCCTCTATTTCTTGTTACAGAACCATCTTCTTTTCTCAGTGCCATAATCTGTTTTCTTTCCCTTACTGAGATGTCCCTTTGTTATCTTTAGGCTTTGGTTGTTTTCAATTGCTTTCCTCACTAGTTCACAGCTGAATTTCCTTACGTCTTCAGTGATACTTTTTCTTACTGTCTTGCATAGCTCTATATATTCCACTTTTGGAAGTCACATCTTCTTTAGTTGTCCTCATCTCTTTTCTTTTTTGCATCAACATTTTCGTTTTTCCTGATAATTTGTTTACATGCAACTTGTTCTTAGACCCAGCTAATTTTGTTGGTGTTTCCATAAGAGCTTTGGTTACTTTTCTGTTAACTTCAGAGATGTCCACTTCTTCCGATCTTAGGCCTTCTAAAAGTAGAGAACCTGTTCTTCAGTTCCAACTTGAAGGTATTATGGTGTTTTTTAAGGTTGGTTATGTCAATAGATTTTGTTTGTCTTATGAGCTTGCCACGTTCAAGTTTAGTGTTGAGGTGCATCTTACATCTCACCAATCTATGGTCACTACCTGTGTTGAACTTGTTTAGCACACTGCAGTCTTCTATGACGAATTTTTTTGTTACACATAATAAAATCAATTTCACTTGTCGTCCCATTTGGATGTCTCCATGTCCATTTCCCTGTGTGGCTTTTTCTTGAAGAAGGAGTTCAAGATGAAAAACCCTTCTGCCTCTGCAAACTCAACGAGAGTATTTCCACGCTAGTTTCTGTTGCCGTGACCGAATTTACCTACTGAAGTTTCATTCTGTTGCCGTTGCCCTATTTTTGCATTGAAATCTCCCATAATTATTTTCAAGTGTTGCTTACCTTTATTTTTTAGATGACAAATTTCCTCATAAAATTCTTCAATTTCTTCTTCAGGATGACTTGTGGTGCGTGCATAAGTTTGAATAATCTGAGCCTGGTATCTTTTCGAGAGTTGGATAACAAGTCGTGCAGCTCTGTCAGAGGAACTTTCAACTTCTTCAACTTTATCCTTCAGTTTCTTGTTTATTATAAATCCAACACCACTAGTTCTGCCAGTATCTGTCCCACGATAGTAGAAGAGATGTCCACTTTTCAGTTCGATGAGATCTTCTCCTTTTCTCCTTACCTCACTTAGCCCCACGATGTCCCACTTGATCCTTTGTAGTTCCTCTTCCAATTCAAGAAGCCTTGAATCAGAAGATAGGGAGCGTCCATTATACGTAGCCAAGGTCAGCATCAGATGGCAGCCTAGTCCGGTCGTCCGGGGATTCTTAGCACCCTCTGCCTTCATGTCGCACTGGCCGCTGCCTTGGCCAAGTACATTCCAGCTGCCGGAGACTGAGGGCCAAGATTTAAGTTGTGGAATCATTTTGGAGGGGTTTGGCCATAATTCACCACGCTGGCCTAGCGGGTTGGTGAGTGTGGGATAGAATTTCCTCTAATCCCGATGGTATAGTTATACCGCTATTGGCGGTCGTCAGAGCCCCTTTAGTGGGGAACAGGATGCACCAGGAGAAGGCGGGGTTGACATTTGTCAAGGAGAGGCTGTGATGTTACGCATCACCTGACCTTACATCCATATTTTAAATAGTAATATTTAAATTTTGAAAGGCAAAATGGCTAAGTTTTATTGAGGACACATTTTCATTTTTGAATAGAATAACTCTATGTATAGGGAGAGAACCCTGAGAAAAAACACAACTCTAGAGGCTATTAATTACTCAGCAGAAATGGTGGGAGTTAGAAACTACTCTCAAACTTGATTATAATTCAGCAGAGGAGTTGCTATTTTTAACTGGGGGGACAACAACTCTGGAGCCTAGTAAATACTTAGCTGAAGAGGTGAGAGATAATAACAACTGGAGCCTAATAATAATTCAGCAGAAAAGGTGGGAGGTAAAAACAACTCTCTAGCTTAATAATAACTCAACAGAAGATATGGGAGGTAAAAACAACAACTCTAATGCCTAATAATTACTAGACAGAAGAGGTGGGATGTGAAAAGAACCACTCTGGAGTCTACCAATTACTCAACATAGAAGGTGGGATGTGAAAGGACCACTCCGGAATCTAATAATCAACTTAGAAAAAGAAATGGGAGGTGGCCTAAAAAGTAAATGCTAAAGCACCATATTGAAAAAAGATTCCTCATTTCACCAGGGCACTAAGGCACTTAAGAGGCCAAGGACCAGGAAAATGGTAAGTCCCCTGTAGAAACAAAATCTTTTACCAATATATAATGCTGGTGCTATCATGAGATAGACACGACAGAATATATATCTATATTTTATTGTAAGAAGCAAATCTGATTGTGCAATACTTGAAAAGTCATGGAATTTGTTAATAATCTACAAATTTGTAAAATTTGTAATAGTAATTTTGATAATCTTACAGTTTGTAATAAATTGTAAAGTAAAACTGATTATGTGACCTTTAAGTGAGTAAGTATTTTGAAAGAGTAATAAGCAGTTTTTTGAAAACTGGAACTCTTCCTTTAATGAAAGTACTGGAAACGGAGTGGATGCCCTAGTATTATGAAGATAGTTAAAAAAGAATGAAATAATTAAATACCTAATACCTGAATAAAGAAAGGTGCCATTTTGTCATGGATTTTTAGGGTTTTTCAAAAATAAATAAATAAATAAATAAATAAATAAATAAATCCAGGTTCTTTGGGGTGGGCAACAAGGTAGACAAACCTGAACCCTAATTAGGGCTCAGGTATATTACATAGGTCCCTTTCTTGCTTTCTTCGCTGAATGACTGGTAATAACACTCTTAAAATAAAATTCACATATAAGATCTATTTCTATTGTTCAAACATTTTGATATAATAATAAAATATTCAACAATGGTTACATATATATATATAACCATTACAATGTTCAAATGTTCAGTACAGGTTATGTATGATATTGGCCCCTCTGTTGACATGAGCCTCCCTTTCTGGAACCATTTTCAAAAAGGGTCCCCGCAGTTCAACTGGAGCCCGAGGCCTGGGCCCTGCTGATTTGTACTTTAATCAAGCCCTGCATGTCACTTGATACATCACTTAAAATTGGTTCTATAATACTCTTGGAAAAGGTATGTTTAATTATCTTTGAAATCAACTGCACAATTTGGAAACTACAATTTAGATGAAACAAACTTCTGTGGCTCACATGACTTTCCTTGTATACTAGTCTGAATCATGATCTTGGATAGGACTGCCCATTGCATTTCAACAGATATCCAGGTATATTTTATATGGTAGTGTATGTATGCATATATCTGTGAATTAAATAGCATATAGATTCTACTTAGCCATTCCAGAGACCAAGTGGTCAAAGACACTGTCTTCTGACCATTAGTTGAATTAGACCTGGTGTCAAGCCCTGGATGACACACAGATGGTGTGTATGTCTGATGCTGCTGCCTCTGTTCCTTTCCCTGAAACCAGTGGTATGAGAAAAAAATGCCCACGTCTTGAAAATAGAAAAATAATTCAACAGTTGGCTGATTTTTCTTGTCTGTTGGAAATGTGTGGTCTGCTGTGATGGGGCACAGTGGTCTAAGCACTGACTTGTCACCATTCGTCCAAGATGGGTTTGGGTTCGAATCCCGCTGCGGCATGATGTTGCTGTGTTTGTCTTATGACACTGGCTCTCTCTCTCTCTCCCTTCCCTGGAATCAGTAACCCTAGATTAGGGATGGGTGACTGCTTATAGCCCATTGAGTTGTTCATAATGTTCATTGAACCCCCAATAAAAAAACAAAACAAACATCTTTCTTAATTTTATGAAGAAAATATTAATTTAACCTCAGCAATCGACAAAACTAATAAAAACATTTCCTCTGATTAACCACACATATAGAACGTCACCTAGGATTACAAGGACACTGTGTAGTGTTTTCTCAAAATGGCAAAAGCTCCCTGTTCAAAGAAACACCACAATCTGAATATGTATAAATATGGAATAAAATGTTATCAAGAGCCAGTAACTTTTCCCCCTTTTGGGACACCAAAAGTTGTGGGTTTATGAATAGCATCTTCAAAATACCTTACAACTTATTACTTCGTTGCACCCTCACTTCTGTACTATTTGATGCTTTGTGTGTGAGGTGGGCAGAGCCAGATTCAAGTATGGGAAGTCCAGGCAGCTGCCTGGGCCCCAGTTCATATGAAGGGCCCCCAAGCTTCAATTGATGACCTCTGATCATTCGTCCAAACGGGGTCCGGGTTCGAATCCCGGTGAGGCATGGATGTTGTGTTTGCCTTACGGCACTGGCTCTTTCCCTTCCCTGGAACAAGTGACCCTAAATTAGGGATGCGCGAGTGCTTATAGCCCATTGAGTTGCTCACGGTGGTTGTTAAACCTCCAATCAAAAATAAAAAGCTTCGATTTTTTTTATGGAAATTTTTCCTATTTTTTAATATTCTGTTACATATACATACATTAATTTTACTTATTCTATCACTGATTATTATTGTTTTTAAAACCAGATTCAAAATATGATAGATTATATAAATATGTAATCATTCTCTTTCTCTGAGATACCACAATTCCATTTGCCCAGAGCTCTCCTGGCAGCATCCATTCGATTCAAATATCCATTCTGTGTCGTTCGTCAGGAAACACAGCTAATTTCAGTAGAGTTACCCAGGGCTTTAAAAGAGAGAAGGGCTGGTTCTATCGCTTTGAGAAACTGAATGCCGACACTGTCCTCGGGGAAGAGGTTGGGGGACCATTTGTGACGTCACAGTGCTGCTTGGAGTTCTCCCTCCCGTGTTGCTGGGCTGTCCTTGCAATCAGTTTTCTAGCATGTTATATTTCATCAAGCTAGATTGTTTTATCATTTGCATTATACGAGTATTTATTTGTGTATATACTGTAATACATAGAGAGAGAGAGAGATACAAATAGATCACGCGAATGTTTAAGAGTGTATGTATCTATTGTATGCGTGTACATAAATAGTTTACCTAGTCAATCAGATTGGATTAAATTACTGTCTTCAGGTGGACTTACCGTAATAGTTTACCTATTCAATCCGATTGGATTAAATTACTGTCTTCAGGTGGACTTACCGTAATAGTTGACCTATTCAATCCGATAGGATTAAATTACTGTCTTCAGGCGGACTTACCCTACCGTCCTGCTCATGGATGAATACAGTACAAAAATTTGAAAAACATTTTTATTCATTTCACGGCATCACTTTTTGAAAAGGAAAAGGTGTAATCTGCAAACTTGTCAGCGAACTGGAAAATTCATTACCCTCAAGTAAACAAAGATGCAATTCGCTTATTTTGTAGATTGCGAATGTTTATCAGAATTCGCTCTTTAAACAGAAATGCAGTACTAGTATCACATAGAAAGGCCCAGCAGAAAATACAGAAATGGATATGTTCAAATACTGAGAAGAAAACCTATACCTGATTTTTAGCGAACAAAAGATGCTTCCCAAATCAAGCTGCAAATGTAAGTAAAAGTTTTTCACTTTTGGTTCAGAAGGAATTTACATTTAAAATATTTACGATTTGTAAAATGGCACAATGTGTCCCGATCTGCATAATAAACCCCCGAAAAAAAACAAGATATTCAAAATATTGTAAAAAAAATTTCAGGGTTATTGGGTCTAATTACGAGAATTTCAAATAATTTAACAATTAAAACATTAAAAATGTTGTACTACAGTCTGATTTATCCATGTTTGACTTATTGTTTATTAGTATGGGGCAAACTACTAAGACTAATTTATATAAATTACAATCATTACAAAATAGGATAGTCAGAATTTTTAATAATTTTAGGGGAATTAACTTGAATATGGGGGTACGGATAAAATCTTATGCATTTTTAGATATTGAGAAATTATGGAAATTTAGATTATTAGGATTCAAGTATAAAAGAATAAAAGAGAATAGGTATCAACATTTAATTCAACTGAACACTGTAGGTCACGACTATTAAACAAGAGATAGAAATGCATTTTTGTTAGCAATGCCTAACACTTTAACCCAAAAAGATTTATTGATTACCAGGGATCGATGTTATGGAATAACCTACCTTGTCAATTAACACATATTAATAATTATAATTATTTTCGAAAGCAACTAAAAAATATTTGCTAATAAATTAAAGTATTAAATTCTATGGTAACATTTATTAATCAGACCAGATATGAGTAAATTTTATATGTGCAGGACGTTTGACTTGACTACATACTTTAGGGGAATTGTGATTCACTCAGGCTATGTACATATATATATATAGCCTTTTACTCAATTTCCTGTTCTGTGGTTACCCTGTGCATAAGTATTCACATTATATATGTTGTTTTTCTTATTAGTATATGTTATAAAATAAATTTTGAAATGTAACATAGTCAAATGTAATCTCATAACGAAATAAATGAAATGAAATGCAAGCTGATATTTGTAAGTTCGAAGCTCCTAAAATATAAACTTACTTAATTCAAAAATTGTGGTCTCAGAACAAAAAAAAACAACAAATATTAGGGAATACAATTAGAAACGTTTTTGGAGAAATAAGATATATCTTCTACAATGTGATTACGGAATTGTAGAAAACAGAAAACTTAAATTCTATGATCAGCGCTTTAGAATGGCATGCATTTTCCCTAGATATAGATGTATTTAATAGGTGACACACAAGAAACAAGGCACAAGAGGAAAACAAGTATTATCATTTGTACAAACGCATTTTGATTTTTATTACTGGCAAAACACAGTGTTCGGAAAAATTTTCCAATGCTGTGTTTTATTTATAATCAACTGTTAATTAGTCGCTGAGCCTTTTGCGTAATACACAATGATGTGTTTATATGCCTAATACTGTAATGTTAAAAACATATGTTTAAAGTTTAAATAATGTTTTTTTTTAACTACAGTGATGATAGTTTAGTTGATTTTCATTCCTTTTTACTGTAGTGCTCTACAGTTATGTAGCTGTTCATTGACTTTTAAACTGATTTTTTCGGATTTCCCGTGGAACAGTGGCTTCTGAGAACCTCACTACCAACCCGCTGCTGCAGCATGACTACGTCATCATCTCCAGCACGCGTCTTCAGGGGAGCCGGCTCTAAGGACCAGCCCTTCTCTTTTATAGCCCTGACAGTCACCTACATTCACCATCTGGTCATATTGACCTGGTAAATTCCTACCCGGGAGATTGGTGCCTTATGTTGCTACGACGTTACGGGGCATATACAAATTGCCGTAATTTTGTAGATCTTTTAAAGCTATGGCGTTCAGTGAAACAATAGAATTATAGTAAAAAAACTTATTCTACTTCAGAAAGGGGAGGGGGCTTAGGGTATGTTTCATTTTCAACCTTTTGGGGAGTCGAAATTTAAGAGGATTGTCAGCAAATTTGAATTGGCCGTGCTGATATTCACAACGCTTACAAAACAAGTTAAAGCTGTATCACTTTAACAGCATAGGCTCCTCTAATGCATTTCTCTTCTGTTTTCTAACAGATCTTGCTAAAAGTGGTAGCAATACAATCTTCAGTTCTTAGGAAAGAAGATTCAGCAAAAAAAATTTGAGATAGATCAGATCATATGTAGAGGATTTTAAGAAGGGAGTGTCTGACCCCAGGTCTTAAAAAACCTTAGAAACAGGAAGCTAAGAGATTTGGGCTAGAGTGCCCGATAGGAAAGTAACACAGAAGTGAGGCAGAAAGGGGGAGGAAGGCGCCTATATTTATTGCCGGGGTGCCAGTACCCCGGGTCCGACGGCTTAACGTGCCCATTCGACGCACGGCGGATATTTAGTGATTCGAGCGTTCGTACCTGCTTGGGATTGAACCTGAGGTCTTCTCCGTGGCAGTCACGAACGTTGTCCACTAGGCCACCCGCGGCCCCAAAATTTGAGATAGACACCTGATCTACCTTTCTAAGTGCACGAAAGTATCTCACTTGCTACAGCAGCGAACGCGACCCGCCATGTTAAGCCTAACTGTCTGCTCTCGTTAAGTTGCTTTCACGGCACAACCTGCTTAAGCAGCAGCGTCTGCTCTGGGAAAATATGATGAAACTTCCAGTGACATGAGAACTTCGTGTCTCTCGGTTGGTGATAAAGAAACGTTAGTGTAGACGTAAAGATTATATAATTCCGTTTTCAATCAGGCACAAAACATTAATTTTCAGGAGGAAAGGCCTAGGGCCTTTCCTCCTGAAAACCATGCAATAGGTTCACAAGTCCTCATTGCTCCTCTAACGTGAAGCTTTGCCTAATACAAATCTCACCATGAGCCAAGAACAATGCTGAGAAAAGCATTAGCGTTGAAACCCTGGGTGTTGTTGAGAATAAATACACAGGAACACGACAACGGACTGGGATTTGCAAATTGTCAGAATTTACGAGGTAGATCAATTTCACCACCCCAGTGGCGCAGTGGTCTACGCTACGGCTTCTGATCATTCGTCCGAAAGGTCTGGGTTCGAATCCTGGTGAGGTATGGATGTTGTGTTTATCTTACGGCACTGGTTCTCTCTCTTCCCTTGAACCCGTGGCCCTAAATTAGGGACGGGCGACTGCTTATAGCCCATTGAGTTGCTCACAGTGGCCGTTAAACCTCCAATAAAAAGAAAAAAAAAAAAAAAAAGATCGACTTCTTCCCAAACGTAAAGTAAACGAAGGATAAGATACTTCATTTTTTTTCAATCTGGGTATGTGGTTTACCACTCCGGAAAAAGTTCAAATTGTGCCCGCTTTATCAGTTTACTTGAAGGTAATGGAATGAGAGATTTTGTTTCGTTTGAGACCCTAATAGCAGTGTGACCACAAATTGTTCTACATATTTATTATTACATAATTCCTTGCATATTAGGTTTCATTTTTTTCAGAGATATATTAATTATGGGCATGTGGTTTACCTATCTCACTCCTGAAAAAGTTCAAAGTGTGCCTGCTTTATAAATTTCCTTGAAGGAAATGCAACGAGAGATTTTGTTTCGTTTGCGACCCTAATAGTAGTGTGACCAGAAAATGTTCTACATGTTTATTTCTTATTACATAATTCCTTGCATATTAGGTTTCCTTTTTTTTCAGAGATATATTAATTAATTTTTTTTTATTGGAGGTTTGACAACCACCGTGAGCAACTCAATGGGCTATAAGCAATCGCCCGTCCCTAGTTTAGGGTCACTGGTTCCAGAGAAGGGAGAGAGCCAGTGTCGTAAGACAAACATAACATCCATGCCTCATCGGGATCAGGGCCTGATTTACGCATAGGCATGCAAGGCACATGCCTAGGGCCCTCAAATTGAAAGGGCCCTAAAATATTGGTTAAAAGAAAAACTTTCCCCTTTTCAAAATATTTATACGTGGGTAGATGTGATGTGGATTAACTATATATAAATCGCTGGCGAAACACAAGCAAGTACTGGCCATATAATATGGGATGTTTCTAGTTAATATCAGTAACATATTCCAGACAATTTGGGGAGGGTTTTTGTGTGAGATTAAAACAAAAAATTGTCGTGTTGTGTAATAAAAACTAGCAGTATGTGTATGTTTGTAATTATGGCTTACTAAGATCAACTATATCCTTCAATTTCAAATGCTGCATGGTTCTGAAGCAATTTTTAAACATTTTGACATTTTATCTCCCAAAAGTTATATTTGAAAAATCTTTGGACTTAATTTGGGCAGGGTTTGAATCACCCAAAACCTCTCTTAAATACACCCCTGGTTAATATGGTAATAGTATAGTTTAGACATACCTGGCAAAAAATCCAATGTCTAATTGAATTTTATCCGTCATATGGCTTTGTCACACACAACTGTTTCATGGACGAAGGAAGTCTTTTCAGATGCAAATCAGTAGGATAGCATAAAAATCTAGGAGAAAACAATATGTTTACCAGGTACTACTGTAATTTAATGTCAGTCTTATAAATGTATTGTGTTTATTAAATTATTATGCTGGGTTGTAATACAGTCGCCCAAAATGGTCACACTACCTACTCGACTCAATAAAGTAAATGTCGAGTGGAGGGGGCCTCGTTTTTTGTTGTGCCTAGGGCCCAATTCTGTGTAAGTCGGGCCCTAACCGGGATTCGAACCTGGACCCCTTTCGGACGAATGATCAGATGCTATCACTTAGACCATTGCGCCTTAATTAATTTACTGAGTAAACTTGAACAGTTGCCATAAATATGAAGATGTCGTAAATTTTTATTATTTATTTTAAAAACCCTATGCAAATGTATTTAGTAAAGTTTTATTTAATTTTAGCAGGAATTCTAGAAAAAGACGTACCGTTTTTAAGATTTGTAGACAATGCTATTCTGAACAATTACATTGCAGCCAGTATTATCAACAAAAAAATTAATATAACATTAAATTTCAAAGCAGTTAAGTTCAAATGAGCAGCAAATGGCTTAGTGGTTAGTGTTTCAGACTATCGATGCTGGGTGCCCAGGTTCAAACCTGGGCTGATCTTTCAGAGATGGTGTGATTTACTAACAATTGCTAAGTACCCCCCCCCGCAGGGAATGGATGAGCAGGTTAAGTGATGGCCCCCAGGCTGGACCCACTGGTTAAATGGGTATCCTTTCCTATACCCCACCTGAAATTCTCTCACCCCTCTATGTGCAATATTGTACTTGTACGGTGGCGCCATCTACTGTACTCTAATCTCACTACAAACTGTTCTGTCAAAGTCCCTAGACTTGCTCTCATTCCTTCCGTTTCTGGGTCCTGCCCAAAAGGCGATCACGCTGTAGGTAGCTGGGACCTAAACTCTACTACCTGTGGACAGAAGTCCTACAACAAAATGACGCTGACCCCCCCCCCGTTAAGTTCAATTCATACTTCACAGAATCATTTCTGCAGTATCTCACAGAACTTTACAGAAAACCCAACCCCATGAGCGTGAAACCGACTTGGAAGTTCATTTTTGAGTGCAACTTGTTCACTATGAGTGGTTGTTTTCAAATAATAGAAAGATAATTTGCACTTGTAAGCTTTCGCACATTAGGAGGGCGCGATGTTAATTACAGTTAAGTTTGAACGCAGAACACAATTTTCCACCTCCGCCATACTTTTTATTTTCTTCGAGCATTATGCGTTGCGTGGTATTCGGCGCAATGTTCACCCCAATGAAAACAAAATGGCTGATCACGTGGCTATGCTAAGTAGCAGCTCCCTATGAACCAGGGCTAAGAATTCTCTAGCCCTGCTATTAACACAGTAAAACGCTTCAATTTCTAAATATCAGGAAAATATTGTAACTGCAATTTGTGGAATTAAACATCGACATTCACTACGAGCACTAGCCAAGTGGAAATTATAGTTTTTTATATATAGATGGAATATTTCAAATTCGATAATTGTCACCGTTTTTAGCAAAATTTCCAAGCGGTGCTTCTCGATTGTAGCAGCAGGAGGACTTTGTCTGAGATATCAAAGCAAATGTTGCGCACCCTAAATGAGAAAGTTATGAAACAGAAGATGCGCAGAAGACGAGAAAAAAAGAAAAGATTAATAATCTAAAGCAACTTATGGGAATTTACTAGGAAATTTTTTCATTTATAGCAAATTTTCGGAGAAAACTCTTCTCCTTCTTCAGGCTCTCTAGTTGTTGTCACTTTTTGCTTGTCACTATCATGGTTACGGTTTACCTTGACGGTTACGGTTAACCTTGACGGTTTAGTGGAAATTATAGTTTTTTATATATAGATGGAATATTTCAAATTCGATAATTGTCACCGTTTTTAGCAAAAATTTCCAAGCGGTGCTTCTCGATTGTAGCAGCAGGAGGACTTTGTCTGAGATATCAAAGCGAATGTTACGCACCCTAAATGAGAAAGTTATGAAACAGAATTTGCTATAAATGAAAAAATTTCCTAGTAAATTCCCATAAGTTGCTTTAGATTATTAATTCAATTAAACTAGGAAGCCATTTCTCAATATGAGCTTTATTCAAAGAAAAAGAAAAGATTATCATATTTTTCATGGTAAGCTGTTGCGTGGTATCTCGACGGCGATTGGGTGTTTTTTTTTTCTCCTGGCCGAAGAAGGAGTGGGTGTTTTTTTTTTTCTCCCGGCTGAAGAAGGAGTGGGTGTTACCAACTGAGCAGCTATTATGTTTTTTTATTTTTTTTTATTGAAAATTGAACGGCCCCCGTGAGCAACTTGATGGGCTATAGGCAGTCGCCTGTTCCTAATTTAGGGCTTCTGGTTCCTGGGAAGAGAGAGAGTCAATGACATAAGACAAACAGAACATCCATGCCTTGACGGGATTCGAACACAGACATATTTCGAAAGAATGATCAGAAGCCAGTGTGCGATCTAAGTGGCCGCTCTTAGGATTATAAGCAGTCGCCCTAAGAGTCGCTAAAATTCCAGGGAAGCTAGGAGGGCAAGTGCCCTAACAGACGCCCATCACACGTGCGAAGAAACACATTAACAGAACAACCATTAAGATATAAACGTTATGAAGATATTATTTTTTTGGTTTCAAATATGCAAGAAGAGAACTTAAAAATCCTAGCAAAAAGGTTTACAGAAAATTTTCATACCATAGTTTTAACTTTAGAAATGGAGCAAAACAAGAGTATATCTTTTTCAGATGTGTGGATAACAACAACAGATCATGAATTTCAATTTAAAGTACATCGAAAACCATCCTATGTACCAATACAGATTCCAAATTACTCTGACCGTCCGATAGCACAAAAATGTTTTTTCGCAGTTTCAAACTAAATCTAGATAATCGTCAGGACCACACCATTGTAGTTTCACGCTCCATGTCTCATGTCCGTACTCCACCTGCTCTTTTACAAGACTTTGACACCTCCAGGGACCCTAGTCATCCTGTCGAAGCTGATCTCCTCAATACTGTTCGCCAGTTTTTTCAAGAGTATGTGTTCCCAGTGCTGTAGTCGTAAAATCAGCAGAGGGTACTATGTGCAATTCCTAAAAAAACAGTGATTATATATAAAAAAAACGTGCCTTTCTTTTCCTAAAAACAGAGGATAAAAAAAAAAAAAAAAAAAAAAAAGGCACGGTACCCTCCTGTACCGTGCCTTTTTAACAATTATGACTATGAGCTCACCGATAAGAATAAAGCATCTTCTCTCTCCTGTCAATTATGACATATTGAAGAGCATGCACAAAATTGCCGCCCCGGTGGTGCAGTGGTCTAAGCGATGGCCTCTGATCATTCGTCCAAACGGGGTCTGGGTTCGAATCCCGGTGAGGCATGGATGTGTTTGTCTTACGGCACTGGCTCTCTCCTTCCCTGGAACCAGTGACCCTAAATTAGGGACGGGCAACTGCTTATAGCCCATTGAGTTGCTCACAGAGGTCGTTAAACCTCCAATCCAAAAAAAAAAAAAAAATGCACAAGATTATTTAAATTTTTATTGAAATATATCCCATAAAGCCTGAGCCGGGTGGCGCAATGGTCTAAGCGATGGCCCCTGATCATTCGCTCGAAAGAGGTACTGGTACAAATCCCAGTGAGGCATGGATCTCTCCCTTCCCTGGAACCAGTGACCCTAAATTAGGGACGGGCTACTGCTTATGGCCCATTGAGTTGCACACTGTGGTCCTTAAACCTCCAATCAAAAAAAAAAAAAAAAAGCCTGATGAGATAAATCCTTACAGCACTGTTCTTCTCTAGAAGAAACTCTTGATCAAATATTAGTTGCTGAACGATGATTCATGAACCAAGATCTTACATATTTTTTTGGATTAAATCGTTAATTGGGCAGTCGATTTGAATTTATGAACATCGGGTTAGATACATTAGAGATTAACAAAGATGCTCTGAGATTGGTTATAATGTTGTTCATTAAACTGAATACTCGTTCGCATTCAGCTGCCGAACAAGGCAGAGTTGAAATCGCTCTTAAGAGGAGTTTTAAGTTTTCCGGTACAACTTGGACGTTTTCAGTATATTATCTCCGTCTCTGAATAGCTTGCATTTCATCAACATTAAAACGTCTACAGATCCGCCTTGTTTCTAGTTCTCCATAGCGCACGTCATCTGTTTAAATATTTATTCGCTCTATAAAGAAATATCTTTAAGAAGTTGAACATTTTCACTTTTTTGAATCTGAACACAGTCTTGATTTTATCTTGTCAACCGTGCTTTGAATAAACTGGTTTGTTTAACATTTTTGTTGTTACGAATCAATGGGATATTTTTAAATAATAAATAATTCCTTGTTCGCTGCTAATGCTAAATTATCCCGCCCCCAGGATTTTCTCGAAGCTCTCTGTAATTCTTATGGCTCTTTTATTAGATGTTCAGCTCTTGGTAGCAATGTTGTTCGAGATTGAAGCTCTGTTGATAATATGGACATTGAAGGTGTACTATTCTGCCAAAAAAAAGCAGAGGGTATACAGCGTATACCGCCGTATACCCTCCACCACAGCCCTGTGTGTTCCCAACTACACCGTTCACTCACCAGGAATTGTGCGAGCTCTTCTTGGTGGCCCGTGAGCCTTCTAACCTTTTCCCGTTCTTTGCAAGGAATGCTTCTCCTCTTAGTAATATTAGCTCACAGGTGGACAACCTTGTGGCCGGCTTTTTGCGTCTATAAGGCTTCAAACCCTGCAGCTGAACCTTGTCATCAGAGATTTTCTTTGATAGTTCCGTGATTTATTTTATCCGTGATGAAAGTCTTATCTTATATTTTCACTGTTTCTTTAAAGTTTCTCAAAGTAATCGTTTGTTGTAATTCTTCATAGGAGATTTTATTTCTCCTTTAGATAAATATTCCTTTTATTACAATAGAAAGGAAGTTAAAATATTTGGCAGTTCCATTTTTTGGATAGTTTTCATAGCATCAGAAGAATCTTGCAGAATATATATTTTTTGTGTGTGTAAGTTGGTTTGCTGTGCTAATTCTTATATGGGCGACATTATAATTAATATTTAATATCTTTTTAGTGTTGGTGGCTTTATAAAGGTACACCTCTGTGGGAATATATAAAGGTACACCTCTGTGGGATTTTTTCAATCCTTGGATATCAGTGTTAAGTACGAGTAATTAAAACTATTTTGTTGATGTAGCTCTGAGCTTACATTAAGCAAATTATCCAGAGAATTAAAGTAAGTAATAATGATAATGGAGT
This sequence comes from Macrothele yani, assembly GCA_039090855.1. Lineage (NCBI taxonomy): Eukaryota > Metazoa > Arthropoda > Arachnida > Araneae > Macrothelidae > Macrothele > Macrothele yani. The sequence continues at coordinate 35,190,069 of CM077031.1, read as the reverse complement.
AAACAAGTTGCAATGTCTACTATGAATGAGATATCATTCAATGTATCACACCTACATGCTGAAAAGTGAGGGTTACGCAAAAAGTTTGCTTTTATTTTACCAACAAATATTGCTATTTGCTGCTATTTTACTAGTGTTACCGAAGAAATTCCATTTGTTGTTTACAAATGGCATTTGAGTTACAGGACATAATTCTGAAAGATTTTTTTGTCATTTAAAATGTGTGGCTCTGCTGGTGTGTCACTCATAAAACTGCATTTGCTGTTCATGAATACTATTTGGTTCCGTTTTTAGAGGTTTTTGGCCGTTTTAAAATATCTGGCTTTGAATGTGTGTAATTGTTGTTTATGAATGCTATTTTCTTCCAGCGTATAATTTTTAGAGATTTTGCTATCCATTTTAAGTGCTTAGTAAACCAGGAAATTGCATTTGGTGTTTAGGAATACAATTTGCATTCTAGGGTATGATTTTTAGAGATTTTTTTTTTTTTTTTGCCAATGTTCTGTGGGGATTCATTTGTTGTTTTGCAAATGTTATATGCATTTCAGGGTATAATTTTTTGAGATTTTTTGACCATTCAAAATGTGGTGGTCTGGGGGAAAACAGTCTTGGGATGTGCATTTGTTGTTTATGAATGCAATTAACATTTCAGGTTGTGCATTTTAGATATATTTTTTTTCTTTTTGCCATTTTGAATGTGTCTATTAGAAAAATGCATTTGTTGTTTATGAGTGTTATTTGCATTACAGGGTATGAATTTTAGAGGATTTTTTTTTCTTTATCATTTTAAAAGTGTGGTTCTGTGAGGTTCCATTTCTTATGCATTCCTGGATATGAATTTTGGAGATATTTTACCATTTTGAAAAGTATGGCTCTGTGAGGTGGCATTTCTGTGTAGGAGTGCTGTTTGCATCCTAAGGATATGATTTTTTGAGATTTTTTTGCCATTTTAAAAAGTGCCAATACTATTTGCATTCCGGAGTCAGCAGGGCCAGATTAAGACCTTAGTGGGCCTCTAGGCATTTGAGTGGGGACCCAAAGAACTTATGACGGTCAATCAGTGTTGAAATCTGTTAAAACACGAATCTGTAAATACTAAGTTATCTGCAAAGTTTTCATGAGTCACTGTATTTTTCATTGTTCTCACAAAAACATGAGTTAAAAGCTTAAGATTCCTACATTTTGTCTTGGATTTTCTGATTTAGCATTGTTTACTTTTCTTGGTGCATCGATTTTGTTATGCAATGTGAAGCCACAGGGGACTTCTACTATTAATGGTTCTAAGTTCAAATTGAGAGGTGTGGATGGATGGTTGTGAAAAAGCTGAAACTGTCTCACTGACCCTGTTATGCACAGTGACATGAAACCTTTATCCTTCGTGAGTCACTGCCTTGAAATCTGCTCGTCTTCCAGCCTCTGTTTTCTGAACAAATAGAAATCATGCGAGACAAAAGTAAAACTATTTTATAAACCTCTCTCTCTCTACCTATATAACTAGTACTTGCCCAGGCATGCTTCCTGGGCCCCTGTTCATGGTGGGCCCCAAGGCTATAGACCCCACCTTAATCTGGCACTGAATATCAGATGTGTGGCTCTATGGGTGCGCATTTCTTGTGTATTAATGCTGTATGTATTCCAGGATATGATTTATGGAGATTTTTGTGCCATTTTATATAAACAATACACACAGGAAATTTCCTTTGTTGTTTATGAATACTATTTTCATTCTAGGATACCATTTTTGCAGATTTTGGGGGCAATTTAAATGCATGGCTCTGTGAGTGTGTCATTCCAGAAAAATTTATTGTTGTTTACGAATGCTATTTGCATTCCAGCGTGTGGTTTCAAAGCTTTTTGGCCAATTTTAAAGTGTTGATGTGCATTTGTTGTTTATGAATGCCCACATGATTTTTGGATATTTGTTTGGCCATTTAAATGTGTGGACCTGTGGATTTCTTTTCGTTTATGAATGCTCTTTAGATTCCAGGATATGATTTCTTGACCATTTTAAAAGTGTGGCTCTGCAGTTGTGTCATCAAGAAAACTGCATTAAACAAAGATCTTCGCTCTTTCCACGTTTATAAGTGAGTCACAGAAAAATTCTTATTGGCCGCCACCGGGAGTCGAACCCAGGTTTTCCAGTTACGCGCCGGATAGTGCTTCTGCTACACCACAATGGCCTTGAATTCCTCCAGACTCACACACGCTAACTTCCAAGCCAATTTGGCAGGTTGCCTCTTGGAGCCCCGCACAATGCTGAGGATTCACCAAAGATGGTAAGCAGCAACTGAAGAAATAATTATAAACGTGGAAAGAGCGAAGATCTTTGTTTGATGTTCCTGGTCCACGTTAGATGCCTGTATTAATTATTCATTTGCCTTCCAATTATTTCTTCAGTTGCTGCTTACCATCTTTGGTGAATCCCCAGCATTGTGCGGGGCTCCAAGAGGCAGCCTGCCAAATTGACTTAGCAGTTAGCATGTGAGAGTCTGGAGGAATTCGAGGCCACTGTGGTGTAGCGGAAGCATATCCGGCGTGTAACTGGGATACCCTGTGTTTGACTCCCGGTGGCGGCCAATGAGAATTTTTCCATGACACACTTATAAACGTGGAAAGAGCAAAGATCTTTGTTTGATGTTCCTGGTCCACGTTAAATGTCTGTATTAAGAAAATTGCATTTGTTATTTATGAATGCTACTTCTATTACAGGATATGATCATCAGAGATTTTTCACCATTTTCACCCAGGGACTTGCTTATGTTGTTTGCAAATGCTATTTGCACTACAGGATATGATTATTAGACTACAAATTTTGAAGATTACAATCCATTTTGTGGTGTAAATATGACAAGGATGATAAGTCAGATAATATCCCAAAACTTGAAAATTTCGTCGTCCTGGGGCGGGAAACGAGTTTTCAGATATTATCTGACTTACCATCCTTGTCATATTTACACCAAAAAACGGATTTTCATTTTCAAAATTTGTATTGTATGGTGTAATCCTGTATTCCATTCATGATTATTAGAGATTTTTTAGCCATTTTAAATGTGTGCCTCTGTAGGCATACATTCGTTGCTTACAAATGACACGAGCATTCCAGGGTGATTTTTTGAGATTTCTTGACCTTTTCAAAGCTGTGGCTCTGCGGGTGTGCATTTCTTGTTTTGAAATGTTTTCTGCAACCCCAGATATAATTTGAATTTTTTTTCTGCGATTTTAAATGTGTGTCTCTGGGGATTTGTCACCGAGAAAGTGAATTTGTTACTTACAAATGCTGTTTGCATTCCAAGTTATGATTTTTGGAAATTTTTTGAGCATTTTAAATTTGTGTCTCTGAAGGTGTGCCTTTGTTGTTTATGAATGCCGTGTGCATTCTGGGATGTGATATTCAAGGATTTTTTAACCATTTTCATGTTAAGCTCTTTTCTGTGTGTCACCCAGAAAAGTGTATTTGTTGCTTACAAATCTTATTTTATTTCCAAGGCAGCTCTGTGGGTGAGTATTTGTTGTACAGTAATGATATCAGCATTCAAAATGTAATTTTTAGAAATTTTTAGTGATGGTATAAACACCTGCCTTGTTAGAAAGAGAGGGCTTACCTGTGTTTTTGTTAAAAACACCATACATCATCTAATGAGTTTTTGAGCTAGTAGGAAACATTTAGTATTTAGGGAATTGAACCCAGGTAATTGTGTAGCTGTGGCATAGAAAGATTAAAATATCGGTATTTGTTTTTTTCAATGAAGTTATACAACTTGTTCGAGGTACCTTTCTTTAAAAAGTCATCAGGTTGGTGTGCGGAAGCTTAGAAATGATTTCTATTTTACACCATAAATTTGGATTGCTTGTATGGTTCTACTGTTTCAACAGAAATAAAATTTTAATCGTAATGATAATGATAAAATGGCAACTCTGAAATATTATAATTGGAATTATGGGTTTTCTATAGGTTATAAAGAAAAGCAACTCAGTATTTAACAGTTTCAAACTATAATCTACATAATCATCAGGACTATGCCATTGCAGTAGTTGTTGTTACTCAGTTTGAAGTGAGGAACACCCACAGGCTTTTAACATGGCCCCTCTTCTAGCTATTCCTATTCCTCCTCCAAGATTACTCTACAAACCATGAAGCTGTGGAGTGATTATTCTTACTGAAGTCCCAATTCAAAATATCCTGTTGCCTTAACATGTTTTTCCTAACCAGACTACTTACTGTATTTCATACAGTTTCTTTGTATTCTTTAACGCAGATTTCACCTTTCTTTCCACTTCTTCAAAACAAATAAGCCCATATAAAAGTTTACACTGTAGGTAGGATAATGTAGCATAACGCTCTCTTCTTTTTGTTTCTGTTTTGGAAGGATTTCTTTCTTTCCTTCACTTTCTGTTTGTTATTCCATCCTTGATGCAAGTCTTATTTTGTATTTTGCGCTGATTCCTTAGTTTTTCAAAACAGTCCTTTGTTGGAAGTAATTTTTAATATGAGATTAAAAATTCTGCAGTTTATTTTTCTTTTAAATATTCCTTTTATAACAGGAGAAAAGAGGCTAAATTTTTTGACAGTTTCTTTTTGTGGATAGTTTTCATAGCTTCAGAAGAATCTGGAGGAATATATATATACATTGGCAGAAAGTGAAAAAAGATTACCAAGAAGGAGACGTCTGATACTAACGAAATTTATACAGCATAATAACGGAATACAGAGGATAACATGATCAAAACATTATGGGAAAATGCAGCTGTATTTGCTGGTAAACTGAAAAATAACATTTCCATGTAACATGGTTAGTACGAGGTTGAACCGCCATGAACTGCGTCACACTGTGCAGTTCTGGCATGGAGTCTGTCGTACAGATGTTGGATGTAAGTTTGGGGTATTGAGTTACAAGCATCCTCAACCTGGATGCGTAAATCCGGGATGGTTTGGCTGGCCGTGGAGACTGGATAAGTCGTTGTCCCATAAAATCGCACACGTGCTCAATGGGGGACAAATCTGGTGAACGTGCAGGCCATGGAAGTTGTCTCACACCCTGAAGTGCATGTTGCGTTGCACGTGCCATGTGTGGGCGTGCGTTATCTTGCTGGAAAACACCATGATGGACCGACCTTACAAATGGCACAACAACGGGCTGAATGATGTTGTTGATGTAGGAGGTGCTGTTTAAAGTACCCGGTACAAACACTAGTTGTGTTTGGGAGTGATAGCTGATCGCTCCCCACACCAGGAGACCAGGTGTAGGCCCTGTGTGTTGCTGGCAGATGCAAGAAGGGTGGAGACGCTCCCCTGTACATCTGCAAACACGCATACGGCCATCGGAGGCTCCCAAGCAGAATCTGCTTTCATCGCTGAACACGACAGATCGCCATTGTGTTCTCCAGTGCAGATGTTGGCGACACCACAGCAGCTGTTCCTGACGGTGGGCTGGAGTCAGTGGTACACATGCCAGAGGCACACGTGCACATAGTCCTGCATCCAGTAGATGGTTGCGGATTGTTCGCACAGTCACCTCAGGTGCAACGGCAGCTCAGGTTTGCGTCGCAGTGGATGTTCTGCTTGACAACGCCGCTCTTCTTATGCGTCGATCGGTCTGCTCATCAGTCCGTCTGTGACTCCCGGTTCCACGTCTTCTCGTGTGTGAATGTTCATCGGACCATTTACGCCACCATCGTACCACCACCGATACTTCCCGTCCAGTTCGCTCAGCAATACGACAATACGACCACCCGGCCTCGCGGAGTCCAACTGGACGACCTCGCTCAAAGTCCGATAACTGCTGAAATCGTACACGTCTTCCATGTCCAGGCATTGCAGCTTCTTCAGGATCTTCGCACATGTCCGTACGTCGACGACTGATTACATTCACTTCGCCGTACTCCTTAAATACCACCGACGATAATTTGCATATTATGCCATGCTGTGGCGTAAGCGCTCACCGGTTGGTCCCGAAATTAACATCACACCTACGTAAACTTGATCCCATTAACATATGTAAATTTCATGATCGTCAGCCAATTCCTTCTTGGTGTTCTTTTTTCACTCTCTGGCAGTGTGTGTATATATATATACACTGCTGGACAATTGCTAAGGACGGATCATAAACGGCTATATATAGCGCATAAAAAAGTAAGTGTGGTTGGATGCCAAGTGAAATAAAATAATGTCAGAATGCCAGGACATTACAAGAAAGACAATTTATTGTGCTCGGAAATCCAGAAGGCTTTGGAACGTGTTCAAGGGACAAACAGGCCATTTTGTGCAGAAATACGTAAACGTGAAAAAAATGCAATTACCATCCGAAGGCGTTCCGGCGTAAGATGTCAATACGGGATATGGCCATCATGGAGGGCGATGCAAGATTCCACTCGTCGTGTCATGCTTTGCACAACATTATCAAGCAGCTGTTGTGGTAATTTATCCCATTCCTCTGTCAGCGCACGGATGAGGGTGTCCTTGTTTATTGGAGGGCATTGGAGACCAGCAAGACTCCTCCCCAAAGCATCGCACACATTTTCAATGGGATTCAGATCTGGAGAACGTGCTGGCCATACGAGGCGTTGAATATCCTCGCTATCAAGCCACTACTGGACAGCGACTGTTCGATGACATGTTGCGTTGTCGTCCATGAAAATGAATCTATCACCGACAGCACCACGGAACATGCGAACATGAGGTAGCAGAACATCATTAATGTATCGTTGGCCAGTCATAGTCCCCGTTGAAAGCACATAGAGGGACGTACGGCCATTGATCATGATGCCAGCCCATACCATGACACTACATGTCGGATATCGGTTCCTTTCCTGTATGTTTGCTGGACAATATGCCGTACCACTATCACGCCAGATCAGTTGTCGTCGACAATCAGACGACAGACTGTATCTACTCTCATCTGAGAAGAGGACAGCAGACCAGTCGTTATCAGTCCAATTGCGATGTTGATGGTACCATTGCAAACGGGCCATACGGTGACGTCTGGACAATGGGATGCACACAACAGGACGGCGGGCGTATAGTCCTCCTTCATGCAAACGTCTGGCGACAGTTTTTCGGGAGATCCGCTTGCCAGTAGCAGCCATAAACTGATTTGCTACCTCACTAGCTGTACTGCGCCGGTGTCTTTTTGTTGATAGCACTATGTACCGATCTTCTGCAGGTGCCGTACTGCGAACACGACCTCCCCCGTGACGTTTGCTACACTCTCCATTTGTTTGAAATGATTTCCAAAGCCTTGAAACAACACTGTGGCTGACGTCGAACTCCCTGGCAACATCTGTTATTTTTCGCCCTTTTTCAATATTGACAATAATACGGCCACGCGTAAAATCATCTAGGTGATGTTGGGAAGACATACTGAAAATTGCAAGTTCGTCAATTGATTCTTTCCCTTTCAACTTTGCGTTTGAACAACAACGGTCAATAGGCGTCAAATCCTTTATATCTCTTATCAGCGCCATGACGTCACGAACAAGTTCGGCAATCCAAAATTTGCATACGCACAACACGTCTTACTGTATCCCACACTTATGCTAATTTCCACATTTTCCTGCCTTTCATTTTATGGTTGCTATCGTTGCTATTGTCATCCGTCCTTAGCAATTGTCCGGCAGTGTATATATATTCTATAAAGAAGATACCTAAGCAAAAAAATACAACTCAAGTTTTCTTTCAAAATTCTGTTTGTTAAAAATTAATATTTCCTTTTTTAATTGCAATGTAAAAATTTGGATTTCTTTTGCATTGATTTTCAGGTTTAAATTCTCTCTCAAACGAACTTGGAATTTCGTTATGGCTGAAAATCATTTCTAATTATTATGTCACTCTCACAGCTTGAGTTCTCTTTAATCTTCTTCTCTCTGTTTAATAGTAACAGATGAAGAGCATGGGTCGGGCCAGGAAGGTTAATGGATGCAAGCGAAATTGTTAACCAGTGCTAGGTCATGCAACTCTACGGAGGACATGACATATATATATTTTTTAAACTATTTTAGGTGGGAACGTCACTTGCATCTATGGCCTTGCAGAAACCCATTTCCAACTAGGTCTTTGTGGAAGTGAGAAAATGCAGAGTTTTTGCTGGTCCTTGATAAAGCCAAGGCTCAGTATTCTCGACACCTTCTACATTCAGTCGTTTTATTTTATTTTTTATCTTTTCTCCTTTTACTCACACAGGTAGAAACATAACCTTTTCTATGTTGTACTAGGTGTGAGTCAAAATTATATTTGTATTTTTTTGCTTAGGTATCTTCTTTATAGAATGTGAATTCTGAATTTTCAAAACTGCTGCGTTGCGCGTTTTGATTTTCAGGTTATTTTGCAACCTTCGTTTTAAATTCTAAAGTTTTTCCTTAGTCTTCAGTTTTGCTCTTAAGTATATATATATATATATATATATATATATATATTGTATAAATTGGTTTGTTGCATTAATTCTTATATAGGCTACATGATAATTGCAATTTAATAACTTGTTAGTGTTGGGGACATTATAAATGTATACCTCTGTGGTAATTTTTCCATCCTTGGGGATCAGTGTTAAGTGCAGGTAATTAAAACTCCTTCCTAAATGTAGTTCTAATCTAACTTTAAGAAAATTCTCCCGGGAATTAAAGTAAATAATAATGATCATGAATGAGGGTTACACAAAAATGTTTGCTTTTGTTTTACCAACAAAGGTTACTATTTGGTTCTATGTTACTAGCATAATGTACCCAAGAAACTCCATTTGTTGTTTACAAATATCCTTTGCATACCAGGACATAATTTTGACAGATTTTTTTGTCATTTAAAATGTGTGGCTGTGTGGTTGTGTCACACATAAAACTGCATATGCTGAAAGATTAATTAGTTTCGTGCTGTTGGAATCATAAGAGGTACACAATGCCATCATTTTTGCACAGTAGTCAAACTGACAACTTTAAAGTCACGATTAAAAGCCATTATATGTTAAAACATATGCCTATAATACATAGTCAAAAGTGTCAAGTAATAAAAACACACCAATGCATGAGGTCCTTTCAATCTTACTATCAGATCATCTTCAGATGCTGTTCCTAACTGAAATGAAATGTTCACAGTACAAGGTTACGACCTTGGGTATGTCCCGGTCATGGTTCAATGTGTGCATGCTTCAGTGAACTCAACATTGAGTGTGTTCAAAAACGATGACTTGATTTGATTATAACAATACAGTACATGAAATGAATTTTTGCATTATTATAGAGATAATCTTAATTATGCCTCTTCCTCGGTAAGGCCTGTTTCCATGGTAAGACAATTTGATTAGACATGTGGTCGTTACAGCTACTTGTCGAGAAATGATGTATGAATAAACTCTCAGTGAACAGTATCGACATATGAGATCTTGGTGTAGCTAGAAGTGAGGTGTCTTCTCAACATGGATAATGTGCCCCCTTGTTTACAAGTCTAAAAAGAGCTGTCATCTGTGCACCCATTTTCATGCAATACCGGTGTTCTGCAAGTCTAGTCCTTAGTGGATTGACTGTTGAACCAATATATATATGAGATCAGGCTCCAATGCTTCCAACGATTTTAATGGGATAAAGTACACTCCATGCTTACTGAGAATATCAGCAAAGTCTCTGTTGTTCTTTACCAGAGAAATAAGGTTGTTGGTCCTGATCCCAAAGTCAATATTTGTATTATTACATGCATTTTTTTTTAAATATTGACTACGCAGGGTATGAAATCTATGGATCCAACAAAACACTTTGGTTGATACTCACGTTGTAGTGTAGTAATAGTTGAATTCAGATAGTGTTTATAGAGCTTGGTCACCTGGTATTTGGGGTAGCCATGCCTACTGCCTACCTGCCAGTTCCGTAAATCCATTGTAATTCAGTGTGATGCTCTTCACGTAGATGAATGTAGAACCGAAGCGCCAAAAGTTTATTTGTCAAAAGGTGTGCCCGATGCCATTGGGATGATAGTTGTGACAGACGTCGGTTTTCTGTACACAGAATAATGCAGTTCCATGGTAGTTGGGTTCTGACAGCTTTTAATTGTGGATTTAAAGTTGTCAGTTTGACCATCATACAAAAATTACAGCATTGTGTACCTTTCATGAATGCATATGCTGTTCACGAATACTATTTGCATTCTATTTTTAATGGTTTTTTGGCCCTTTTAAATATGTGGCTCTGAAGTGTGCAATTGTTGCTTATGAATGCTACTTGCTTCCAGTGTAGAGTTTTTTTTTATCCATTTTAATTGCTTAGTAAACCAGGAAATTTTATTTGGTGTTTAGGAATACCATTTTCATTTCAGCGTAGGATAGATCTTTTTTCCCCGTTTTAAATGTGTGGCTCTATGGGGATGCATATGTTTTTTGAAAATACTATTTGCATTCCAAGGTATGATTTTTCCAGATTTTTTAATCAATTTTGAGGTCTTTGGGTGTTCTTTAGCTGTTTATGAATGTGTTTTATATTTCAGGTTGTGGATTTTAGAGGTTTTTTTTTTTTTTTTGCCATTTCAAATGTGTGTTTCTGTAGGTGTGTCAATTAGAAAAGTGCATTTGTTGTTTATGAGTGTTATTTGCATAACAGGGTAGGATTTTTAGAGGTTTTCTTTTGACTATTTTAAAAAGTGTGGCTCTGTGAGGTTCCATTTCTTGTGCAGTAATACTGTTTGCATTCCTATATATGAATTTTGGAGATTTTTTTGCCATTTTAAAAAGTACGGCTCTGTGAGGTGGCATTTCTATGTAGTAATGCTATTCTGCCTTCCCGGATATGATTTTTAGAGATACTTTTGCCATTTTGAAAAGTATTACTCTGCAAGGCTGCATTTCTGTGTAGTAATACCATTTCCATTCCACACTATGAATTTTAGAGTTCTTTGGCGATATCAGATGTATATCTCTATGGGTATTTATTTGTTGTGTATCAATGCTATTTGTATTCCAGGACATGATTTTTAGATAATTTTTTGGCTATTTTAAATGTGAATGCACATCTTGTATGCTATTTGCATTCAAGTATAATATAATCTCGAGATCTTTTTTTTTTTTTTTTTCAGTTTTAAATGTCGATATGTTTTTTTTTTTTTTGGAGATTTTTCTTACCATTAAATTTTCTGTGTCTTGCAGTGTGTGTTTGTTGCTTACGAATGATATTTACATTTCAGGTTGTGTATTTTAGAATTTTTTTTTGGTGTGTTAAGTGTGTGGCTTTGTGGGTGTGTCTATTAGAAAATGCATTTGTTGTTTATGAATGTTATTCGCATTACAGGGTCTGATTTACAGAGGTTTTTTTGTAATTAAAAAAAAAGTGGCTCTGCGAGGTTCTATTTCTTGTGTACTGGATATGATTTTTGGAGATTTTTTTTGCTATTTTTAAAAAGTGTGGCTTTGCAAAGGTGCATTTCTGTGTAGTAATGATATTTGCACTCCACGATATGATTTTAGAGATTTTTTGACTATTTTAAAAGTGTGGTCTGTGGATGATGCATATGTTTATTATCAATGTTAGTTGCATTCCAGGTTTTGATTCTTGGGGACTTTATTAACATTTTAAATGTTGGGCCTTAGGGTGTTCATTTGTTGTTTATGAATGGTATTTACATTTCAGGATGTGGATTTCTTTTTTTTTTCTATTCTCAATATATGGCTCTATGAACGTGTCAATTCGAAAAATGCATTTGTTGTTTACGAATATTATTTGCATTACAAGTATAATTTTTAGAGGTGTTTTGGCCATTTAAAAAAGTGTGGCTCTGTGAGGATGCATTTCCATGTAGTAATGCTATTTGCATTCTAGGACATGATTTTTGGAGATTTTTTTGCCATTTTATAAGTATGATACAGACAGGAAACTTCTTTTGTTGTTTATAAAAATTATTTGCATTCCAGGATAGCTGCCCGGATGGTGCAGTTGTCTAAGGGATGGCTTCTGATCATTTGCCGGAGATGGGTCTCGGTTCGAATCCCTGTAAGGCATGGATGTTGTGCTTGTCTTACGGTCCTGGCTCTCTCCTTTCCCTGGAGTCAGTGGCCCTAAATTAGGGATGGGTGACTGCTTCTATCACATTGAGTTGCTCAATGTGGTTGTTAAACCCCTATATAAAAAAATCATCCCAGGATGCCACTTTCGGAGATTCTTTGGGCATTTTAAATGCATGGATGGTTCTGTGAGTGTGCCATCCCAGAAAAGTGCCTTTTCTGTTAACAAATGCTATTTGCATTCCAGGGGGTGGTTTTAAAGATTTTTGGCCAATTTTAAGGGGTGGATCTGCATTTATTGTGTTTGAATGCCCATGCGATTTTTTGAATATTTGTTTGTCCATTTTAAATGTGTGGATCTGTGGGTGAGCATCTTTTGTTTATGAATACTCTTTAGATTCCATGACATGATTTCTTGGCCATTTTAAATGTCTGGCTCTGCAGCTGTGTCATCAAGGAAACTGCATTTGTTATTTAGGAATGCTATTTCCATTACAGGATATGATTACCAAAGATTATTGGCCATTTTCACCCAGATACCTGCATTTGTTGTTTGCAAATGCTGTTTGCAGTCGAAGATATGATCATTAGAGATTTTTTAGCTATTTTGAATGTGCCATTGTGATGTGTCGTGCAGGAAACTGAAAGTGTTGTTTATGAATGATATTTACTTTTCAGGATATGATTATTAGAGGTTTTTAGCTATTTTAAATGTGTGCCTCTGTGGGTGTACATTCATTGTTTACAAATGACATCTGCATTCTTGTTTATGATTTTTTGAGATTTCCAAGCGGTTTCAAAGATGTGGCTTTGCGGAAATGCTATTTGCACTCCTATATGTAATCTTAAAACTTTTTTATGATTTTAAACATGCAGCTCTGTGGATATGTGACCACAGAGCCGCATGTTTAAAATCACAAAAAAGTTTTAAGATTACATATAGGAGTGCAACTAGCATTTCTGAACAATGGGAAAATGTATTTGTTGTTTACAAATGCTGTTTGCATTCCAGGATGTGATTTTTGGAAATTTTTTTTATCATTTTAAATATGTGTCTCTGCGGGTGTTCATTTCTTGTTTGTGAATAAAATTTGCATTCTGGGATGAGATTTTCAAGAATTTTTTGGCCATTTTAAATGTGCAGTTCTTTTGTATGTGTCACCCATGAAACTGCATTTGTTGTTCATGAATGCTATTTAAATTTCAGGGTAGGATTTTTGGAGATTACCTGATCATTTCAAAAGTGTGGCTCAGTGGTTGTGCATTTGTTCTACGGGAATGCTATTAGCATTCGGGGGTGTAATTTAACGTTGCTTTCTCATGAAATATTTTAATAATATGTGTAAAAGATACTTTTTATCATCACCTCACAAATAGTGTGATGCTGAGGGTTCATATATCGGGATAGCAGAGCTGAGAGTCATACTGGTGAGAAAAGAAAATGCCTACCACTTCCAAGTAAATTCATTTGCATTGTACAATTGAAAAATTGAAACCATATCATATTCAACATATGTTGATCATGAAGAAAAAGTAGCATTGCCAAGTTTTTTGCTCTGTGTGTGTGTGTGTGTGTGGGGGGGCAGTCTATCAAGCTGGAATCAGGGACAAGTATCAGAAGGGGGCTGATCCTGCCCAAAATATATATAATACACACACCCATGGGACTCACTCCTAGTTGTGTGACTGTGAAGGGTTGTCATTATGATGACCAAAGTTTGGAAATATCTCCGTTTATTAAACTTGTGCAGCGACAGCTCTTTCAAAGGGTGACTTCTAACAATGAGTGTTTTTGTTAAAATAGCTCCAAACACAAGTTATTAACTTTGTATGCACTGATCTTGTTAAATATCAGGTAAGAGTACACCGAATTATTGAAGTTGGAAAATGCTTACAGCATAGCATAAATCCATTTATTCAGTGGCATAATACCGTAAACAAATCGCCAAGCTTTTGCATTCCTCTGAAAGGCTTCTTGAAGACATTTGATGTGTAATCACTGCCTTGATGAAGCCTCACTGTGAAGAGTGAGAGCTTGGGAACTTGTATATTCTGTATTATACCCCTGAATAAACAGATTTATACTACACTACAGCATTTTTGAATTTGTCTTGCACTAAATATTTGCAGGTTTTTTCAATAACAAAAATTTAACTGAGCATATTTTTGGAAATGGGATATTCTATTGGCATAGATTTAGTAGAAAAAAACCCTAATGTAATTATTTCTGTTGAGTTTTCTTGTTCTTTTTCGAACTGAAGAGACTGTCCTCCTTAATGCAAACTGCCCCGCCACTGAGCAGATGGTGCATCTACAAGTGAAATACCAATTATCACTTATGAATGATTTCATTTCTACTTCAGGGTTCCAAACATTATTACAAAAATCTTTAATATGGGTTTTACTAAAATAAATGAAATTTATCAAAATTAAGCAAAACTCTAGTAAAATACACATTAAAATTTTCATAATAAAGGCTGACTTTACATTTCATTTTGACACTGCCAAGGCAAAACTCTGTAATTTCTTTCACAATTTCAAACACCTTTGTAGATCTGTTTACGAAATATTATTAATGCTGAAATTTTTAACAGTGCAATACACATGTGGCCCCAGAATTATGCAGGGTGCTTGAAGAATTGACAGAATTTTTCAGGCTTTTTTTTTTTTTTTGCAGATAGCACAGCAAAAGCATTACAGATGTTTTGTGCACATCTGTAATTGGAGAAACGATCATATTATTTTGTCCACTACTTTGATATAATTTCAACAAGCTGAATCTGGCGGGGGGGGGATAAAGCAGAAATGAACTGGTATCCATTTTTCAACCATGAATTTTTATATTTTTTTGCTACCACTGATTCGTCCGTGAAACATGGAATACACACTTCAATACCGCAGGGATATTTTTATGGTTTCCTCATCATATTTTAGGAATGTTTTCTCCTGGGTACTTTTATTCATCCACCCATAGTGAAATCCTAGATGTGCAACTAATACTGGGGCCCCAAAATACTGTCCAGCCCTGGGCCCCCTGTCTCCTTAAATGTGCTCTGGATGATGTGCTATCACAATATATACCAATGTCTGCTTCAAAATTACAAATGGAGGGTAGGGCTAACCAATGACCCTGAGCTCCAAGTCTAATGGCCTATGTCTAACTGTAGTTAGCTTGAGCTTTACTAATTTCTCACAGCACAAGTGACTAAACACCACTTTTCTCATATAAGTACTTAGAATTTGCTATGTTATTTCATAGCAAGCACCCAACATGTAGATAGGAGGAAATGATTTTTTTTTTAAGAAATAGATTTTTCACCCAGACAAAAAGCTCAAATGAAGTTAACAATTATTATTCACAAGCACCAAAATACTTATTCATTCATCCCAAAATATCTAGAGAAAAGAAATAAGAGAAAGTGTGCCATTTCTTCAGTGGCGACGTCAGAAATTTGGAACTCGGGGGCTATTACAGGGCTAAGTGTCATACGGGATGGGGATGCACAAATATTGAAGTGCTCGTCAGAAATTTGGAACTCGGTGGCTATTACGGGTCATACAGGATGGAGATGCACAAATATTTAAGTGCTGGGCAGAAATTAGGAACTCGGGGTTATTACAGGGCTAAGTGTCATATGGGATGCGGATGCACAAATATTTAAGTGCTGGGCAGAAATTAGGAACTCGGGGGTTATTACAGGGCTAAGTGTCATATGGGATGGGGATGCACAAAT
This sequence comes from Macrothele yani, assembly GCA_039090855.1. NCBI lineage: Eukaryota > Metazoa > Arthropoda > Arachnida > Araneae > Macrothelidae > Macrothele > Macrothele yani. Next base: position 35,174,369 of record CM077031.1, on the reverse strand, counting down.
ATTTAAGTGCTGGACAGAAATTAGGAACTCGGGGGTTATTACAGGGCTAAGTGTCATATGGGATGGGGATGCACAAATATTTAAGTGCTCTGCAGAAATTAGGAACTCGGGGGTTATTACAGGGCTAAGTGTCATATGGGATATGGATGCGCAAATATTAAAGTGCTTGGCAGAAATTAGGAACTCAGGGATTATTACAGGGCTAAGTGTCATACGGGATGGGGATGCACAAATATTTAAGTGCTCGGCAGAAATTTGGAGCTCGGGGGCTATTACAGGGCTAAGTGTCATACGGGATGGGGATGCACAAATATTGAAGTGCTCGTCAGAAATTTGGAACTCGGTGGCTATTACGGGTCATACAGGATGGAGATGCACAAATATTTAAGTGCTGGGCAGAAATCAGGAACTCGGGGTTATTACAGGACTAAGTGTCATATGGGATGCGGATGCACAAATATTTAAGTGCTGGGCAGAAATTAGGAACTCGGAAGTTATTACAGGGCTAAGTGTCATATGGGATGGGGATGCACAAATATTTAAGTGCTGGACAGAAATTAGGAACTCGGGGGTTATTACAGGGCTAAGTGTCATATGGGATGGGGATGCGCAAATATTTAAGTGCTCTGCAGAAATTAGGAACTCGGGGGTTATTACAGGGCTAAGTGTCATATGGGATATGGATGCGCAAATATTAAAGTGCTTGGCAGAAATTAGGAACTCAGGGATTATTACAGGGCTAAGTGTCATACGGGATGGGGATGCACAAATATTTAAGTGCTCGGCAGAAATTTGGAGCTCGGGGGCTATTACAGGGCTAAGTGTCATACGGGATGGGGATGCACAAATATTGAAGTGCTCGTCAGAAATTTGGAACTCGGTGGCTATTACGGGTCATACAGGATGGAGATGCACAAATATTTAAGTGCTGGGCAGAAATCAGGAACTCGGGGTTATTACAGGACTAAGTGTCATATGGGATGCGGATGCACAAATATTTAAGTGCTGGGCAGAAATTAGGAACTCGGGGGTTATTACAGGGCTAAGTGTCATATGGGATGGGGATGCACAAATATTTAAGTGCTGGACAGAAATTAGGAACTCGGGGGTTATTACAGGGCTAAGTGTCATATGGGATGGGGATGCACAAATATTTAAGTGCTGGACAGAAATTAGGAACTCGGGGGTTATTACAGGGCTAAGTGTCATATGGGATGGGGATGCACAAATATTTAAGTGCTCTGCAGAAATTAGGGACTCGGGGGTTATTACAGGGCTAAGTGTCATATGGGATGGGGGATGCACAAATATTAAAGTGCTTGGCAGAAATTAGGAACTCGGGGATTATTACAGGGCTAAGTGTCATACGGGATAGGGATGCACAAATATTTAAGTGCTCGGCAGAAATTTGGAACTCGGTGGCTATTACGGGTCATACAGGATGGAGATGCACAAATATTTAAGTGCTGGGCAGAAATCAGGAACTCGGGGTTATTACAGGACTAAGTGTCATATGGGATGCGGATGCACAAATATTTAAGTGCTGGGCAGAAATTAGGAACTCCGGGGTTATTACAGGGCTAAGTGTCATATGGGATGGGGATGCACAAATATTTAAGTGCTGGACAGAAATTAGGAACTCGGGGGTTATTACAGGGCTAAGTGTCATATGGGATATGGATGCACAAATATTTAAGTGCTCTGCAGAAATTAGGAACTCGGGGGTTATTACAGGGCTAAGTGTCATATGGGATGGGGATGCACAAATATTTAAGTGCTCTGCAGAAATTAGGAACTCGGGGGTTATTACAGGGCTAAGTGTCATATGGGATGGGGGATGCACAAATATTTAAGTGCTCGGCAGAAATTAGGAACTCGGGGTTATTACAGGGCTAAGTGTTATATGGGATGGGGATGCACAAATATTTAAGTGCTCGTCAGAAATTTGGAACTCGGTGTCTATTACGGGTCATACAGGATGGAGAAGCACAAATATTAAAGTGCTTGGCAGAAATTAGGAACTCGGGGATTATTACAGGGGTAAGTGTCATACGGGATGGAGATGCACAAATATTTAAGTGCTCAGCAGAAATTTTTCCAAAACATTCTGTACATGTAGATTTAACCCAATGCTGTTGACATTATCCCTAGTATATAAAAAAATAAGTTTTTTCAGGTACATACTGTACCTATTATTTATTCAGTGTATGTAATTAGTCCTGGGAACCGTGGATACGAACCTCCATAGCCGGCCGCAAGTAACTATTTCTTCAGTGGTGGTTCTAGGCCAGGGCTCTGCCAAATATGACTGAATTTTTTTTCTTTTTTGGAATTACATATTAATTTTAACTAATTATTGGCACATGTAGGAATTTGTGTCACCCCCCACCCCTTTTGTTTGTCTAGCATTTCTTTCACCGCAATTCTTCCCAATTTTAGCAACTTACGTCATTTTAAAAATATTTTTTAATATGTGCTGCCATAATCGCAGCCGGGGGGGGGAGGAGTTCCTCAGGTCCGGTTACCCTGCTTGGGGAATGGAATACGAATTTAAACTGATATATATATATATATATATACACTATATTGACAAAAGTCACCGGACACCTAGAAGGGGAAAACAACATAGCATTTATTGACATGCATTGGTACTGTATCAGTCCACCTTTGGCCTTAATGCATGCACTGACTCTTCGATACATGCTTTCGACAAGGTTTTAGAACACAGCGATAAGTATGTGCTTCCATTCAGTACACAATGCTGCCAGTAACTGTTACTTAGTAGTAGGCCTTGGTTCCGAACTTCTTATGCGGCGCTCTAATTCATCCCGTAGGTGCTCTATGGGATTAAGATCAGCGCTCTGTGCTAGCCAGTCCTCACACAATGTGGAATTATCATCAGACCGTGCTGTAACAGTGCTTGCTTTATGGCTTAGTGCCTTATCCAGCTGGTACCAACAAGGCTCGGTTCCATAGTATTGCCACAGAGTTGGTAGGGCGTAATTGTCCAGAATATCAAGGTAGATGTGCTGTTTAAAAGGTTTGCCCATAACCAATGGGCAGGGCCCAATATACCACGAAAAACACCCCCCACATGAAACACTGGCAGCTCCAAACTTGACTGTAGTAAGAGTACACTGTGGTAAATAGCATTCTGCCGGCTGCTGCCATACCCACACATGACCATCAGACTGACGGATCGTGAATCTGGATTCATCAGGCCATAGGACTCATTTTCATTGATCTACGGTCCACGATAAATGTTCTTTACACCATGCTCAGTGAGTAGCATTCCGAGTGGAGATAAAAGGCTTATGAGCAGCCGCACGACCATGGTGACCCATGGAATGAAGTTCTCTGCAAGTGGTATGAGTACATACCGAGGTTCTATCATTTTTACTCACCTTTACACTGAGGTCTTATGCAGTACTCCATCGATTAGCTGTAATGACTCTCCTGAGGCTTTGACATATTCTATCACTGATTTTCTTTGGTCTGCTGGTACATTTTGCTGCTTCAGGTATGCCATGTGTCTTCCACTTATTCAGTACATTCAAAACAGTTGACTTGGGCATGTTTCAACGCTTCTAAGTTTCTCTTATGGACAACCCACTAATATAACACCCAACAATCTTTCCTTTCTCGAAGTCAGTTCTCTCCGGCCACGACATTTCCCCTCAACCTCAGGCAATGTCATAGCCTTCACTGGCTAATGACATCTGCATGTATTTTTGAATGTGTTTAATGTTTTCAATAAAATACTAATTATTGTCTTTAAAACTATTTTTTTATATTCAAATAAATTTCAAATCTTCTAAACAAGCACGCAGAACTAAAATAGTCTCAGGTAATACTTTATTAAGATATTAAAAGTAAAATGTCTGATCCATTAAAACTGCCAGATGATATAAAAACAAGCTGCATATCAAAAATGGAATGTTCTTAATTTAACGCTATCCCTACTAACCAAAATATACCTAGATCCAAAGTTATGCCTGGACATATCTGAAAAGAATAACAGAAACGGAAACACAGCAAAGTGTCTTCAAAGTGATAGAAGAAATAACCCAAGAAAACAAAAGATAGCTTAGTTATGTTGGGCATCATGATATAGGAGATACGGAAAATAAAAAGGGATATACATAGACAGAAACCATGATACAAACTCTAAACTACATTCTCCCTTCTTACTGGAATTGCCGATAGAATTAGCATCATTAATAATATCAACCTTTTAAAAAAAACCCCATAAAAAACTACATAATGAACTGCAGGAACTAGATCAACTATAGTGGAGAGGAACTGCTATGTTTGTAAATTAACACTAATCTTTTGTCAATGATATATATTGCAATAATGCTTTCTTTGCTCCTGTTTGCCACTGTATTTGGCTTTACTATGTTATCAACTATTTTTTTCAATCGCCCTGTAATACCTGTTCAGGGAGCATGGGACTCTGTTAGGCCTTTTTTGGCCTTTTTTCCATGCTCCCTTGTTGTGCTTGTTTCCATTCACTGGCAATACAATCTCTCATGCACAGCAAAATATATGAATTGAATAGCATTTTTGAAAGACAGTTGATCAAGTAAATCACGAATATTACCATTATAGTTTCTGCTAACGTCAGCAAGGCATTCACACACTCGCCCATTGTTGAATTTGTCATACACAGAGTTACATATCGCTGCTACAAGAAACGCCCTTGCTGACCCTATGGTCAAAGCGCAGGCCTATGACCATTCGTCCGTGAAGGGTCTAGGTTCGAATCCCGGTGAGGCATGGATGTTGTGTTTGTCTTACGGCATTGGCTCTCTCCCTTCCCTGGAGTCCGTGCCACTAAATTAGGGACCGGCGACTGCTTAGAGCCCATTGAGTTGTTCAGGGTGGTCGTTAAACATTTATTTGAAAACTTTCATGTGAAATTATAGCGATGTAAAATTAGTTAGGCCTTGAAAAATATTAGTTAATTGAAAATTTTGAATTTCAGCAACAGGGTGGTGGTTAAACCTCCCATAAAAAAAAACAAATAAAATACAAAAAATACCAGCATTTTTATACCATTAACCCGGCCCTTGAACTTTAGATAATTTTTTATTGGCCCTTCTCTCCAAAAGTTTGGTGATCCCTCGTTTAGTAGAAGGAAATGTGAGTATAAACCTACATATGTAGTGTCGTGTGTGCCACGTGATCCCCAGTGCTATACGTTGGTGAAAGATTTTGTTTCCATGGGTGACCTCACCACTTCCTTGGCCCTGAGTGTGTTAGTGTGGCCTTGATCATGAGTGGTATTTCTTTAAACTGATCATTCGATTTTTCCAGGCATTTTCTGTCATGGATTTTGAAAAATTCTACAGGTGTTTTACAAAATCCAAAGCTTGTATAATCCATCTGCTGCCCCAAAACTTATAGAGTAAACTTTATGTTATCTCATAACAATCAAGATTGGTGAGATTTTAATAAGCTACTGCTTGAACTACTGTAAGTATGAACATACTGCAAATCCATAGCAAGGTATTGCCTAATTATGCACATGAAAGTATAAACACATGCAAACGTACAACTTCTGTCTTGATCTGATTTATTTCCCATTCTGAATTTAAATCATCATTTGTAATCATAACATTAAATTTTCCTTTTCTTTTAATGTTGTAATATATGTTTCTTTTATTTTTTAGTTAAAAAAAAAAAAAAAAAAAGGAAAGCTCTTGTAATATGTTTGTAGTTTCTACCAAGTTTCCCCCTTTTTATGATTTCGATGCTTTCGGCCAATTTTAGAAAAACCAAGACATTACTTATTAAGTGTATGCGAAACCATTTAAATAATTGTTATGTTTAAATCTGAAATTTATACAAACCTAACTCTGAGATAAATGTTTGGAGACTACAAAAACCAAAAACGAAATCCATGATTTTGTCTTAATTCAAACTTTAGCTCAAGTTAGTCAAAGGAAGTAAATGAAATTTCAACAGCTGTTCCATCTTTCATACGCTCCCCCTGAACGGGGGAGAAGTTTGTCAAAACCAGGACAGCAGATATCCGCTAGAGGTTAATATCATCAGACTGGTTAGTTAAGGAAGTGAGATCAAGATTGGAAACAAAACCATAGATACCAAGGAAATTTTTGCCGACAACGCAGTTACATTTAAGTTTCGCGCAACTGCTTTGTCAGGGGAACACTAAAATTGGCGCATCAAACCAGTAACGGCGGAATGTGATGTTTCTTTGGTCCGGCAGCGAATTTCAGAAGTTTATATGCGGAAATACAATTAAGGCCGTTTCGGACACCGATTGGTTCACAACTGTTTTGGAGATAACGAGTAGGCTATGAGGAAAGTCACGTAACAGGAACATTGTCTTTTACCGTTGGAAATTCTGCTTGCTAAGAAATACAGTGAGATGAATAACTTATGTAACAAACGATCGTATTAAATGATACTGCAAAGTTTGACTACGATATTATAAGCAGTATTTGCATCTTCTCAGATGAAATCCATATCAGTATTAAAACTGAAGACGACTTCCAAAAATGGCCAAGTGAATATCAAAATTCAGTATAGATGGCAGCACGTCACCCTGGGTACCCATCGTTATCAGTTCTGGTGTGGAAGTGCTGAAATAATTTAAGAGTACTTTTTAGTTACCTTTTAAAGGTCATTTTTATCACCTTTAAAGGGATTTTTAACAATGAAAAATGTCTCTCTACACCGAAATATTTATTTTGTTCAATCTTTAAAGGTTTCTTTTATCACCCTTAAAAGGACTTTTAGCAATGAAAAATGTCTCTCTACACCGAAATTTTTATTCTGACGTTCCAACCTTAAATGTCCTTTTTATCACTCTTAAAAGGACTTTTAACAATGTAAAGTGTCTCTCTACAACGAAATATTTATTTTGACGTTCAATCTTTAAAGGTCCCTTCTATCACCCTTAAAAGGACTTTTAGCAATGAAACATGTCTCTCAACACCGAAAAATTTATTCTGACGTTAAATCTTTTCCCATAATGAATGTGAAGATGTCTAGCTAGCAGAAAAAAATCAACCACCTTGATTTTGTGCCAGGGAAGAACTGTCTGATGATGCGAAGCAAAATCTGAAAGCAGTGTTCTGTAGAAATACGACAATTCCGTTGGAATGAACGTTACAGAATGTTGTCTTGCATATATTGTGTCTGAATAAATAGTAAGTGCTCTGTCATATGTTGTTTCTAACGTTTAGGAAATTCCTCATATTCTTGTCCCTCCAAACTTCATCAAAAATACTTTCAATTGCACACCACAAACCCCCTCTCTGGAAATTAAAAAAAAAAAAAAAAAAAGAAAGAAAAAAGAGTTAAACAACTTATGGGTTCTCGTAGAGATGAATGATATTTCACTACCTATGATTTGATCACTGTTATAAAAAAATCACAGGTAACGCCTGCTATTGAAAACATTTAAGTAACAGTTGTTGTCCAACCAATAGAGTACGTTCCTCACTCAATCTGTTACTGCTACCCAGCATGCTGTTCGTGATGTATTACGCTGCGCCGTGAAACTACTATTACAGAGTGAGTACTGCTCTTGTTACTCTCTATCTGGTGGTGTGATTTGTACTCCCCTTTTTTCATTCCTTAACGTAGCTTTTGTTATGAAAAATTGTTTTCGCCTAAAAAATTTTTGTCGGAAAAATGCTAGTACTTGAGAAAAGTGTGACGTACAGATTTTAGAGTATGGAAATTAATGGCAAATGGTGCAGAAATTTCATATTTTAAATGTGTTTTAAAGATTTTTGTCGTAATATTTTCCTGTAAATGCGGTGCTCTGATGAGAAGCTGCGGTAGGCCTAACGCATCGCTACCGCAACGATGACAAGCATTGCTCCGTTGAAAGGATGATTCGGTGGGCCGTGTAATCCACACGCGGATGATTACAAGCGCAGTCATCCGCACGTGAATTACACGGCTGTAGCCATTGAAATGACCGCAGTAGAAGTTCCTCGCATGGGTCGCATCATGTGCTTTGAACCCCTTCACGCCTCGTCTTAATCCCCAAAGCACGCGTTTTCAATCATCTGCAGCACAGGAAAACTGCTCGCAGGAGATATACACATTTACATCATGGAACTGGCTTATGTAAAAACGCCGGTTTTCCCCCGCACACCCCAATATCAATCGTTACCCAGTAGTAAATTTTTGAATATTTTTGAAACAGTTTCCAGTCGTCGTTCATTCCTCATGCTTGTGAGTAAATTGGAATATATTACGGGCAAGAGGTGATCTTTTTCTTTTCTTTTTTTTTTTTTTTTGGAAGGGAGGAGTGGGAGGTTAATGACCACTGTGAGCAATTTATTGGAATATGTAATAGAGGTCGTCCGTCCTTAATTTGAGGACGGTAGTTCCAGGAAAGGAAGTGAACCAGTGCAGTAAGACAAGCGTAGCCGCCTGGTGGCAGTGGTTTAAGCGATGGCTTCTGAGCGTTCGTCAGAGATGGGTTCGGGTTCGAATCCTTGTCAGGCATGGACGTTGTGTTTGTATTAAGGGATTGACTCTCTGCCTTCTCTGGAACCAGTGACCCTAAATTAGGAAAGAGCGACTGCTTATAGCCAATTAAGTTGCTCACACTGGTCGTTCAACCCACAACAACAACAAAAAAAAAGAAACAAAAGAACAGAATTTAAAAAAAAGACAAGCGTGCCATTCATGTCTCACACGGGATTTAGACCTACGCTCATCTCGGGCGAACGGTTGGTTGGTTTTTATGGCGCAAGGGCCATGTTTGGCCAAAGAGCGCCAGACACAAGACAATTAAACAAACAATATTAAAAAGGTGAAAGAATGCTTAAAATCAGGCTGAATTGGTAAAAGGTAAAAATGAAAATGAGGCAAAGATTAAAATCTAGATACAATTAAAAAAGCCAATTTGTTGGAAAAAGCAAAAGACAGCGAAAGTATCGCACTGCTCATCGAGGAGCCGCTGCAACGTAGCATCATCGTCGTCCAACAGAGGAGAATGAAAAAGGTGAAAGCGTACATCACAAAAACGAAAACAAGTACACAAAAGGTGGATGACAGTGAGTCGGCAATCGCACGTCTCACACATCGGCGCAGTGTCGCCACACAGCAAAAAGCGGTGAATGAAGCGACAATGCCCAATGCGGAGACGCGCAAGGACAACTTCCTCACGACGACTGACACGAAGACTGGAATTCCATAATCCGATATGTGGCTTGATGTGAAAAAGTTTGTTTGCCGCCTGGGCGCTCCAGCGACTTTGCCATTGGTGCCGGATGTAGCGAACAATGGCAGGCTTGAAGTCACGATGGTACAGGGGCTGATCAGAGATAGGAAGGGATGAGGCAGATTTAGCGGCAATATCTGCCAACTCGTTTCCCCGGATACCAACGTGGCTTGGAATACAACAAAACCGGATATAGAAACCAGCCTCGGTCAAATACTACATAACACGCCGCACTGCCTGAACGCCCGGATGATCACTGACAGAGGCAGAAAAAAGAAGCTGTAGGACACTGAGAGAATCCGCATAAATAACAACCCGGCGATGGGGACTCACCTGGATATGCCGGAGACAAAGTAGGACAGCATGAACCTCAGCCGAGAACACCAAAGCCGCCGATGGAAGGCGTTCGCCGTAGACAACACCCGCGCACACAAATACGGAACCCACAACCCCAACAGATTTTGAGCCGTCAGTGAAAAACGGCACAAAATCCGGGTGACAGGAACGGTGTTTGGCGAAGCGATGAAAAAACTCTATGGGGTGGCAGGATGATCTTTGAAGACTGCTGAGGGACAAATCGACTTCAGCAACGACAGGAGTCCACGGCGGCTGATCAAACGTCCGCAGCTCTCCAATCAGGGAGACATCTATTCCAGCATCCCGGGCTGCAGTCTTTACACGGATTCCAAAGGTCGGGGCACATGATGGCCGGTGTTCAAACAGGCGAACAAACTGGGGATCAAAGATGGAATCTCTCAAAGGATGGGTAGAGAGAGCCCCCAGTTTCACACAGAGCTGGAGCGACAACTGTAGACGACGCAGACTCAAAGGCGATTCATTAGCTTCAACATACAGACTTTTAACGGGGGAGGTTCGGAACGCCTCAGTGCAAAGTCGCAGAGCTTGATGGTGCACAGGGTCCAGGAGTTTAAGAATGGAATCCCTGGCCGAACCATACACCACACATCCATTGTTCAGCCGAGAACGAATGACCGCATGGTAGATGGTAAGCATGGGGCGTCTATCTGCACCCCATGAAGTACCGGAGAGCACCTTCAATATGCGCAAAGCCTGAGTACACTGAACTTTCAAACGTTGCACGTGTGGTCGAAAAGCACCCCCAAGAAAGTGGCCTCAGGGAGAACAGGAACTTCAGCAGAACCCAACCGCAGAACAGGGTCTGGGTGTAGGCCACGCTTGCGACAAAAGTGCACGCAAACGGTCTTGTCCTGTGAGATTAAAAATCCATTTCTGTTCTCCCAAGAGCAGATTCTGTTGACACCACAGTGCAATTGACGTTCAAGCATGCGCATATTGGAGAAATCACAAGAGATCTGCAAGTCGTCTACATACATCGATCCACAGATTGACGGAGGAAGATCACGGAACGCCAGTTGACGCTGAGGACAAACAATGAAACAGACAGGATGGAGCCCTGAGGTACTACTTGTTCTTGGGAGTAAGGAGCCGAAAGGGCTGTACCGAGACGCACGCGGAATACACGATCGCGGAGGAAGCCGGCAATAAAGATGGGGAGGTTTCCTCGTAAACCACACTGTCGCAGTTCGCGAAGAATGCCGTACCGCCAAGCACGATCATATGCCTTTTCTAAATCAAAGAAGATGGAGACAAGGTGCTGTCTTTTAACGAACGCCTCTCGAATAGACGTCTCAAGACGGAGGAGATGATTATCGGTACTGTGATGACGTCCAAACCCACTCTGAAATGGTGAAAATACATTGTTGCTCTCGAGAAAGAAAATTAAACGTACATTCACCATGCGTTCCAAGAGTTTGCATAAACAGCTGGTCAGCGCAATAGGGCCTGTAGTTGGAAGGGATTCTGGGGTCCTTACCGGGCTTAGGGATGGGAACAACTATGGCCAAACGTCAAGAATCAGAGAAATGTCGCTCGCACCAGATTCTATTGAAAAGTGTAAGGAGGTTATCGAGCGAGGACGGCGATAGTCGCCGTAACATTTCATAGTGGATCTGGTCTTGTCCAATAGCTGTGTTTCCAGACCGATGTAGAGCAGCTCGCAGTTCCGCGAGAGTAAAAGGCCTATTGTAGTCAGAAAGGTCGTGAGCGGAGAAATTCAATTTATGCCGATCGGCGCTCTCTTTCACCCCACGGAACGAGGCTGGGTAGGCATCACTGCTGGAAACTGAAGCGAATGTTTCCCCCAAACAATCCACTATGCCAGAAACATTAGCCATTTCTTAGCCATCTCGCTCAAGCACAGAGATCGGGCTAGAGCGAAAACTGCCCCTGATTTTGCGTATCCGGTCCCAGATAAGCTTGGGACTCGAGCCGGTACGAATGGTGGAGACAGAAGTCCGCCAAGAATCCAGTTTACTACGGCGCCGAACCAAACGAGCATACGCCTTTGCACGCTTGAAGGCCAAGAGGTTATCATGCTAAGGGTAACGTCGAAATCTGCCCCACGCCTTATGCTGCGCTTTCCCGGAATCACGGCATTCGGCGTTCCACCAGGGTTTCGGGATCTTAAGAGGATGAGTCGAGGTCTTGTTGATAGTAGAATAAACCGCCCGCAACAAAATCCGTAACCTCAGAAACTGCAGCATCGATCGACTCCTGGGTCACCATAACCGTAGTTATGACGGCAGAGGCGGTGAAGTCATCCCACTTGGCACGATCAATTTTCCATCTGGCCGTGCGAGAAGGTGGACGATACTCGTCTAGGCAGAGAGACAGAAAAATGGGAAAATGATCACTGCCAAGGGGATCCTGCGACACAGTCCACTCCCAATCGGCAGCGACCGACAGGGAACCCGAGACAAGATCGATGGCGGAGTACGTTCTACTGGGTTCGTGAAAGTATGTGCAATCGCCCGTATTCAGCAAACACAGAGAGCTGGAGGTCAGAAGACCCTCCACTCTGCGGCCTCTAGTATTAGTACGATCACTGCCCCACAAATGACTGTGAGCATTGAAGTCTCCCACCAGGAGAACGGGAGAGGGCAGTTGATCCATAACACTCTCGAGATCGGCAGCACTAATATCATTAGTCGGCGGCAAGTACAGACAGCAAACATTGAGGAAGGACTTCACGGAACGTCGTACCACCACAGCCTGCAAAGTTGTGTCGAGGGAAAGCTGCGAGGCAGAGACAGGATGGATACGCTCCCACACGCGATGTCACTACTGGTATGATCTTTCCTGTAGCTGTTGTAGTGCTTGACCGACAGCAAATCGATGGGTCAAAGTTTCGTTTCTTGGAAACACATGCACACCGGCGAATGAGTCGTGAGCAGATGTTTAACATCATCGATGTTAGAATGGAATCCTCGACAGTTCCACTGAATAATGCACGCAGCCATAAAGGAGCAACAAGGGAAAAGTCAGTCACAAAGAGTACATTAAAACTCTTCGTCACTCAGTAGGACCAACGTCTGAGCCTTTGACAAAGGAGGGTCAGAGGAGAGGGACGAACTGTCACTCTCCTTCCCCTTATGTTCCCCCACAATGTTGGTTGAGGGTGGGGGACCTCGCAGAGTCAGGGACAGGTGCAATGTTGGTCAGTTGGACCGCGACAGTTGGATGGACACAGCACACTTTTGTGGATTTAGGGCCGGCTCTTCAACACGTGCAGGCTTTCTGCTGGGAATTGGAAGAGTCGGTCGTCTTCAAAAGAGAAGGCGCAGAATCAGCTGGATCTCGGAGAAATCCACCTGTGTCGCTTGTTCAGCTGTAGATCTTTCGGCAAGTCCGGCGAGAGCTACAGGGTGCGGAACAAAGGACTGCACGGATTGTGGAGAAGACTGTACAACTGCAGCAAAAGTACGTTGCCGGTTGTTGGGAATACCCAACTTGGCCTTGGCGGTAGGGTACGAGAGGCCTTCCAGGGTCTTGACACGCTGGATCGCCATCTCGTCCTTCCATTTCATGCAGTTGCGGGAGTAAGCAGCATGACCTTCACCACAGTTAACACAGCAGACAGCAGAAGTGCAGCCCGCCCCGTCATGTTCACTGCAGCCACAATTTGCGCACCGCGCAGCACTGTTGCATGAGCGCTGTGAATGCCCGTATCTCTGGCAATTGAAACAGCGCAGAGGGGTAGGAATGTACGGGCGAACTCTACAAACCAAATAGCCAGCTTTGATTTCGTTCGGTACCTCCTTGGGAGAGTTAAAAGTCAGGGTGACATTTTTAGACTTGGTTAGTGCACCATCGCGTCTGAACATCATTCAACGGGCAGCAATAACCCCCTGATCTGCTAGTTCACGCAACAACTCTTCTTCACTGCATTCTAAGAGGTCTGACTCAGAAATAACTCCCCGAGAGGAGTTTAGAAAAGGGTGAGACGTTGCCTGAATAGAAATACTTTGAAGAGTAGTCAGGTGCAGGAGTGTCTTGCACTGAGAAACACTGCAAGTTTGAACGAGCAGGTCCCCAGAGCGGAGTTTCATCACAGACTTCAGGGATCCAACTGCAGCGTCCAAGGCCTTCGATATAAAAAAAGCAGACTTGGTGGACAGTCTCTCAGTTTTACCAGTGGATTCAATGAGCAGAAATAATGCCGAAAGATTTTGATCATTCGATGTGAGACGGCGTTTCAAAGCAGCAGGTTCAGTAGACACATTCGAAGGTCCGGTACGGTGGTCAAAGTCGCGGTCTAAGGTCCGTTTCAGGGTGTGTGACTTGGCCGGGGTCGAAGATGAAGATAAGTTCTCGTCAACAAGCATCTTCTCTGTTGATTTTGACTTGGAGGTTTTAGATGCATCGGGTGACTTTAGTTTGGAGTTGTTGTGTTTACCCATTGAAAATAAGAAGGCGGATTCGTCTGCAGACTACTCCACCCACCACCGAGCCCTACAAGGGAGGTCTGCAAGCCAAACAAATAACGCTGGACACAGTTCTGGAGCTAATACGCTGCAGATATAATCCGTCGGCTGTGATCACACGCACTCGGCGGACACTTCGGCGTCCAGAGTACCGTCATGCCAACACCTTCGTCATGATCCCACAGCCCCCGGGCTCACCCTGCCGTGCTATATGACAATAGAGCCGCTAAAACCCTGTACACAACTTGGTACAAGACTTCTGACTAGAGATGGGTTAGTCTCTAGCCTCCCGTTTACAGCGAAGCCGGGGTCGGAGAGGAGTGTTGGTACACAGGAGGCACTTCTCCGGTCTCCTGCGACCTCAACCGCCAGACATCCCATTTCCGCCTCACGGGTCTCCGCACGCGGCAAACATGCAGGTAGGTCTAGACCCCAAACCAGGAAAAAAGGAATCCAAAGAGAAAAAAACTGGAGTGGGTCCTAAACGGAATCCCAGCAAGCTACGGACTGAGCGGTTAATATAAACAGGTAGTAGTGGAGGGTAACAGAAACACAAAACCGGGATGTTAGTAAATAGCGATTAGGAAGAATGCAAAACACGGGCAACTGACCAGGGCAGAAAATAAAAAAACACGAAAAAGCGAGTCACAAGATCAGCTCGGGATCGTGGGGGCGCGACTCCCCAACAGCTGGATGAACAGCCGTCCCTGCAAACTTCAACAAAAAAACCAGCGGTGGTATGACACCAGATGTTGACAGGTCACAAGGTCAGCTCAGGCCGTGGGGGCGCCACTCCCCAAATAACTGGAAAACCAGTTATCCCCTTGTGGGGGCGAACGGTTAGTAGCCAGGACGTTGTGCCACTGGGTAACTTCCTGTTTTCCTTCACATTTTTCTTAATTATTGTTTCATTTTTCAGTAGATCTGAAAAATGTCTGTTGTATTCAATTCAGCATAAAATTATAATTGTTATATATAACAGAATTTATTTATATTCTGAAATATTCTATTCAACCTATGACTGATGTTAACTGACAGAAACATCTTCTAACCTATGACTGATGTTAACTGTTAAATGACTTCTAACCTATGACTGATGTTAACTGACAGAAACATCCATAAGTTCCATTCACAATATACATATTGTTACCAAAAGATCGTTCTGATTGCCCCTGCAGAAATCAGGGCAAGCTGAACATACCCTGGTTTCTGCGGGGCACGGTTAAACAACCTAGCATGCCCGTAGTCGGCGTCTGTGATTGTCACTACTTGTGATAAGGGTCAACAATCTTTGTATTTCCATTGAAAGCCGAATAATACAGAATCCGTTTTCTTTAAAAATTTGTGCCGCCCACAGGAGTCGTCTGTTGCACAGGGATAGGCCTGGTCAGGAGCGGATTGGGACGACTAAACCAGAACGGGAAAATTTAGCCTTGTGGTCCACTACAGCAGGGATTATAATACCCCCTGCCCCCGCTTCCAATTTCTTCAGACCCCATAAAAAAAACTAAAGACCATTTGAAGGTGTGTAACACACAAGTATATACCGGGTGTAACCAAAAATCAAGATAGAGTAACTGGTGAAATAATGATCGTACAGGCCGATCGAATGGCACTAACAGCGGCGCCCTCTGGCGGATATTTGCGGTACTTTTGAAAATTAGCTTCGAAACAAAGCAGGATAGGGCAAAAAAGTGAACTGCAAAGTTGTAGAGCAGTGTTTCTCAAAGTGTGTTCCGTGGAACCCGGGGTTCCACAAGCAATTTGTAAAACATGGCCGAAATTTTCAAGAAAACCTTAACCGACCAATTCTGAGTGTCCAATAAAAAACGGGAAAAAAGATAAAAAAAATGATGCACATTCTGGAAGGTGTGATTAAGACAAATCTGCGGAAAGAAGAAATTACGATAAGAGCTGTATTAGTTTGGCATTTATGAAAGCTGAAGGTAATTCACAGTGTGTCGTATGCAGCAAAGTTTATCATGATAGCTCAACGGCACCTGCTGAACTGCGGCGCTACTTGGAGACTACTACAGATCGAAAGCTCAAAGATAAGAATGTTGATTTTTTTTGTAGGCGGCCGTAATAAACTTTTAAATGTGAAAAAACTATTTTTCCTGCAGCACATACAGTGAATTAAAAAGCTACTGAAGCTTCCTCTTTAGTCATCATCATCATCATCATTGTCAACCATTATCAATCCACTGCTGGACGAAGGTCTCCCCAAGTTTCCTCCACAACGGTCTGTCTTGTGCCAGTCTCCTCCATGTCACTCCCGCATATTTACGAATTTCATCCACCCATCTCCCATGTGGTCTTTTTCTGGGTCTTTTCCTGTCCCTTGGAATCCAATCTAAAATTTCGGCTGTCCATCTATGGTCTGTCCTTCTGGCAGTATGTCCAGCCCATTGCCATTTCAGGGATTTAACTCTGATCATGATGTCTTCCACTCTTGTCATTTTTCGGATCCACGAGTTCCTCTTCTTATCTCTCCTGGTTATACCAAGCATGCACCTCTCCATGCTACTTTGAGTTGTCTGCAGCCTTTGTATGTCTCTTTTAGTTAAGGTCCACGTCTCTGCACCATACGTAAGCACTGGAAGGATGCATTGATCAAACACTTTTCTTTTAAGACATAATGGCATATTGCTCTTGAAAATTATGCTGTTTCTTCCAAAAGCTCTCCAGGCAAGTTTTGTACGCCGATTAATTTCTTCATCAATGTGACCCTCACTTGATATCTGCTGTCCAAGATAAACATACGTATCTGTTATCTCCAGTTTTTCTCCATCAATCGATAAATCTTCATTTCTTGTAAAAGCATTGAACATCACTTTTGTCTTCTGAAAGTTCATTTTTAATCCCACTTCTTTACTCTTGTCAGCAAGTTCCTGGATCATACTCTGCAGCTCTGATGGGGTAGTTGCAAAAATGACTACGTCATCAGCAAAACGAAGGTGGGTTAGATAATCTCCATTAATCTTTATCCCTTTGTTTTCCCAGTTCAGTGATTGAAAGACATTTTCCAATG
Organism: Macrothele yani; assembly: GCA_039090855.1. Classification (NCBI taxonomy): domain Eukaryota; kingdom Metazoa; phylum Arthropoda; class Arachnida; order Araneae; family Macrothelidae; genus Macrothele; species Macrothele yani. The sequence continues at coordinate 35,157,316 of CM077031.1, read as the reverse complement.
TGGCATTAAAGAGCTTCGGAGATATGGTGTCACCTTGTCTCACTCCCTTTCCAATTTTTATGTGTGTTGTATTTTCAAACAGCCGAATCTTTGCACTTGCATTTTCATAGATGTTATTAATAATATTAATGTATGCATCTTCAATACCGCAGGATTTCAGAGCCGTGGTAACTGCTGATGGTTTCACCGAATCAAAGGCTTTTTCATAATCGATAAAAGCCATGCACAATGGAAGTTCATATTCCCTCGCTCTTTCAATTAGTTCTCTCAGTACGTGGATATGATCTATTGTGCTGTAGCCACTCCTGAATCCAGCTTGTTCTCTCGGTTGAGCCATGTCCAGTGTTACCTTCAAGCGGTGTGAAAGAACTTTAGTGAAGATTTTATAAACCACTGATAGGAGGCTGATAGGTCTGTAGTTCCTGAGATCCTCAATGTCACCTTTTTTATGTAGCAGGATCATTGTAGCATTGTTCCAATCCTCAGGAATCTTCCCTTCATTAAGGCATCGAGTGAAAATTTGGGCGAGTACTGTTTCAATTTCTCCACTTGCTTCTTGTATGATGTCTATAGTAATTCCATCTTCTCCTGGAGCTTTCCCCCGCTTCATGTTCTTGATTGCATGTGCAACTTCTGCTGGGAGGACTGGAAGAACTCTGGTACCTTTCATGATGTCTGGAGTACATGTATCATCCCTTTCATATAATTTGGAGTAGAAATCTTTCACTCTTGTCAAAATTTCACCTCTATTTCTTGTTATAGAACCATCTTCTTTTCTCAGAGCCATAATCTGTTTTCTTCCCTTACTGAGATGTCCCTTTGCTATCTTTAGGCTTTGGTTGTTTTCAATTGCTTTCCTCACTAGCTCACAGTTGAATTTCCTTACGTCTTCAGTGATACTTTTTCGTGCTGTCTTGCATAGCTCTATATATTCCACTTTGGAAGTCACATCTTCTTTAGTTGTCCTCATCTCTCTTCTTTTTTGCATCAACATTTTGGTTTTTCCTGATAATTTGTTTACATGTAACTTGTTCTTAGACCCAGCTAATTTTGTTGCTGTTTCCATAAGAGCTTTGGTTACTTTTCTGTTAACTTCCGAAATATCCACTTCTTCCGATGTTAGGCCTTCTAAAGCAGAGAATCTGTTCTTCAGTTCCAACTTGAAAGTATTATGGTGTTTTTTAAGGTTGGTTATGTCAATACATTTTGTTTGTCTTATGAGCTTGCCACGTTCCAGTTTAGTGTTGAGGTGCATCTTACATCTCACCAATCTATGGTCACTACCTGTGTTGAACTTGTTTAGCACACTGCAGTCTTCGATGACGAATTTTTTGTTACACATAATAAAATCAATTTCACTTGTCGTCCCAATTGGATGTCTCCATGTCCATTTCCTGTGTGGCTTTTTCTTGAAAAAGGAATTCAAGATGAAAAATCCTTCTGCCTCTGCAAACTCAACGAGAGTATTTCCACGCTGGTTTCTGTTGCCGTGACCGAATTTACCTACTGAAGTTTCATTCTGTTGCCGGTGCCCTATTTTTGCATTGAAATCTCCCATAATTATCTTCAAGTGCTGCTTACCTTTATTATTTAGATGACGAATTTCCTCATAAAATTCTTCAATTTCTTCTTCAGGATGACTTGTGGTGGGGGCATAAGTTTGAATAATCTGAGCCTGGTATCTTCTCGATAGTTGGATAACGAGTCGTGCAGCTCTGTCCGAGGAACTTTCAACTTCTACCACTTTATCCTTCAGTTTCTTGTTTATTATAAATCCAACACCACTAGTTCTGCCAGTATCTGTCCCACGATAATAGAAGAGATGTCCACTTTTCAGTTCAATGAGATCTTCTCCTTTTCTCCTTACCTCACTCAGCCCGACGATGTCCCACTTGATCCTTTGTAGTTCCTCTTCCAATTCAAGAAGCCTTGAATCAGAAGATAGGGAGCGTGCGTTGTAGGTAGCCAAGGTCAGCATCAAATGGCAGCCTAGTCCGGTCCTCCGGGGATTCTTAGCACCCTCTGCCTTCATGTCGCACTGGCCGCTGCCTTGGCCAGGTACATTCCAGCTGCCGGAGACTGAGGGCCAAGATTTAAGTTGTAGAGTCATTTTGGAGGTGTTTGGCCATAACTCACCACGCTGGCCAAGCGGGTTGGTGAGTGTGGGATAGCATTTCCTCTGATCCCGATGGTATAGTTATACCGCTATTTGCGGTCGTCAGAGCCCCTTTAGTGGGAACAGGATGCACCACGAGAAGGCGGGGTTGACATTTGTCAAGGAGAGGCTGTGATGTTACGCATCACCTGACCTTACATCCCCTCTTTAGTAAGCTATCAAATATCACAAACAGGTGAACCTCATACAATAGCCGATAATCTTATCAAGCCATGTGTTATTGACATGGTTAAGTGCATGCTTGGTGAAAAATCTGCCAAAGAGATAGGAAAATTCCGCTATCAAGCGATACAGTTCCTCGTTGAGTAAAGGGAATAGCAAGCAGTGTAAAAGAGAAACTTATTATTCGCATCAAGTTTTGCAATTTTGCTTTGCAAATAGATGAGTCCACAGACTTATCTATTCGTCAGTAGACCATTCCCAAAGCAAAATTGCAAGGTCTCATGATATTGTTCGCCTTTGTAAAATACCCGTACGAAGGAAGATCTTTGGCAGATCTTTTATGCAAGCCGTTAGCAGCACGTGCAAATGCACAGAGATCTTCAATAGCTTAAATTCCTTCTTTGAAGAAAATGAAATTCCGTGGGAAAATTGCATTGATATTTGTACACACGGTGCCAAAGCTATAGCGGGGAAAACATCAGGTGTTGTCGCACGCATCAAAATGATTGCAAAGAACTGTACCAGTAGTCACTGTATACTTTGTTGGCAAGCTCTTGGACGAACATTTTGCCTCTCCATCTAAAAAGCGCTCTGGGTGAAGTATTTTAAAAGATAAACTTTATAAGAGCTCGTCCTCTGAATAACAGATGCTTTAAAATCTTGCGCGATTATATCAGAAGTGTACAGAAGTAAGATAGTTATTTCGAGGTAAAATATTGGAACACTTTTTTGAACTTCGAGCTGAAGTGCATGCTTTCTTCACAGATAACCACTTTTATTTTAAAGATTCATTAAATGATAAAGAGTAATTAGTTCGAGTGGCTTACCTATTTGACATTTTCTCAAAACTGAATGAACTCAATCTTGCACTTCAAAGAAAGCAAATTGATGTATTAATCACCAACGACAAAACTGTGGCATTAAAAAAAACAGCTTCAATTTTGGACCAGGTGTGTCTGCAGCCATGAATTTTATTGCTTTCCAACGGCGAGAAACTTTCTGTCAGAGCTGGACTCAGATATAGAAACAAACAATGTGGTTAAATCATCCAGCATCTGAAAGTTCTCCATGATTGAAGGAGGCACTATTTTACTGATGAGCAGCTCGAAAAATGAAAAAAGTCAATTATGGATTAAAAATTAATTTGTTATTAATGAAAAACCTCCATGCTTTTCATCTGATGGATACCAATAATTTATTGAAATGACGTCGGATTCATCAATGACATCTATTTGTAAAACAGTGCCAGTGGCAGACTTTTGTTGAAGTTAGAAAGAAAGATATTCATTATTATCGCAAAAATCTGTGTCAGTAGTCTTACCGTTTGCGATAACCTATCTTTGTAAAACGGGCTTTCCTGTGTATGTCTCAAAAAAACAACAACAAAAAAAACAAACAAACTAAGCACCGGAAAAGCAGATCAGATTAGATCATATGTAGATGATTTTAGAATGGAGTGTGAGACCCACGTCTTTAACAATCCTTAAAAATAGGAAGATAGGAGAAGGACACGGAAGTGAAGTAGAAAGGGGGACCTGTACCCGTGGTCCGACGGCTTAACGTGCCCATCCGACGCACGGCGGGTATTTAGTGGATCTAACCAGAGGTCTTCTCCGTGGCAGTCACGAACGTTGACCACTAAGCCACCCGCGGCTCACCGGAAAAGCTGGATGCAGAGCCCGATATGAGATTACAACTTTCTTCGATAATACTGAATTTTAAAGAACTATATGGCAATGAAAAGCAAAGCCATTTATTACATTAATATTTTTCATTAATGGAAACTTGCATCATTGGCATACTAAATTTTATTGGTTCTACATTACCTTTTTGTAAGTATTATCTTTTTATTGACTGATTGCCTATTTTTTTGTTTCATTTTTATTTCAAATCAGTGATAAATAGTAGGCATATAAGTGCATTAATTTTTAATGATATTTATAGAGGGGTTCCGTTGCTAGATATTGTGGAAAAAAGGGTTCCATAGGACAAAAAGTTTGAGAACCAGTGTTGTACAGCATCAGCTGTTTGGTAGGAAACGACTGATGGTTTGCCCGAAATCAGCAAGGAAACGCCTGCAAACGCAACGAATGCAAAGGTTCGCAGGACGCAGTGGCATACTGATAGGCCCCGGAGTGCAGGTGGGTAGGGGCTCATGGTTAAAAGGGCCTCTAGCCTGAGCAAAAAAGATTTCGCAATCTTTTTTTTTTCGAAGAAACTTCGTATGAAAGTGGTTAAAGAAATATCCAAGAATTAAGGCAGCTTTGAATGAAGTATTAAGAAGAAAAGCACTTTTTCTCAGTAAATTCGTAAAATCTTTAGAAATCAGTTTATTTCATAACAACTGGATGACGGGAAGTACAGGTAAAAGCACTGAGTGACCTGAAAACTTTTACCACAGAAGCTTTGAGGGGGCTTGAACATCTAACCCCTACATACAGAGGAGCAGTTTTTAATCACTAGTTAATTAGGTTTTCAAAAATTGCGCAAAAAAGTTCTTTGTTTGTGTTCCAACAGACTTCAAATGATGAAAAAAGACACAGGAAAAATACATATTTTTCATGGGTACTGTTTTTTGGTACCTATGTCTAGGAGCGACAAGGAAAGGAGATTACGACCAAAGCAGAGTAGAGTCCGAGGGATTTAGGTGCGGCCCGCAGATTAAGGGGATTAGCCAGATTAGGGAAAGCAGCTTAATGAAGACAAGATTTCAGTTTGCCTCCTGCAATATCCTAGGATTAGTTGGAAGACCTAAGCAAGATTGGATTAAGGGGTTATTAACAACAATCGCATTGATTTCATGTTTATTCAGGAAACCCACTTTAAGGATTTTAAAGATGTTTATGCATTTAAAAAGCCATGGGATTGAGGATTCGATTTTCTTTGGGATCGCAGGGATACACAGGGGTGGCTATAGTTTTTGATAGGAAATATGAAAAATGGTTGGGGAGGCCGGAATGCCATGAAGAACGGAGGATTATTGCAGTGAAGGTTAAATTTCCGGGTAAGTGGCTCCGCGTTATTTGCGCTTATGCGCCGAATGCAGTAGCGGAAAGAAAACTGTTTTTCACGAAGTTAACGCATTTTGTTGAGGGGGTGGGGGGTGGGCTGATAATGTTATTTTTGGGGGAGGTTTAAATATGGTTATGGACCCGCACTTAGATAGGACTACTCACACTGCTCATGGGACACTATGCTCTAAAGTTTTTAAAGACACCATGAAATATTTGGGATTAATTGATATTTGGAGGGAAAGGTATCCGGTGGACCCATGCTACACATGGAGGTGCCACCAGGATAGATTATCTGTCCACGGGGGATTTGTCTGATATCTCAGGCATCATTAATGAAGATCCAAATAGTACTTCATACTTTGTCACTGACCATAGGATCCTTAAGTGGGGTGTTAGATTTCAGGGTAAGATTCAGAAAAGGGGGAAAGACAGTGGCGGCTTGATAATGACTTGCTCAAAAATGAACAAGTAAAAAAAAAAATTTTAAGAAACTATTCGTGAATGTGGAAATTAGGACCCGTGGCAATGAGGAAATAGGTGGGAGGAAACTAAATGTAAGTTAGCCGTTATTGGGAAAAAATAGTATTAGGGAGAAGAGGTTCAGAGAATTAGCCTATCATAATTTTCTCAATAATGTATGGTGGGCACCAAGTAAAGAAGAGTAAAATAATGATATTGATAACTCGGGGCCCAAGAAAGAGATAAAGAACCTTCTAAACGAGTTCTACAGGAAAGTTGGGAGGGAGGACAGATTTGACATCTTTCAAGCAGAGTTAGACGAAGAAGCGGAGTTAATCAAGTATTTAGAAAAATGAAGGCAAAGGGACACACTTAAGGAACTTTCGGGTAATAATGTCGTTTGTAGGGACAGGGACGAAATTCTTAAGAGAGTGGCGGGGCATTTTGAAAACGTTTATTGTCGGGATGATATTAGGGAAGCGGATATCGAAAATTGGATCGGGGACGTACCAAAGATTAGGGAGGATATTGCAGATAGCATTAATGAGCCTTTGACAGTTAGCGAGGTGTACTGAACAATTAACAGAATGAAGAATGGAAAAGCCCCAGGGGTAGATGGCCTTACTGCAGAGTTCTACAAAGAATTCTGTAGTATTCTGGCCCCAGTGCTATGCATTGTGTTTAATAAAGCTATTGAGGAAGAGAATCTTACTGCGTCGATGAGACACTGCAGAATTACTTTGCTGAACGAAACACCAGGAAGCATACATAGCATCTGTAGAGAAATTTCGGGATGGCGCCCCATAACCATGTCCACTCTGGATTATAAGATTTTAGCTTCCATTATAAATGAGAGGGTAGCAAAAGGGGCAGAGGAGATAATTTGGGAAAAGCAAATTTGTAGTGTTAAGGGGCGGAATATTTACCAGAACACATTCACTACAGGGATATTTTTAGGTATACTGATAAAAAGGGGAGTAATTTAGCTATGATCGCCCAGGATCAGAATAAAGCTTTCGACAGGATTTCCCATGAGGTTATTTATAAGGTTATGGAAAGGTATGGGATTGGAGAGTTTATGCTAAGTGCAATTAGGAACTTATATGGGAACATTCAGGAGAGTATCCATATTGCATGCTCTGTCTCTAGACAGTTTGAGATAAAAAAAGGGGTTCGTCAGGGGTGTCCCTTCTCCCCATTATTATTCATCCTGATATTGGAAACGCTTTTGCGGAAAATTAAGGATCACGATCAGATTTAGGGTTCCGGGGGCGAGGAATATTCAGGTGAAATACCAAGCATATGCGCATGACTTCACACTCTTTTTGCCGGATGAAGGCAGTGTGCACCGCACCATGGGGATAGTGGGGGAATATTGTAGATGTACTGGGGCAAAGGTTAACAGGGAAAAGTCTCAAGTCATGATATGATATAATTGAGACTCGAAGGTTTATGGGAACTTTGCTGTCACGCGGGGCCCTGTTAAAGTGTTAGGTGTATATTTTGATTATCGAGGGATCCACGAGGATACATGGAAGGAAGTTTTCAAGAAATTGGTGAGGGAACAGGAGTTTTGGAAGACTCTTAGGTTATCAATGGTTAACAGGGGACACATTGCGAATGCTATTTTCATTAGTAAAGTTTTCTTTGCGGGGTTATGTGAGATACCAAAGAAGACTTGGATTGCTAAGTTCAATAAGATTATACACTGAGTGGCCACTTTATTATGACCACCTAACAGTTTTAAGCAAATGGGCTATGTCTGCCCGCTGTTGCCATCAGAGGGCAAGGCTAATATAAAAAGGGAAAGCTTAGTGCTTGCGACAGTAGTAGAAGTGATTTTTAGGTGACGAGATGGGTAAAAAATGCGATTTGACTGACTTTCAACGTGGACTGATTGTAGGAGCTCGGAGCCATTGAGCGAATATCACCGAAACCGCCGCATTCGTGAAATGTTCCAGAGCAGCTATTGTTAAAGTGTTTAAAGACTGGACTGTCAGCCCAAAAAAACTGGGTCTCTACGTGCAACGTGTGGTCGTCATCGACTAGTGACTGTTCTGGCGGAACGGAGGGTGTCCATACTGGTAACAGACAACAGAAGGGCAACAGTGCAGCAAATTACAGACCATCTTAATCAAGGATCCCCTCAAATGATCTCTGCATACACTGTTCGCCGTACACTGCATCAGGTGGGATATGGCAGCCGAAGGCCTGTTCGAACACTTCTGCTGTCTGCAGTTAACAAGAGAAAACGTCTCCAGTTCACACAGGAGCACAAGGATTGGACAGTCGATAATTGGAAACAAATTATGTGGTCCGATGAATCACGTTTTCAGTTGCACCATGCCGATGGCCGACTGAGAATTTGTCGGAAAAAGCACGAAAGCATGGGCCCGAAATGCATTGCTACAACCCTTCAAGCTGGTGGACGCAACGTTATGGTTTGGGGAATGTTTTCCTGGCATGCTTTGGGCCCTTTAATTCGTGTTGATCATCGTCTGACTGGCACATCATATCTAAACATCGTTGCGGACCAAGTGCATCCTGTCATGTGGATGGTTTATCGCGATGGCTACTTTCAACAAGATAATGCGTCCTGCCATAGTGCTCGTATTGTACAGGATTGGTTTAAGGAACATGCCTGTGAGTTTACTTTGCTTAAGTGGCCCCCACAATCTCCAGATCTCAACCCCATTGAGAATTTGTGGGATGAAGTTGAACGAGCCATCAGACAGCTGGATCCACAACACGGCAATCTCACACTCCTGGAAAGTGCTATTTATCAAGCATGGTCTGAGATTCCACAAACCACCTATCGGCATCTCGTGGAGTCCATGCCACGAAGAATCGACGCAGTATTAAAGGCAAAAGGTGGCCCAACGAAGTACTGAAGGTGTGGTCATAACAAAGTGGCCACTCAGTGTATACAAGTTTATTTGGAGTGGACATGCAGGAGAGGAAGTTAGTCGTGCCAGAGTTGTCCTTTCCTGTGGGGAAGGTTGTTTTGCCATTAAAGCTATTGAGGAGTGGTAACTGGCAGGTAATTTTTTTAAAATTAGGAAACTTCTAATAACAAATCATCCTTGTGGGGATATCATCGCTTATTTTGTGGGGTCCAGGATTAAAGATTATAATATGCAGTATTCGTATAGGGGACTGCAAGCTGAAGTTCCAGATTTAAAGTATAGGGTGAAGGATAGGATCTTAGTTGCAATTGGGAAAAGTAATAGTGGAAATTCGCTCAAATGGCAGCAGTTGTACGATATAATGTTAGAAATTCCACAAACTAAACCTCTTGAATTTAATACTAGCACGGCGTTCTGTATAAACAAAGGGTGGGGCAATATCTTTGCAACTAAGTGTACTCCGAATGAAAAGGATTTTCTTTGGCGTCTTGGCCATGATGCTCTGCCCTTAAGACAGAAAATTGCTACATGGGGAATTGTTAGGGATGGAAAATGTCCAATTTGTCAAGTTCACCTTCAGGACAGAATTCAACTCTTTGTTAATTGTATCTTTGCGAGAAGGGTTTGGCGGGAAGTTACCACGTGGGTGGGAAAATCGGGGTTCGATTGCGAGCAGGTCATTATGCATTCACCTATTGAGCAACGGGGTAAGTGGGTGTATAATATCTTACTTACTGTGACTAAATTTATGACTTTGAGTTTCAGAAATAGTGTAATATACGGGAACACTATCGTTAGGGGGCAACAAAGCGTTATTACCACTAGTTGGAAAATCAAGTGCGAAATTAGGGACAGGGTATTCGCAGATTCTAGGTGTCTTACGGTTGAGGATTTCCAAAGCAAAAGGCTTAGTTGGCCTAAAATTGTTACTTGATCCCGAGACAACTATGTCTTCTATTGGAATTAGGATGTAAAATTTTAGGCGGGTTGAATTCTTCACCTTTGACTCCCGGCTGCCTGGACTTGGTCTTCGAAGTTTCTTGGTTGACTAAATTCTGTTTTCCGATCCAAGATAGTGAAATGGGTTAACTTCAGTTGTTTTTTTTTGTGTTCGTGTTCCTTCAGAACACATTTTTATATCCGGTTTATCTGATTGTTCTGCATCCATGTAGAATTCATAGAATTACTTGTTGGACATGGTTTAATCCACCCAAGTAAATATTTGACATATAGGATTAGTAAGCTTAAGAGACTCTAAATTTCCGGTTTAGAGGATTAGTTTTAACGCTCTGCGTTCTCGGTCAGACGAGTAAATCTTGGGACCATAGCCTCTAATCTCTTAAGCTGTCATAATAGGATTATGGGATTAAAACGTTCTTGTAATCCTAAAATAGGCCATTTAATTATTCATTGCATTATAGATCAATTAGGTTTCTTTTGGTTTATTTTCTAAAAAAAGACTTTGTAAATTTATTTTTGCAAGGTGAGCTTTGGGGTTTTGTGTTAGAGCTATTCGGGGTTACCCTGCTCCAAATTTTGGAGGTGTTTCTTCTTGTTCTTTGCTGAAGTTCTGTGGGTTTTTTATTCTATATGGGTTCATTTTTAAATTGGACGTACGCTGTTCTTTGTCTTGCCTCAGGAGGGTCCCACTTGGGCTGCGCAGTATCAGACGCGGTTATTTTGAAACCACGCATGACGTAGGTGTGGACGCACATTCTTTCGACTTCTGGCATCCCTGTTTGTTTACAATTGGTGTGCTGGAGTTTTCTCTATAAACGCAGTTGATTTTCAACCGCTTGAAGTTTGTATCGTATAGTTTTATGTTTTGTTTATTTTGATATTTACACGTATTTATCACTGAAATTCATTGCTTCTGTGTTTCGTAAGAAACGCAATATTGCCGGGTTGTGCAGTGGCTTGTTGTACTACGTACAATAGGAAAACCAAGAACACTGACATTATGTACTATGTATTTCCGAAGGATGTATTACTACAAAAATTGTGGATTCATAAATGTAAGCGTCAGGATTCCTTCAAAGTGTCCGATGCAAGAGTGTGTTCTCAACATTTCACACAGGATGACTACCAGCGTGACTTAAAGGCAGAGTTACTTGGGTTAACTAACAGGAAAGTGTTGAAGCCTGATGCAGTACCTACACTAAACCTTCCCACAAGCAATAATACTGGTTTTAATAAGGTAAGTTCGAGAGCCAGTGCTGACATTTCAGGACCTGAGACTGCAACGCCTACTGCACTTAGATGTCATGACCGTGGAGTTCGGAAACGTGCATTGGAAACCCTTGATAATCTATCACCAAAGAAGAGGAATGTAGAGAAACCGATCAAGAAACACAGTGCATGCTGAGTGATATAAAAACAATGGAGAAAAGAATAAAGAAATTGGAGGAAGAAAACCAAAGGCTAAACACAGCGTGCATTCAGATGAGAGTAAGAAACAAGTACCTTCACAGTCAGCTTGTAACAACTCGACGACGTTCTCAGAAGTACTTGAAAAAATTTGACACGGAGTTAGAAACTGAAGTAAGGAAAGTTTTAGCAAAACTCTTCACAGCAAATCAGATCCGTTGTTTAATAAAAGGTAAGAAATGTGTAAAATGGGAAAGGGAAGACATCTGTAAAGCCATTACTTTGCGTGCAGTGTCAAGAAAGTGCTATATTTTCTTGAGAGATAAAATGGGGTTTCCATTGCCAGAAATTTCAACACTGGAGGCGGTGGACTGCTCGCTCATTCCATTGTCGCCCTGGCATTCTACATGATGTCCTTCAGCTAATGAAGGCACAGGCACAAAGACTTAGTACTTTAGAGTGTACATGTGTAATTTCTTTTGATGAAATGAACATAGATAGCAGAATTTCCTATGGCCAAGAAGAAGATAGGATTGTTGGTCCACACAGTAATGTGCAAGTAGTCATGGTACGGGGACTATTTGCAAGCTGGAAGCAGGTAATATATTTTGATTTTAACATACAGATGACAGCCTCATTGTTGAACAAAATAATATCATCTTTGGAAGATATTCAGTATAATGTTGTTGCTGCTGTAGCTGACCTCGGTGGCAAAAATCGTGCTGTATGGAAGGAATTACAAGTAACACACACAAACACATGCTTCCCCAATCCTCAAATACCAAATAAACGAGTTTGTGTGTTTGCAGATGTTCCACACCTTTACAAGCTGCTAAGAAATCATTTTCTCGATGATGGACTAACACTTCCAGGTAATAAGAAAATTACAAAAGCTACTATTGAACAGCTCCTTACTCTGGATTGCAGTGAGATGAAGATATGCCCCAAGTTGTCACTTCATCACATTAGTGTGAAGGGCCGTGACCGCCAACGTGTATATTTGGCAACTCAGCTCTTTTCAAACCACACTGCACAAGGACTACGCTTTCTTATGCCGCATGAAGAACACGTCGCGAAATTTGTTCAGCTTCTGAACGACTCGTTTGGTGTGCTAAATGCAAGAAGGCCTACAGATGAGAAGTCTCTGGCATGTGGATTTGGAACTCATCGTGAAACCCAAGAGAGGATTCTACGACAGCTGCATGCATGCATCCGAGGAATGAAGGTAGGTAATGCAACATATCTGTTACCCTTTCAGAAAGGATTCATCACAACCATTCGCTCATTACTGGGACTCTTCACTGACCTGAAGCCTCTGAACATAAAATACATCCTAACTGCTCGACTCAATCAAGACTGCCTTGAAAATGTTTTTTCACAAATACGCGGGCTAGGCCACTTCTATGATCATCCATTGCCTACAGAAGTGAAATCCCGTTTGCGTCTCTTTAGTGCCGTTTTACCTGATATGTCAGAACCCCTGGCAATGATTGAAGGTGAAACTGAGATTCGGGATATTACACTACATGACTAGTATTAAAAGAAATCCGTCTTGTTGCACGATGATATTTATTCAGCTAAAAAATGAAATCTATAGACAGTTTAAAAAACACATGAGCACTTTCGGTGTCACATTGACACCTTCATTTTTTTTTGATTGTCTTGTTATCTGGTATATCATGTGACATTGACATTACCTTTCCCATGATGCATCTACTCCACGTACTTAAGACCAGCATGTAGCCACATGGTGAAATTACATCTGATGAAGGTGTCAATGTGACACCGAAAGTGCTCATGTGTTTTTAAACTGTATATAGATTTCAATTTTTAGCTGAATAAATATCATCGTGCAACAAGACGGATTTCTTTTAATACTAGTATTCATGCACGAATTATAGTGTCTACACTACATGACTCTACAGGTATTCAGGTACCACCTGCTACTCCTGGCTCTGATTGCTCTGTAGAAGGCTTTCGTTACCTTGCAGCTTACATAGCTTACCGAGGAAGAAAATATGACCGTTCGCTGGGTACGCCAACTAGCCAGCTACTTAATCCACCATCAACTACAGAATCAGTACCTGTTGGCTGGATTGAGACCCTTTCACGAGGTGGCCTGCTTGTTCCATCAGATCCATGGTTTAAGAAAGTTAGCCAGTTTGAGTTGATGTTTGCAGAAGTGCATGGACATGACTCTTTATCCCAGGAACACAAGATTGTACACAAACTATGTGTGAAAATTGGTCAGAGGTTTCCAGATATTCCTACAGAGGTGATAAAGTTGTATATTAGAACCCAAACCTTTATATGGCAAAGACATTTAAATGCAAAAGCAAAAGTTAGGAAGGCAGAAGAAGCTCAACGCAGAAAAGCACGTAAGTGGCAGGCTTCATCAAAGTGAAAATTTCCTGGATGCACATGGCCAAACCAGATTTTTCATGCCATGGAGAAAATGTAAGCAACCTGCAGGAATAATGCCAAGTGCCAAGGAATTCTGCCATCAGAAAGCTAAGTTTTTTTTTTTTTTCAATTTTTCATTGTTTGTATGCATGTATGCAAGTATTTGCAATTTTTCTGATAGCTATTATATATACTCATCTGAGAAAGAAAAGTTTTATTTCAATACATCTGTCATGGGCACATTGTGTTAATTATCAAATCTGGTAAAGGAAAAGTTGTAGAATTGAATTAGCACAGCATCAGTGGTAATGAGTATACCAACTTATTTGCTAGTCATTAACATAAAAAAAAATGTACCACACACATATATAGGAGAGACAGAGTTTTTAAAGATGAAAAATTTTCACCATTCCTTCATGGTGTGTGTGTGTATATGTATGTATATATGGCGTGTGTGTATATGTATGTATATATGGTGTGTGTGTGTATTTTTCAAGATGTCATTTTTTAAGTAGATATTCGATATAGCTTCTATATCTTCACTTCCAGAAAAAATGTCAACATTCTTAAATGATGTGTGTGGGTGTGTACAAACAATTTTAAAAGAAAAACCTAAAAAAAGAAGAATATCAAAACCCAATCACATAGCTATATTCTCCCCTTGATGAGGGATAAAACTAAAAAACTGTAAACCCTAAAAGTGAGATTATAAAAGGAGACATGTAATGTAGAACATGTTGAGAACAATCACTTATTCCTTCTTCAGGGTCAAACAGAAATGATCCCTCTCTCATTTCTACAAAGAGCTGAAAATGGGTTTCTGCTATATTACATCTGCTTAAGTGCACCAAATATAAATTTTGTAAGTTAATAAAATCTTTGAACATTAAATTCTACTAAACCTTGTAAACTACTAAAACAACCAGCTAGCACACATGCTGGTAAAAAAGGTTTAAAGTGAAAACCACATTCTTAAGCTTAGAGCAAAATAATAAGCTTATTTAACTTTACAGGAAAAGGCAATTTTGAAAAAAAAAAGGGACGTATAACACTTAACTCTTGGTTTTCTTGCGCATATATTTGTTTTTTTGTTTTGTTTCTTTTAGCTTGCTTATGTGTTATATACATTCACACCATGAAGGAATGTTGAAAAATGTTTCAAGAGTGAATATATAGAGAGACAGAATATTTTTCGTGTTGTTCACAGTTCGGAACTGATTGATTTGGCAGCGATGCGTATCGCCGCCTTTGTTGGCATTTTTTGATGAAGTAAATTTCAGAAATAATTTAAGTATCGGTGTTTAACCTTAATTCTTGTAGTTGTTTATTTTGTATAGTGGCTTGGCGGTAAGTATTAAAATATGAGTTCACATATATGCAAATAAATTGGGAAATGTTGCGCTTCACGGAAGGTAAATGGTTTGATTTCATGATTTTGATTTATGTAGGAGCAGTTTTTTGCACTTTTATTTCGTTATTATCATAATAAGTGTGATTATTACGATCGTTTCGTATGCCTTAACCCAACGCCACAAGACGCTCAAAGCTGCCATGTTGGCTGCCGAGCGTCCACGCCGACGTCATTTCAGCAGCCAATGAGAGGCGGACATCGTAGCGAGCCCAACCTTATACCATGAGATATATCTAAAGACCTTGGTCTTGCCTGCTATAATTTTCGCATATTCAATTTTTCTTGATGGTTCTTTTTCAATTTTCGATTCCGGGATTTTAATTTTATTGTGGCAGTTGTATTCAGTTTCCTCAATTGCTGTCCGGCCCAGGTTTGACTTCTTCCTCCCCATTACGCACGGACTGTTCCGTGGGTGTGGGGAGAGGGGCCCGGAAAGGACAACTGGTAAAAATTCGGTAATATACTCTTTTCTTTGCCTCGATAACCGCTTGCGGAGACTCGGGTGCAGGAATTCTTTTGGTCTATCTCTCTCTTGTTTGTGTGTGTCGAAATCAACCCGTGGTGTTACCCTTCAGGGGGCGACAAAGCGGGCGTCATCACCTCTTATGGCGCGGTGTGTAGTTGTTCGCTGGTGCCCCTTGAGGTTAAGAGGTGCGTGGTTTGGTAAGGCATGCTAACCTCGATGTCGACAAGGCTAGTCCGAAAAACAGATATTCAGTGCACATGTTAGTTGTGTCATTAGAAATATCAGACCGAAAAAACAGACAATTATTAGTACACATAACAATGGTGTCATTATAATCAACATGGGTTTGTATCCACCGTATATTAATATTATAATGCAGACAACTTTGTAATCCACCGGGAGATGAAACAATAGCGCATTTAGAAAATCGCGCTGTTAATGGAGATGATTATCGACTCTTGGACGTTAATGGGGCCGTATGCATATTGGACGGGAATCAGTAAGAGTCGGACGCAGTATGGGTAAGACAAAGGATCGTGGGCAAATTGTCGGGGCCCGAAGAATGGGTCACTCCATCTCGGAAGTCGTAGAGGTACTGGGATTTTCACGAGCCACTGTGTCACGGGTGCACCGTGAGTACATCGAATCCGGTAAAACAATTCCTGCAAGAGCCAACTGCCGTGGACAACAGCGTGTAGATGAGCGTGGTCATCGTCGGCTAGCTCGTATTGCAACAGCGGATAGACGGGCAACAGTGCAAGAAATCATTCGGCAATTTAACGCTGGTGCACAAAAACGTGTAAGGAGCCACACCTTCCAGAACCATCTTCTCGCTATGGGGTACAGAAGCCATCGTCCCACGAGGGTACCGCTGCTGACCGCACATCACAGGGTGCAAAGATTAGCATGTGCGCGGGAACATCGCCACTGGACCCTAGACATGTGGAAAAATGTTGCCTGGACTGATGAGTCGAGATTCACGTTGGTACATGCGGATGGCAGGATACGAGTACTGCGCAAACCACATGAAGTGATGGATCCTTCTTGCCAGCAGGGTACTTTTCAAGCTGGTGGCGGTGGAATTCTCGTCTGAGGACTGCTTACGTGAACTGAAATGGGACCCCTGGAACGTGTGACATCGTCCCTCACAGGTGAACGTTACCGGGATATCCTGGACGACCATTTGCTCCTGTTTGTGCGTCTTCAACATCCCACTGGGGACTTCATCCTGCAACAAGATCATGCACTGTGCCCTCGCTCCCGAATTATATCCGAATGGTTGACTGAACATTTCACCGACGTGACCTCGCTTCCTTGTCCAGCTAGGTCATCTGACCTCAATCCCATCGAACATATCTGGGATGCTATCGAGAGAGATGTTCAAGGCTCTGACCCCCTCCATAAAATCTTCGTGGACTGCGGGGGCTTGTTCAGGGGTCGTGGATCCGTATGGTTTCCCAACGCTTCCGGTGTCTTGTTGAGTCCATGCCGAGACGAATCACGGCCGTCATCAGGGCGAAAGGTGGTGCTACACGTTACTAGACAGGTATCTCAAATTCAATTGCTCTTCAGTGTATGTGCACAATAGTGTACTTGTATTCATGGAGGACACAGTTTGGTAAACTTTAAACCCAGCTCTCGTACCTAGCTGCCCTTTATATATCAAGGCTTACAACCAACAAGGTTTCTTGTACGGGATTTCTAATCTTTAGAAAGCAGTAGTGACTACTTCAAAATGCCTTGTGTTGTTTCATTTGATAGAGGTTCCAAACAAAAGAACGATTCACGCACATCACTATGTTTTATGTGTCTGAGGTTGGATGTGTCAGTTGATCCAACTAATAATGTTGTTCCACAAGATGATTTCGAAATATCGTGCACTAGTTCAGTTTTCATGCAAGATGAAATACAATTGCTTAATGAAGAACCTTCACTTCTGTTTTCACAACAATTAGAAACGTTGCCAGCCAGTTATCGGATCAGTTCTACCTGTTTCTCTAAATCTTAAAGTTTTTTCAATGATGACCTGCAGTATTAAAAAACACACAGTTTCAGAAATTTGTTCTGCCGAAAGTTTAGGGATGCACTTTGATAGAGGGGCGGAAAATGAATTCTTTTAAATCAATTTTTATTCTTCACCAAATTTATGAGCTTTATTTTCATCATGGATCGTTAAGCTTTCCGCTTTGAAAAGGTGCAGCATAGTCATTTACAGACTTAGAATTTTGATCAATAATGCGTTTGAATTTTTCACAAATGGAACAATATAGTAAGAGGTTTCTTTTGTCTAGAAGTCACTCAAAATTTTCAAACCAAAACCTTTGGATCGCTCGTTTACCAGTTTTCTTTTTCTGAAATTCCTTTCTTCCTGACTGCTGATCCTTACTGGAACTAAGGACTGCATTGCTGGAATTTTTAACTCCTGCCGTGATCACCGATTTCCTACCCATCCTGTTCATGTTTGGAATGTAAAACCTGTTTCTCTAGTCTTAGTTGAGACAGATGAACCACGTGGAACAGATGAACCGCGTGGAACAGAGTTCCAACTGTCGCAATTTCGCGCTTCACTCGCAACAGAATCGTCAATTGTAGACAAGTTTCTTTGAGACATAATTGCAGGACAAAGATTTTTTCGCTTTCTAACCGCAGGATGAAGAAGCGTATATGCTCCGTCTGTCTCTATGTACGTCCGTCAGCACGATAACTCGCGTAAAAATGGTTCGATTTAGATGGAATTTTAGTATGTGGTAGAGGATAACCCGGGAAGGAATCCTATTGAAAGGGGCGAAATGCGGTCAAACATCAGGACATAAGACCAAGATCCATTCCATCGCCTTTATGCGTCATAACGTATGTAAAAATGCTTCGATTACAACAAAACTTCATGATGTTGTTCCGGAGAGGTATTGAACCGATTCTGTTTAATATCATCGAAATGGAGTCAAAGGTCAGGGCAAGGAGAGATATTTATTACAAAGCCGTTATCCTCATGACTTGACTAAAACTACTTCTGTTGCGACAAAACTTTAGAATGTTGTTCCGGAGGTATACTGAACAAATTCTGCTTAATATAATTGAAACGGGGTCAAAGGTCACGGCGTAAAAGCGAAATTTATTCCACAGCCATTGTTCCCATAACTTAAAACTAAAAATGCTTCTATTGCGACAAAACTTTAGTTTATTGTTCCGGAGGTACACCGAACCAATTCTTTTTATCGAAATGGGGGTTAAATGTCTGAGCATAGGAGCAAGATTTATTCCACAGCCATTAACCTCATAACATGAATAACGATTTCTGGTATGCTGGAAAGCGTATCATAATCAATGCATTGCATGATTTTACTAATTTGTTAACATGGTTGCTTTTAATTGGAGCGCTGAAAAGCATTCTGCGGGCTGAGGTTCTCTTTTCTGTGATACAGCAATCAGTACGGATGCAGAAGGGCGGTTATGAGCCAATGAGTTCATCAAACCTAATCTACTGTTGACGTCATGCCACGTGATGTACACCGGTGTGCTCACGTGGAAGTTCACGGGTTCACTTATCATCGACCTCTTTGTGTCTCAGCTCTGACACCAAAGATGTATCGTGTCGCCGTAAATATTCTATCTCTTCAACTTATTCCGCAGGGAAAGTGATGGTGGCAATTTTCTGGGACAAACGTGGTGTCCATTTGACTGATTTCCTTGAACGGAGGGCAACAATAAACAGTGCTCACTATGTGCAGACATTGAAGAAACTAAAAGAAGCTATCAGAAGGAAAGGACGTGACATTCCGCTTCATACTTTGCTTTACACCATGATAACGCACGTCACAACGCCTCAATGTCGATTTCACAAGCTATTGCCAAATTGGGGTACATGGTTATGCCCTAACCCCTTTATAGACCTGATTTGCCTCCCTCAGAATTTTTCCTGTTTGCTCCTTCGAAAAACATCCTTCATAGGAATGTTTCGACGATGTGGCAGACGTTAAACTGGACGTGAACTCATTTTTTCCAAGTTCA
The DNA here is from genome assembly GCA_039090855.1 of Macrothele yani. Classification (NCBI taxonomy): domain Eukaryota; kingdom Metazoa; phylum Arthropoda; class Arachnida; order Araneae; family Macrothelidae; genus Macrothele; species Macrothele yani. Next base: position 35,137,944 of record CM077031.1, on the reverse strand, counting down.
AAGATGGTGGACATTTATAGAATGTGATAGACAGCATTTTGAATAGGTTAGCATTATTTGCAATATGTCCAAGTATTTTGCCACCAAGTTTCACATTTCTGCTGCAACAAATAAAAATCTTATGACGGACGAGGCATTACATTTAGGATGGCCTTTGTACATATATCCTCAGCATTGGGAAAACTTCAAAGCTTAGGGTGCAACTGCCCCAAATTTGAAATCAATTGTTTAATTCTCAAAATCTACGATCGCAAAGCTCAAGAATCGCTTAGAGACAAATGCCATTGAAGGTTATAGGTTGCACCACCGTAGTACTTTCAAAATGACAAATATTATAAATAGTTATTAAGCTACGGATGCAAATAAGCAGTTACTCGGTCACCAGTTGCGAATAAGCTTTTCCAATTCGCAACGGGTTTTTCATTTCCCTTAAGCAGACTGATGAAGAAGTGACGACACTTTTACTTTTACTTTTCTTTTTCTAAATTATAAGGAACACGCCTATCTATACTTCAATGTCACGTCGAAACAAAATAGCTTTTCACCTTTTTCTGTCGAGGTGAAGATGTGCGGTGGCATTCCTTTGACGCACGTTTTATTTCTGGGTCATGAAAGAATAAGCAGGTTTCATCCCCCGTCACAACATTAGATAAAAACACCTCACCTTTCCTCTCATAAAGTCCAAGAGGTTCCGGCACATGTCCACCCTTTGCTCATATTACTAACTGGTTAGGTTTCTTGGGATCCACTTTGAACCAACTTTTTTTCTGTAGCTCAGATCCCTAATTAATGTTTCCATAGCACTATGACCACAATGAATTGCATCACACAACTCCTGGATGGTGACACGACGATCAGGTGTGAAGAGGTCTTTCACTCGTTGCCTGTTGGCATCTGTCACTGCAGTTGCGCGTTTTCCACTCCGTTGTTTGTCCGACACTGAACTTTCTTCCTCTCGAAACCTCTTCATCCATCTTCGGACATTAATGACAACGATTTCGGCATCTCCATACACCACCAGGAGTCTTCTGTGGATTTCAGGAGCCTCACATCCCTCTTTTTCCAGGAATTTAATTACGGCTCGCTTCTTTTATTTGTCATTCATGATCTTTATTTCCGATTTTGAAAAAAATTGTTCCACGTTAGTAGCATATCAGTGCAGTTTTATTAAAATCACTTCAAAATTTCATAAAGTCATTAAGTCTCGAAGTCTGATCCCTAACGAGATTAGCAGTCATGGAAGATTCTACTGTGTGAAGCGTGGCAGCCCAGGAATTCACCGTGACGTGACGCCTTAGGTCCAACCGGTGATAGCAGAAGAGCAGGGAAGTGTCTCAGATAGGAAAGTAAAAAGAGAGAAAGTGTGTGTGTGTGTGTGTGTGTGTCTGTGTGTGTGTATGTGTGTGTGTGTCTGTGTGTGTGTGTGACGGGGATTAGGGTATGAGGTGCATGTCGTACACTTGAATTTACGTAGCGTTCTAGCTAAGTGGGGGAAAGGGTTCTGTCTTCTGTCTCTAAATAATTATTGTATTAATATAATTATTCGTATATATATAATGTCAGGGGATGTAAGGTCAGGTGATGCGTAACACCACAGCCTCTCCTTGACAACTGTCAACCCCGCCTTCTCGTGGTGCATCCTGTTCCCACTAAAGGGGCTCTGACGTCCGCCCATAGCGGTATAACTATACCATCGGGATTAGAGGAAATTCTATCCCACACTCACCAACCCGCTTGGCCAGCGTGGTGAGTTATGGCCAAACCCCTCCAAAAATGATTCCACAACTTAAATCTTGGCCCTCCCTTAGTCTCCTGCAGCTGGAATGTACCTGGCCAAGGCAGCGGCCAGTGCGACATGAAGGCAGAGGGTGCTAAGAATCCCCGGAGGACCGGACTAGGCTGCCATCTGATGCTGACCTTGGCTACTTACAATGGACGCTCCCTATCTTCTGATTCAAGGCTTCTTGAATTGGAAGAGGAACTACAAAGGATCAAGTGGGACATCGTGGGGCTAAGTGAGGTAAGGAGAAAAGGAGAAGATCTCATCGAACTGAAAAGTGGACATCTCTTCTACTATCGTGGGACAGATACTGGCAGAACTAGTGGTGTTGGATTTATAATAAACAAGAAACTGAAGGATAAAGTTGTAGAAGTTGAAAGTTCCTCTGACAGAGCTGCACGACTTGTTATCCAACTCTCGAAAAGATACCAGGCTCAGATTATTCAAACTTATGCACCCACCACAAGTCATCCTGAAGAAGAAATTGAAGAATTTTATGAGGAAATTTGTCGTCTAAATAATAAAGGTAAGCAGCACTTGAAAATAATTATGGGAGATTTCAATGCAAAAATAGGGCAACGGCAACATAATGAAACTTCAGTAGGTAAATTCGGTCATGGCAACAGAAACCAGCGTGGAAATACTCTCGTTGAGTTTGCAGATGCAGAAGGGTTTTTCATCTTGAACTCTTTCTTCAAGAAAAAGCCACACAGGAAATGGACATGGAGACATCCAAATGGGACGACAAGTGAAATTGATTTTATTATGTGTAACAAAAAAATCGTCATAGAAGACTGCAGTGTGCTAAACAAGTTCAACACAGGTAGTGACCATAGATTGGTGAGATGTAAGATGCACCTTAACACTAAACTTGAACGTGTCAAGCTCATAAGACAAACAAAATCTATTGACATAACCAACCTTAAAAAACACCATAATACCTTCAAGTTAGAACTGAAGAACAGGTTCTCTGCTTTAGAAGGCCTAACATCGGAAGAAGTGGACATCTCTGAAGTTAACAGAAAAGTAACCAAAGCTCTTATGGAAACAGCAACAAAATTAGCTGGGTCTAAGAACAAGTTGCATGTGAACAAATTATCAGGAAAAACCAAAATGTTGATGCAAAAAAGAAGAGAGATGAGGACAACTAAAGAAGATGTGACTTCCAAAGTGGAATATATAGAGCTATGCAAGACAGTAAGAAAAAGTATCACTGAAGACGTAAGGAAATTCAACTGTGAACTAGTGAGGAAAGCAATTGAAAACAACCAAAGCCTAAAATTGGCAAAGGGACATCTCAGTAAGGGAAGAAAACAGATTATGGCACTGAGAAAAGAAGATGGTTCTGTAACAAGAAATAGAGGCGAAATTTTGACAAGAGTGAAAGATTTCTACTCCAAATTATATGAAAGGGATGATACATGCACTCCAGACATCATGAAAGATACCAGTACCAGAGTTCCTCCAGTCCTTCCAGCAGAAGTTGCACATGCAATCAAGAACATGAAGCGAGGAAAAGCTCCAGGAGAAGATGGAATTACTGTAGACATCATACAAGAAGCAAGTGGAGAAATCGAAACAGTACTCGCCCAAATTTTCACTCGATGCCTTAATGAAGGAAAGATTCCTGAGGATTGGAACACCGCTACAATGATCCTGCTACATAAGAAAGGTGACATTGAAGATCTCGGAAACTACAGACCTATCAGCCTCCTATCAGTAGTTTATAAAATCTTCACTAAAGTTCTTTCACACCGCTTGAAGGTAACACTGGACATGGCTCAACCGAGAGAACAAGCTGGATTCAGGAGTGGCTACAGCACAATAGATCATATCCACGTGCTGAGAGAACTAATTGAAAGAACGAGGGAATATGAACTTCCATTGTGCATGGCTTTTATCGATTATGAAAAAGCCTTTGATTCGGTGAAACCATCAGCAGTTACAATGGCTCTGAAAACCTGCGGTATTGAAGATGCATACATTAATATTATTAATAACATCTATGAAAACGCAAGTGCAAAGATTCGGCTGTTTGAAAATACAACACACGTAAAAATTGGAACGGGAGTGAGACAAGGTGACACCATATCTCCGAAGCTCTTTAATGCCACATTGGAAAATGTTTTTCAGTTGCTGAGCTGGGAAAGCAAGGGGATAAAGATTAATGGAGATTATCTAACCCACCTTCGTTTTGCTGATGACGTAGTCATTTTTGCAACTACCCCATCAGAGCTGCAGAGTATGATCCAGGAACTTGCTGACAAGAGTAAAGAAGTGGGATTAAAAATGAACTTTCAGAAGACAAAAGTGATGTTCAATGCTTTTACAAGAAATGAAGATTTATCGATTGATGGAGAAAAGCTGGAGATAACAGACACGTACGTTTATCTTGGACAGCAGATATCAAGTGAGGGTCACATTGATGAAGAAATTAATCGGCGTACAAAACTTGCCTGGAGAGCTTTTGGAAGAAACAGCATAATTTTCAAGAGCAATATGCCATTATGTCTTAAAAGAAAAGTGTTTGATCAATGCATCCTTCCAGTGCTTACGTATGGTGCAGAGACGTGGACCTTAACTAAAAGAGACATACAAAGGCTGCAGACAACTCAAAGAAGCATGGAGAGGTGCATGCTTGGTGTAACCAGGAGAGATAAGAAGAGGAACTCGTGGATTCGAAAAATGACAAGAGTCCAAGACATCATGATCAGAGTTAAATCCCTGAAATGGCAATGGGCTGGACATACTGCCAGAAGGACAGACCATCGATGGACAGCTGAAATTTTAGATTGGATTCCAAGGGACAGGAAAAGACCCAGAAGAAGACCACATGGGAGATGGGTGGATGAAATTCGAAAGTATGCAGGGGTGACATGGAGGAGACTGGCACAAGACAGACCGTTGTGGAGGAAACTTGGGGAGACCTTCGTCCAGCAGTGGATTGATAATGGTTGACAATGATGATGATGATGATGATATATATATTTGTATACAGAAAACACCAAGACTGAAATCTTCTTTAACAATTACTGAATAGCAAGACCAAAACGTTACTAACCACTGGGATATAAAGAGAGGGATATCGAGCTATGGTAAGCTGCTTTTCGTGGCGTTGTCAAGGGCCAGGCACGGACAACACTCAACCAGGCTTTATAGAGACCTGAAAGTGTGGGTTTCTGCGAGAATCTAGTCTGCAAGGTTACGGCAACGAGCCAACTTAAACCACCAACAGTAGAAAAATTTAAAAATCTCACTAAATAAAAAAAAAAATAAGAATTAAAAAAAATAAAAAAAATAAATAAAAATTGCAAAATATTAATTTAGAACAAACACTCCCAGAAAATGGACCAAGCGATCGTCCGAACCCCTGACTACCCAAAAAACAACCAATGAAAAATAAAGAAAAGAATTAAAAAAAAAAAAGGGGTAAACCTTTTCGAAAACCCAGACACTACCCACTGCAAACTAAACTCCACGAGGCCCTACCTCACAGCTGAACCGAAAACATACTGAGCAAAAACTCAGAGAAGCGAAGATGCCGATTACAAAGGAAATAAATTACAACCACCAAACACGAACCCTGGCACTTGACAACGCCGCGGAAAGCAGCTTGCCACAGCTCTATATTCCTCTCTTCTTATCCCAGTGGTTAGTAACATTTTGGTCTGGCTGTTCAGTAATTGATACAGAAATTTACAGTCTTGGTTTTTTTCTGTATTTAATTTCATTTTTCTTTGATGCAGCCTTTTGGCGCTTTAGAACTTCAAAAATATTTGCAACTGTTGCCTTGTTTGCATTTTCTATATATACATGATATATACATATATAGACATGCAAAAGTTTTTTCTTTATAAATTCAGTTATTGGTGATAGATATTTGTACTCATATATATAAAGTATATATGTACACACACAGTATAACTCTGTACACGTGTCTGTGCGTGTGTGTGCATGTGCGTGTGCGTGCGACTTTTTTTTTCCTCTCGCTTCCGTGTGTCTTTCCTATTGGGTACTCTAGCCCGAATCTCCTAGCTTTCTATTTCTAAGGACTGTTTAAGACCTGAGGTAAGACACTCCCTTTCTAAAAGCCTCTACATAAGGTATGATACGATCTTTTTTTTTTCAGTTACTGGTCATGGGCGATCACGATTTGAAAAAAATAAATAAATAAAAAAGGGGGGTTACAGATATGGGTGATAGACGGCTGCTTGCAAGACTAGATTGGAAGGGGTGTTTCACTGCTATTGAGATTCTCATACAATATTTTTCTTTTTCTTCAAAAACAAACACTTGGGGAACCAGGACTTGGCATCCGAGAGAGGGGGACGCCATTGTGCATGAGTACGGCGACTCCTCTCCCGGAATGAAATTTTGTTGCCCAGCAACACCAACAAACTCGCTTCGCCGAACCACATAAATAAAATGTGAGTTCGGTTCCACCGGTGTTCCACAACCAGCACATCCAGACCCCGAATCACGCTGGCCTGCCGAAGAACTCGAAGAAGCCTCAGTTCACGCTTGCAGACAGGGACACCAAGAATGACGAGGAAAGCCCTAAGCCACCTCGAAACACTCAAGTAGCAGAGGAGTCTCCTTCACGGGCGTCCCAAACGAGACACCAGCAAGGGTCGCCGATCCGTCCGCGTGGCGCTAAGGCCAGTTTTTGACCCAACAAAAGGTTTCCAACGTGCATACAACCACTCAGAACCGGTACACCACAAATAGCAACCACACAACACCCTCCCAAAAAGCAAATACACACAGGCAAACCACACACGGAAAGGCAAAGAGAGGAAAGACCACACAAAAACCCGACCAGCCGCCTCCAAAGCCAGCACCGATCGAGGAGACTGGCATGGTACGAAAACTGGCACCCGGCCAGGTGGTAGAAGTATAAGCTCCTCACTGATTCCCGGAATCGAAAAAAAGAAAGATTCAAAGATTAACACAAAAAAAGGTTCAACAAAAACACAAGAGATCAAGGGTCCGGAAATGCAAGATTACAAACCAGAAAGATGGGTAGACTAAGTTCCCGAATGGAAAAAAATATTTTTCCTTCGTTCCAGTAACAATTGTAGGCCAGAAGACCCACCGGAACTTAAAGGCACGGTCCGAAAGAGTGCTGGCATTCAAATCAACTTTGTTGTTCCTAAGCTCGCACTTCACCTGCCAGGCCACTTTCAAAAGGTTGAATCCCACATTCCCGTAATTACTATAAACTACTCTGTTCCTCTCTCTCCAGATTTTGTAAGTGGTCTCAGTGATGATCAACCTCCAGACATCACTTTCAGCCTTAGAGCCTAGGTACTGGTAAAAGACCACCTGAGCCTTGAGCCGCTGCGGGCAACCTGCCCAAGTCCAGACAAGCTTCCACACTTTCACGGTCATGGGACAACTCCAGAAAAAGTGGTACCGGTCTTAAATGAGGTTGCAAGAGGCACACTTGTCGGTGATGGCAGTAAGCCACTTGTGTTGCCTTTTTCTACTCGGAAGGACATCGTGAGCCAGACGGAATTCACAAACCCGCTTCTTACAATCAACTCCAGCCGCCAACACGCTCATACACGCCTTCTTCCTCTTGTAGTTGACAACACCAAACGCAATAACCTGCTCCTTAAGTTTAGGGAGAATGTGGAGTTAGATTTGCTTCAAATTCATCCCATTTCAGTTAGCCTCCGCGATTCTCTGAAGGTGCCCCCAACCTTATAGTTCTCTACGCGGCTCCATAAAACGGAAGCCAGGTACGAACTTCTTGGCAGACAACCCTGTAAAATACGCAATAAAAATTTCTTCAAGGATACGAAGAGTTCAGAACTTCATTCACACTCCTAAACTGCAGTACACTGAACCAGGAGAAGAGGTGTTTAACCTCCAAACTACCTTCCTCCTTAGGGCAGCACAGGACCGCTCCGTCAACAGCTTCAACTTGCTTACTGGCCCAGATGAAGGCAAAAACTTCCCACTCCAGAAGCCTCGTGAGACTCCGTGGGGAGAAACAAGTTCTCCGACAAAGTCACATTTCGAGACTAGGAGAGCGTTAGCGAACTTAGCACGGTCAATCATGGAAATGTCAAAACTTTGCCACCTTTCCTTCTTCTCCTTAATAGCGAAGAGGATATCCCTCCAAGTCTTCAAATGGACACCATCTATATCAAAGAGGATACCGAGTATCCTGACGGGTCCATCTGTCACCGCCAGCCCTTGAACCGCTGCGCGATCCCACCAAGCAGGTTCGACTTATCCTCATTAAGCATGGACGCAGTGGCACCGCAGTATCCCGCGAAGACTTCCCGGACCTGCTTAAGACTTACTTCCGAGTCAAAGAAAAAAGGGAAGTTGTCAGCATAAGCAAGATACTTTAGGGACCCCGCGCAGCCAGGGAAGGTGGCTCCCTGAATAAGAGGATGATAATGGACCTTCCTTAAGTGGTCTCAATGACCAAGACAAACAACAATGGGGAGAGCGGGCAGTCTTGTCTCACACCTCTTCTAACCTCAAAGAGGGCAGGAAGGCTACCTGAAATAATGATTATCTCGTTGACGTCCCTATACAAAGAGTTACCGCTCTTCGAAAAAACTCTCCGAAGCCGTGGGCTTCCAGTAGCTTTCTAATAAACTCGTGGGAAAAACGGTCAAAGGCCTAACTCCGATCCGCGGAAAACTTTCCAACTGAACATCCCTGTCTCTGACATAAGTAATCATGTCCCTCACGCACTGAATGTTATGGTACATCCGCCTACCACGGATACTACACGTCTGACCAACGCCAACTAACTTCTCCGCAACCCGCGAAAGTCTCGCATTGACGATCGGCGCTATGATCTTATAGTTAATGGTAGTCAGAGACGCCGGTCTCCATCCACCAAGATCACGAGCAGGATCGTCGGGGGTTTTAGAAAGAGGAGTAACAACAATAGCCCTCATGGACGTAGTCATAATTCGATTATCAACAATGTTGTTATAAATTCTACATAACCAGGAGACCAAACTGTTGATAAATTTCTTGTAAAATTCGGCCGGAAGTCCATGAACACCCGGCGGCTTTCTAGGCTTTTGGTTTCAGGATCGCCCATCTGACCTCAGTTTCGGTGTATTCCTCTTTCAACAACTCTATCTTCATCCGAAATACATGACATGGAGTACCCTCCAGCCAAGCATCCATGACCTCAGGCTTCACTTCTTCTTTGCCAAATAAGCTACCATAAAAATCAGCAGCCGCCACCAGGGTATCAGGAAGATCTCTGACCTCCCTACCGTCAGTGTCGAGACATTGTAGGTTCTCCCTAACTCTCTCCGTCTCGACTTTCCGGTAGTTGAAGTTATATCACTCTCCTGCCGGAGCACTTCCAAGACCCAAGTCAACTTGACCGCCGCGCTTTCCTCCCCATAGAAGTGACTAATTTCACTTATAATATCAGTAAACAGAGAAGAATTACACCCATATTCATCACCGCATTAAATATGTTCATCAAAATCGTGTGGCGCTTCCTTTTCGACCTGGCCAGTTGTCAAACTTTCTGAGAACGGAAATCTTTCACCTTCTGCTTGGTTCGTTTTCACACACCGCACTCATCGTCCGTGATCGTGCCTGCACCCGCATTCAGGATCGAGCGAAGGTGCACTAGCGTATCTTCATCGTCTAACATAGAGATGTTCAAACGCCACGGAGTAGCACCTCTCTCTCTCGGAACCGGCACACACACGTCCATCAGAACGGCAGAGTCGTCCGAAACATGCAACAGTGGAGAGTTCGGTCCAAAGATCTCAATCCTGTCAATCCACTCAATTTTCGACACAAGAAACATATCAATGCGGAAGGCACTGCTCCCTGTAAACCAGGTATAAGGCGGAATACTGGGGTTAAGTCTCCTCCGGCATCGCACAGACTCTGGCTACCCAGGAGGACCTTAACCACGTTCCCATAAGCTTTCGACCACCTACAGGTGTCAGCCCTGTCGAGGTCGTTGTCGGCGACCGCATTAAAACCTCCGCTAACAATTAACACATCTTCAGAACTTCTGATGAAATACGGAAATTGATTATAGAACGACCTCTGCAAAATACCCTTATTAAGAGCGTAAATACACATAAGTTTCATAGAGATATTACCACTGTGGACGGTAAGAGAGATCACCCGTTCTTCCCATTCCGATTCAAAGTGGGTGATATCTCTTTCAAACTTCTCTTTATAAATTATAGCAACGCCCGCATAACTAGTACTCCCAAGGAAGTACTTAAATCTAAGACCGGACCTCCTGCGAAAAGCAAGAATCCGTTCCATGTCCTTATGGTGGGTTTCCTGAATCATGAGGAAGTCCAGATTATTCTGACGAAAAAACCCTTCTAGCCAGAACTGCTTCGCGTCCGTATTGAGGCCTTGAACGTTCAAGGTACCAACCCTAATCTTGGTGCCGGAAAAATTAGTCCTACCAGTGTCCATACTTACCTGGTCCTGCAAAAAGAAAGAGTTAAAAAAAGAAACAAAAAAATAAAACTCAAAACCCATACTTCAAACTTGGAGAGAGAGGAAACGTCACCAAGTTACTTCTCAGTTCTAGCCTTCTTAACAACACTTCTAGTTAGCCTTTCGTCTGGAAAAACTTGGCCATTTGCCGTTGGGATCACATATTCCGTTCCATGCAACATTATAGAGGCTGCAGCAAGATCGTTAACCGCTTTAAAAGTGACCGCCGTACATTCCTTTGCAGCTCTTTTATTCTTGTTCTGACGCTGACGCTGCAAGTCAGCACAAAATGACTCAGCATTTTCATCATCCACTTCCGACTCAGTACGAGCCCTAAACTTACCGGTAACAACACCAGTATCAGAGCAATGATTCGCCTCCTCACTCCGGACGCCAACGTTCAGCGGTCATGCGGGAAGACCCCAGATCGTCCCGGGGGCCTTCGGCGTCACCTTACAGCAGGCGACGGCGTGGCCGCTTTGAGCCTTTGGGTTACGTACGTGAGAAGTTTAATTTTCGAAATCTGAAGTTATCTTTTTTAGAAATGGTGTGTTGTTCCGCTCACGAATGTCACAATAATTCCGGGCGACAGTTACTTTTCACAGGCAAGCAAAGGAGAAACATTTAATATGAAATCTTTTAATTCCCGAAGAGTATTTAGTAGTAAAGAGCGTATATGAAGCCAATTTAGATATGACCAACTTAATTTCCCATTTTGATTGACAGAATGGCACTGAAAAATATGACATTTTGTTGTGCTAACAGAGGAAAAAAATTTAATGGAAACTCGGAAAAGTCATATTTCGGAGCATAAGCTTATGCACACAGGTAAAAAGCCTTACCAACGTGTTGTATGTTCCGAGCAATTTACTCGAAAAAGTGATCCTTCAGAGCATTTACTCATACACACGGGGGAAAAGCCTCACCAATGTGATTTGTGCTCCAAACAATTTGCTCGAAAAAGGGATCTTTCGAAGCATTAACTCATTTAGGCGGCTGAAAAGTTTTACCAATGCGATGTATGCTCTAAATGGTTTATTCGAAAAAGTGAACATTCAAAGCATTTGCTCATTCACTCGGGGGAAAATCTCGCCAATGTGATGTATGCTCCAAATAATTTGCGCCGCCCAGGAGACGCAGTTGTCTAAGCTATGACCTCTGATCATTCGTCCGAAAGGGGTCCGGGTTCGAATCCCGGTGAGGCATGGACAATGTGTTTGTCTTACGGCACTGGCTCTCTCACTTCCTTGGAACCAGTGATCCTAAATTAGGGACGGGCGACTACTTATAGCCCATTGAGTTGCTCACGATGTTCATTAAACCTTCAATAAAAAAAATAATAATTTGCTCGAAAAAGTGATCTTTAGAAGCATTTACTCATTAAGACGGGGAAAGCTTCACACATGTGATGTATGTTCCAAGCAATTTGCTCAAAAAAGTGTTCTGTTTCTTTAATTTATACCTCATGTCCGAAAAGTCCGGCGCATGAGGTACTGTTAAAGAACTGTTTTAGGAAACTGTTAATCTTTTACCTTATTTTAGCATTTATTTACACATTCATGTATACTTTTAGTAAAGAAAAAAATATCGTGTTGAATTTTTTTTTAATTTCGAAATATGAAATATTCGTAAGAGTTGATCCTGTAATTCAGAGCAGACAACCAACTGAGGAGGTGGGAGCCTGTGCAAAAGTGACCGCTTGCAACAGGAAGTATAAAATTTATCTAGGAATCCCCTTAGGGAACACTTTACAAAACGTATGAGGTTCCTGACCAAGGCATTTCAGGAAAAAAACTGACAAAAAGTAGAATAAGCAAAAATATTGCTTAAAACAAAAAGGGACAGCAAATATGAAAGATAAGATTGAAAAAATATCAATGGATCTTTTACATTACTATTATTAGCGACAGTTATTTCCCCGTAAGTGGAATGAATTACATTTTTTTGTCTTCGTATAAGACCCCCAAATCATATAGGCTGGGAGAGCGGAGCGCCCTAATGTGCTCTCGCACGACTTCCCCTCCCCATACACGAACTTTGTTGCAACACATCTTCACACTGTTCACCACGCCCAAAATAAACACCTGGACATGGTACACTGATGTTTACACACACTCCCACCACGGCCCAACAAGCAGCACCAGACAAACCCCCGAGTCATACAGATCCTCCGAAGAACTCGAAAGGACCCGCACACAAAGAGCCGGCGAGATCACCTAAAACGGCGGGTGCAGCCCGAAGGTACACCCGGAACGTCCATGTAGGCGAACAAAAGTCCCCTTTAGAGGTGACCAAGTGACAGCGACCCGGACTGGAGACTGTCAGAAAGGACACAGGGCCGACGGGTGCACCAAGGTACTCACATGACCCATGGCAGGTGCCTCCCCGGCCTACTTCCACACGGAACCGGCACACCACAAGCAGCAAATACACAACACCGTCTCTTCAGATGCCATCCATTCATACCACATCATAAAAAGAAAGAGCAGAGACAGAACCAAAACACTCACTCCCCCTGACTCACACAGCCACTTGCCGTCTCGGTCAGCGGCCAGCACCGCCGACCTCGATCGGTGAGAAGACAGATTAAACCACCGCTGAAAGGGTCGGAGGCTAACCTCCACACCCTTCATCAAACACAAGTCACAAAAACATAGCACTAGAAAAAGCCCAACACTCCCCGTGAGATCCCTCGGGAGTCAAGGGCCAAAACTAAGGGGGTAAGCTACCCCAATGAAAGGTGTAGTTGTTCTTGGTTCCTGTAACAATCCGAGGCCAAGTTCCCTACCGATACCTAAAGGCTCGGTCGGTTAAAGTGCGAGCGTTCACTCTCGCCCTGTCTCGGAGCTCACACTGGACTTGAAGGATAACCGTTGTCGGCGAGAAGCCCGAGTTAGCCGTCCGGAATGCAGAACCTTTTCCTCTCCATCCACATCGTATGACAGACCTCGGTGATAATCCTCCTCCAGACCTCCCTTCCCGCCACCGGGGCAGGATGTAGATAAAACACATTAGCCGGGTGAAACTGGAGGGCGTCAAGCCTTTTGTGCCAAGCCCAAGTCCAGATTCCCTGACAAACCTGGTGCGCCATGGGGCAGGCCCAAAAAGATGGAACCTGTCCTCAATGCCCGCACACGAAAGGCATCTATCAGAACAGATGCCACCCCACCGAACATGCCTACTCCTGGTTGGAAGGACATGGTGAGCCAACCGCCAACTAAAGTCCCTCTCCTTGCAGTCCACGCCCGTCAAGTGAATGCTCATCCAAGCCTCTCTCATACCAGAAGTTCCAAGGAACGTGGAAATCTTTGACGACGTGTTCCCTAGGCCTAGGGAGCAGGTCAATGTACATCTGCTGCGTGTTCTTCTCGGCGCGGTCAGCTTTCGCAAAGTCCTGCAGGCGACCTCCAAGCTAGTAAGACCTATGCATCCTCTCGCGCCGGGGGCCAACAAATCTGTGGCCGGGAACGTATTTGGACGAGTCGCACCTCGTGAAATAGGAGGCCAAAAGTTCACACTGGTGTTCGGCGACCAGGGCACCCTTCACACTCTTAAACTGGAGTGCACTGAGCCATGCCGGAAGGTGCTTGACTTCCAAACCCCCTCCGACCTGGGACATTATAGGACCGCCCGAGCCACTTCTTCGGTCTTCTTCCCGGCCCAAATGAAGCCAAAGACCGCTCTCTCCATCTGCTACATGAGACCCGGGTGGGGACTCAATTTCCCAGGCAACAGTGCATTTCGAAACCAGAAGCGCATTAGCTAAATTTTCCCGATTCACTCTTGAAATGCCCACGTCCTGCCACCGTTCTTGCTCCTTCTTCATCTCCGCCAGAACTTTACCCCAGGTGCTCACGTGGACGCCTTCCTTAGAAAACTGGATACCGAGTATCCGAACGGGCCCATCGGTCACAGCTAAACCTGTAACCGCAGATCTCTCCCATTCTCCCCAGAGCATAATACTCGAGTTCTCATTGAGACGGGCACCGGTCGCAATGCAGTACTCAGCGAAAGCATCTCGCATCTCATTCAAGCTCCTTTCCGAGTCGACGAAGAAGGAGACATCATTTGCGTAAGCAAGGTACTTCAACGACTCCCTCCTCCCCGGGACTGGAAAACCCCTAACATTATCCTTCTTGGCAACTCTTATCAAAAGGGTCTCCAAGACCAAAACAAACAAAAGGGGAGAGGGAGGACATCACTGCCTCACTACTCTTTGAACCTCAAAAAGGGGAGAGAGACGACCGGCAATAATGGCTCTCCTGGAGAGATCTCTGTACAACGCCCCAATCGCACTTCAGACAAATACTCCGAAGCCATGGGCTTCTAAAAATCTTCCGACAAACTCGTGCGATACCCTATCAAAAGCCTTGCTCTGGTCTGCCAAGAAGAGCCCCATCGTAATGCCCTTCTCGCCCAGGTAAGTGATAGCGTCTCGTATGCCCCTAGTATTCCATTGCATCCGGCGCCCCCGATACCACACGTCTGGTTAGCACCAATGAGATGAACGGCCACCTTAGGAAGCCTGCTATTGATGACCCTCGCAAGGACCTTATAGTCCACTGTGGAGAGAGGCACCGGTCTCCAACCACTTAACTCCCTCGACGGGGTGTCGGGGCTCTTGCACAGCAAAGTGATCATGCTCCTCCGCATGGTCCCCGGCATACGACCCACCTGCACAATCTCGTTGTACACTCCGGTAAGCCAGGGCGCTAACACATTAACAAACTTCTTGTAAAACTCCGACGAGAGCATAACAACCTGGAGACTTACCTAGCGAAAGGGCCTGAATAGCCACCCTTACCTCGGACACCGATAACTCCTTTTCGAGACTATCCAAGTCCTTGTCTGGAATCCTCGACGTACCCTCCAACGACATATCCATGACGGAAGGATCAATTTCCTCGCTGGAAAAGAGATCGCCGTAATACCTAGCAGCTTCCTGAAGGATCTGCTTATTGTCCCTCACCTCGGTACCATCAATATCAAGAACTTCCAGGTTCATCCTCTTCCGCTTCACCTCGAGCTTCCGGTAAATGTGATTAATATCCCGCTCCTGCTCAAAACTCCTAATAGCACCTTGAATTTCAAAGCCGATGCCTCTATAATAATCGGAAATCTCTTGCCTGATCTGGGTAATGATCCCGAGGTTACACCCGTCTTCATTACCCTTCAGAGCCGCGTTCAGGAAGTTCATCAGAAAAACCTGAGTCCTCCGCTTAGCTCTCGCCAACTCCTTACCCCGAGCAACCAAGGTGCTCTGGACCTCGTCCTTCGCCCTCTCCCAACCGCCGATCTCGTCATCGGTGGCCGTTTCTGCCCCGGCGTCCAAGATAGAACGAACACGCGACAGCGCTTCAACATCGTCTAACATTGACACGTTTAGGCGCCACGGTGTCGCTTTCCTCTCCCTCGGCGCCAGCTTACAGGCGTCCATCACGACAACGCTGTGATCAGAGACAAACAACGGCTGTGAGTTAGGGTTAAAAACCTCGGCTCCCATAACCCAGTCCATCTTTGAGACCAACAGCATGTCGATCCTAGAAGCCAAATGATTCCTGTGCGAGGTGAACCCCGGTTCCTGCGGGAACAGCTGCCTCCACACGTCCTTAAGTTGCTGGTTCTTAATCAGATCCGTAAGACCCCTTCTGTACGGCTCTGACAACCTGCACCTGTGAGTACTCAACCGATCGATATGGGTATCCACAACCGAGTTGAAATCCCCACCGACGACCAGAAAATCTTCGTTTCCTCTAAGGAAGAACGGCAGCTGGTCATAAAATCCGCTCCGGAGAGGACCCTCCACCGGAACATAAACACACACCATCTTAATGGACATCAAACCACTATTAACCGAAATAGCCACCACGCGACCGTCCCCATCAATCTGCATCTGCGTGATGCTACCTTCGTACTGCGGCTTGTTGACAATGGCCACCCCGGTGAAACCATCCGCACCAAGAAAAATACCTACAATTCAGCCCGGTGTTCCTACGGAACGCAAAAACCTATTCGGGCTTCTTATGGTGAGTTTGCTGCACCAGCGAAAAATCAACACCAGACTCCCTGAAGTAGCCCGCGAACCACTTCTGCTTTTCGACGGTGCGGAGACCGTAAACGTTCAACGTGCCAATACGCAGATCGGTGCCTTGATAGTTATGTGCCATACTTACCATAATCTGAAAAAGGAAGTAGTATGTTAGCAAAAAACACCACATAAAACAAACACCTATGTTCAAAAACAGAGGGAGAGGAACCCAACCAAAAAAGAAACTCACCTTTAAGATCTCGATCT
Organism: Macrothele yani; assembly: GCA_039090855.1. Classification (NCBI taxonomy): domain Eukaryota; kingdom Metazoa; phylum Arthropoda; class Arachnida; order Araneae; family Macrothelidae; genus Macrothele; species Macrothele yani. The sequence continues at coordinate 35,121,403 of CM077031.1, read as the reverse complement.
ACACTGATTCTCCGTCGTCGGCTTTTATGCCCGGTAACCGTTTGAACGACGTGCTCCATTCCGTCGAATCCCGACTTCGCCAATTTGGCAAGATCCTTCGCCGCGTCAACGTTGGCCTGGGTTAGCCGTCTTCCCTGACGCTTGAACTTAGCCCGCAGATCTTCGGTCATCTGCTCAGCCAACTGTTCTTCCTCAGAATCCCTGCAAACAAATCTATTGCCCCTAGTATCGGAGTGCTGCTTGACCTCCGAACTCACGTCGCCGGCAGGCGCGCACTCTTCTACAGAGTGCCGGCCTCCCGCGGCACTTCCGCCTCGTTAACACGGTGGCCGCCACTCGCAGAAGATTCGGTCACAAGCACCGCTTCACTGCGGTGTCCGAGGAGGCCAACGGAGTCCGAGGAGGGTCTCCGTTGGCGTCCGCAAGAGGAGTGGAGAAGCCGTCCCAGATTCCCCTTCGGTAGTCCAGGGCCGCTGCTGAACCTCCACAGCTCCGCTATGGGATGCAAGCTTCCTGCTAACTTGCAAGAGAGCAGGTGCACTCATTCCCGGCTCAATCTAACCATCGACGTCGTCGGAATGCCCCGGGAACGTATCCTGCACTGGATCCATCGCTGGCTCGGCTTCATCAAAACTCGGGATTTCATCAATTTCAGTCGTGTCGACTGCACCAAAACTCTCAACGTTGTTTTTTGAGGAGATGGGAGTGCAGATCTCCTCGACAATACAAACATAAACATCACGAACATTACATACACTAGTGACATCAATTTTTACCTTTTCAAAACCATTATCAACTTCTAGTTGGAAATCATTACCGTCGAAAAATTCCACATTCTCATCCACACCAGTCACGCAAATTTCTCCTTCCTTTTCAATTGACCAAACCTTCATTTTCTCACTATCTTTGCCCACCATTTTCACATCCTCGTCAATAATACTGACTCCATTTAACTGATTTGCCATTTGCTTAATATCCTCACTAGAGAATTTTCTTGACTTTTTGGTAACCGTAGTGTAACCGTCTCCAGTCTCTGGTGAACGAACCCTCTTATCCACCGTGAGTTGACCTGTGGAAAAAGAATTATCTTTATCATTTTTTGGAGAAACTTTCTCCGCCTCACCATTTTTTTCACTTACCTGCTCCGCATTCGAAATACCTTCGGCTTCCTCCTGGGCACTCCCCGAGCCACGAAGTTGGTGGGTTTCTACTACCTCGCCACTCGAGGAATTTTCCCCAGCTTCAGGAGCTTCCCTCACCTTCTCCGTGGCGTCAAAGCCTCTAAAATATCATCTTGGTTTACCTGGGATTGTCCGGCTCCGGCCATCTGGGCAAAAGTACGGACACCACATTCTGGTCTCTTGTGTTGTGGAGACTTGCACTTCCCGCAAAGATCTTTACTGTCCTTGATATTATGACCCAGAGCTCTGCAATTCTCGCAAGAGTATTTAGCACAGTCACCAGCAATGTGCCCCCGTGTCCACATCGCCGGCACACACGCACCTGCCCATTGTACACATTCATACATCTAAAATGGGAAACATACATGAAATTAGGAACGGCTTTGTCCATGTCAAGAGTGACAATTCTCGTTCCCGAGAAGGCTCCTGTCATGTATATTTCGGTCTCCTTTCTAACCTCATACTTTACATTAAGCACCCTTCCAAAATCATTGAAAACGGCTTTAACCGTTTCATTTGTTACCTGGCATGGGAGGTACTTGCAGAAGACAACTTTAATGTTTGTGTCTTCCTTAGAACAGTGAATCTCGGACGACTCGTGGTAGAGAGTTTTGCCCACAAGCTGCAAATAATAGTCAGTACGCTTCAAAACAATCCCAAATTTTCGCGGATTCGCTACCCGCACAAAATGAAAAAGCGGTTCAGCAGGTGAACTCAAGTGTTCCCAGATCGTTTTACTGACTTGGGAAGCAGTAGGACCCGTATGGGTAACAAGGACATAGTTTTCCTTCTCAGCGGAGGCCTTGCTCAAAGCCATTGTTTAGGACCAAATTCTGTCCTTTAACAAATAAAAAAATGCATAAAAAGTAGGAAAACAAGTTCTACTCAATGAAAATAATGTAAATGAACTTGTCTTCGTATACCATTCACTAGAAACAGAAAGAAAGGGACGTCATATTGTGCAGAAGCACGACGACCTCTCTGCATTACGAACTTTTGTTGCCCAGCAACACCAACACGCTTGTTTCCCCGCTCCCATGTATGAACATGGGATCGGTTCCACCGGTGTTTCACACACGCCCCGACACACACACCACGGTTCCACAAGCAAGGACACTCACACCCCCGACGCAACACCATACATACCGACGGCGGAGTCTCCTAGAACGACGGAGGGACAAGGCCCTTCGAAACGTGCATGTAGGAGGAAGTTCCTCTTTCGGAGGAGACCCAGTGACGTAGTCACCCAACGGATGACAACATCAGAGGAGGCAACGGCGGAGAGCAACAGGCTTCTCCAAAAACGAGGAAGCCTCCCCCTAAAGGCACACACACAGAACAGACACACACCAGACAACAACAAAAATTCTCCCCAAGGCACCCACTCAACCAAAACACGCACACAGGCAAAAAAAACAAATATAAAAATACACGCATACACACACACACACACACAAATATATAAAACACTCTCGCAAGCAAAACCCCCGAAGCACAGCACACAGAATGCGGAAACTGGGGGGTACGGAAACCGAAACTGGATCCAAACCGCAAAGCAGAAGAAGCTGAAACGAAACAAAAATCACCGATTCGACCGATCGGGGGTCCGGAAAACGGCGTCTCCGGAGCCCCTCACGCTCGATCCGAGAAGTTAGTAGAACACACAAACCATGTATCAACGAAACAAAACACCAAGAAAAAATTCAAAAGGATCCGGTAATGCAGGATTGCAAACCGAAACAAGGGGGTGGGAGGGGGTTAAGTTCTCCAGGGGAAGAAGTACTTTTCCCTAGTACCGGTAACAATCCAAGGCCAGAAGACCGACCGATACCTGAAGGCACGGTCCGAATACCTGAAGGCATGGTCCGAAAGGGTGTGGGCGTCAAGTTCAACCCTGTTCCGGATCTCGCACTTGACCTGCCAGGCAACTTTCATAAGGCTGAATCCCACATTACCGTGACTACAATAAAGAACTCTGTTCCTCTCTCTCGAGATTTTGTACGTCGTCTCCGTAATGATGAGTCTCCAGACATCCCTTCCCGCTTTGGGACCGGGATACTGGTAGAAAACATGCTGAGGGCGGCCGGCCCAATCCCAGACCAACCGCCAAACCTACACAGCCATAGGGCAACTAAAAAACAAGTGGTGTTTGTCTTTGATAAGATTGCAAGAAAGACACCTGTCAGTGACAGCACCACCCCATCTGCACTGCCGTTTCCTTGTAGGAAGGACATCATGCGCCTAACGTAACTTAAAGTCCCGTTTTTTGCAGTCAACCCCAGCAGCATGGACACACATCCACGCCTCCCTCTTATCGAAGTTAACAACATTGATCTCAATGATCTTCTCCCTGGGTCTAGGAAGGATATGAAAGTACATCTGCTTCAAGTTATTCCCGTTCCGGTTGGCCTCCGCAAGGGCCTGAAGGTGCCCACCAAGCTTGTAACACTTATGGGTAGTTTCCCTGCGGGGCTCAAAAAAACGATAGCCAGGCAAGAACTTGTCCGCGGATAATTCAGTCAAAAAAGACACATAGTTCTTACACGGATGAGAGGAGTTAAGAGCCCCTTTAGTACTATGAAACTGGAGTGCGCTGAACCAAGAAGAAAGGTGTTTAACCTCTAAACCGCCTTCCTCCCTGGGACAACAAAGTGCGACTCTGGCATTCGCCTCAACGGCCTTACCAGCCCAGATGAAGGCAAAAATCTCCCTCTCCAATAACCTCAAAAGACTCCGAGCGGGTGACTCAAGCTTTCCTGCAAAAGCACACTTTGACACCAAGAGGGCATTGGCCAACTTAGCACGATTAGTCATTGAAATGTGAAGCTTCTGCCACCTATCCCTCTCTTTCCGCATGTTAGAGAGGATGTCCCTCCAAGTTTTCTTATGAACACCGTCTCTATCGAAAAGGATACCCAGTATCCCAACGGGTCCATCGGTCACCTCCAGCCCATGAACGGCAGTGCAATCCCATCTTCCCCAAAGCAGTAGACTGGACTTATCCTCATTCAGCTTAGCAGCGGTGGCCCAACAGTACCCCGCGAAGACCTCCCGGACCTTACTCGGACTTCTTTCAGAGTCCACAAAGAAGGTGACATCATCAGCATACGCCAAGAACTTCATGGAGTACGCACAACTAGGCACAGGAACCCCTTTGATGTTTGAGTGCGCCAGAACCTTCCTCAGCATGGTCTCGATGACCAAAACAAACAACAATGGAGAGAGAGGGCAGCCTTGTCTCACTGCTCTTCCAACCTCAAAGAGGGGAGAAAGACGGCCAGAAACAATAACTCTCCCATTGAGGTCCCTATACAACGAGTCTACAGCCCTTCGGAATATTTCACCAAAGCCGTGAGCTTCCAGCAACTTTCTGATGAAATCGTGGGTGACCCGATCAAAAGCTTTGCTTTGATCCGCAGAAAACATTCCCAGCTTAAGATCTCTTTCGGTAACGTAAGTGACCAAGTCTCTTACGACCTGATGTTGTGAAACATTTGTCTCCCACGTATACGGCAGATCTGACCAACACCAACCAGCTTCTCTGCAACCAGCAACAGCCTAGCATTCATGATTTTTGCCATGATCTTGTAATCAATTGTAGACAGAGACACCGGTCTCCACCAATTAAGATCCCTGGCAGGATTCTCCGGGGTCTTACAAAGCAGAGTAACAATACTGGTTCTCACAGTTTCAGTCATGATTCCTCTATTCACAATGTGGTTGTAAATTCTACAAAGCCACGGAGCCAGAATATTGGAAAATTTCTTATAGAACTCGGCCGGCAAGCCATCAATACCAGGAGACTTGTTGAGCTTGAGATCCAGGATCGCAGTCTTGACCTCATTATCAGTAAACTCCCTTTCCACGAGATTCCTATCCTCCTGCGCAAGAACCGGCGTGCCTTCCAACCAGGCATCCATAACCTCAGAGGCCACAGCTTCCTTGCTGAACAACTCACCGTAATAGTCTGCGGCGGCCTTCAGAATGACGGGGAGATCCCTGACTTCCCTGTTGTCGATATCAAGACATTGGAGGTTCTCCCTAACTCTCTCAGCCTCCATCTTTCTGAAAATGTAGTTTATGTCACTCTCCTGCCGGAGCACTTCGAGGGAGCCTGTCAATTTGACCGCCGAACCCTCTTCCTAAAAAAAATGACTGATCCTACTTCTAACGTTATTAATCAGAGAGGAATTACAACCTCCTTCCTCTCCACGAATCGCCGCATTCAGGATATTCATCAAAATCATGTGACGATTCCTCCTTTCCATGACAGCCAGCCTACCTTTCTTCATAAGGTACTCCCTAATCTCTTTTTTAAGCCTCTCCCACACGCCGCACTCATCGTCCGTAATCGTGGCTATCCCAGCGCTCAAAATAGAACGAAGGTGCGCCAGCGTTTCTTCGTCTTCTAACATGGAGACGTTCATTCGCCAGGGGGTAGCATCCCTCTCTCTCGGAACCGGGACACAGACATTCATCATGACGGCCGAGTGGTCAGAAATGTACCTCAGAGGGGAGTTAGGACTGAAAATTTCAACTTTGTCAATCCAATCAATTTTGGAGACAAGAAACATATCAATGCGGGACGCACTGGTCCCTCTGTGCCAAGTGTAGCCTGGCTCTCTAGGGTTAAGAGTTCTCCAGACATCGTAAAGACCCTGAGTGTCCAGAATAGCTTTAATCACGTTCTCATAGGCTTCAGACCACCTACCATTGCCCGCCCTATCAAGGTGACTATCGATGACGGCATTAAAGTCTCCGCCGACAATCAAGACATCCTCCGAACTCCTAAAGAGAAACGGGAGCAGGTTGTAGAACGACCGTTGCATGTTTCCCTGGTTCGGAGCGTAAACACAAACAAGCTTCATGGACATACTACCGCTGTGAACGGTCAGAGCAATCAGCCAACCCTCCCCGTCCGTTTGAAATTGCGAAATATATCTCTCAAACTTCTCTCTAAAAACAATGGCAACACCCGTGAAGCCGGTACTGCCTAAAGAGTACTTAAGCCTGAGCCCGGAATTTCTTCTAAAGGCAAACAACTTGCCCAAGTCCGTATGATGAGTCCAGATTACTCTGGCGGAAGAACCCTTCAAGCTAACAATGTTTCTCCGTAGAGTTAAGGACTTGAACATTCAACGTACCAATCCTAATGTTGGTGCCGAGAAAATTGACCCTACTGGTATGCATACTTACTTTGGGCTGAAAGGGAAAAGTGGAGATTAAACAAAGACAAAAATAAACAAGAGTCATGAAAACTTGGAAACGGAGGGAGAGGAAAAGAAACCACATTACCTGTCAAATTTCACCCTCTTTGCTGCACCGCGATCCATTTTCTCAGCGGTAAAACTTTGGCCGTTTGCCGTCGGAACGACGTGACCTGTGCCGTGCAACATCACAACGGACGCCGCGGCAAGCTCGTTGACAGCCTTAAAATTAGCTGCCGTGAATTCTTTGCCAGAGTTTTTAAACTTACTCTGGTACTGGTGCAGTAAGTTAGCCCGAAAAGGGTCCACATCTTCATCATCTCCCGTCACAGGCTCCGTAGAAGCCCAGAACTTGCCACTTATTGCCTCAGTACCAGAGTGCTGGCGAACCTGCACACCACCAACACCGACAGCCCGGACTCCATCAAGCGGAGCCCATTTTGTCCCGGCAGTCTCCGGCATCGCTTCCGAGTCAGCGGCGACGTGGCTGCCGCTCGTGGTCGTAGCGCGTCTAAGCGCAAGTGCGCCTCCGGGATCCCCGACGTGCTCTGATAGCCCATCGGATGGTGGAATAAGGTATGCAGCTTCTCTTTCGGAAAGACGCACGCCCTGACCATCCACAGCCGCGGAGGAAGACCGCTGCCCCCTTGCGTTGGCCAGGAGAGCAGGTGCCCTCATATCCGTCCCTTCCCATTGCCCGGTGTCGTTGGGAATATCCGGAAATAAATCATGCACTGGGTCAGTGGAAACCAAATTCTACTTCTTCGCACCAAAACATTGGACTTCAGATTTTTCACGGTTCGTGGCAGCACCAAAACACTCAATAACACTATTATCACAATCATTATCAACAGCATTACTACAATTATCAGCTAAATCATTAAAAATATCAATATCACTGTCATCATTACATTCTATATCATCTTTAGATCTTTCACTAATAGCAATTCCATCCTCAATACTCTCACTAAGATCAGAATCATACTTACTGCCCTCCGTACCATCAGCACTGGAGGTCTCCCCTTCTTCGCTGGACATCTCACTACCTCCAGACTCGGTTCGAGCACTACTGGGAGTCTGAAGGCCCTTAGGAATGGTTTAACTAGGAATATCAACCTCCATATTCTTATCATCTGTATCGTCACAATTTTCAGTCATCTCACTACCCTCCACAATACTCACACTTCCGGGGATAGACTGAAGAACCCGAACCTCTTCAGGAGTCAAATTCTTGACTTTTTAATAACCTTCGTAAAACCATCCTCATCCGAACTCGAAGAAGACAGACCCCGCTTCCCATCTTCACCGATAGGAACGGTTTCTCTTTTCTTCGCTGTAAAAGAAACACTCTGTTTAGTATCCTTACCTGTATTGTTGCCTTTCTTAGGTACAACACTTACCTGTTGTTTCTCCAGAGCTTCTTGTGCTTGCACCGAGCTGAGAATTTGGTGGACCCCTTTTGTTTTGCTCGCGACCTCAGCCTCGCCAACACTTCCTGAGCCCCCCTCCTCCTCAGCTTGGCAAGCCTCCATTTCGTCATCACGCTTGGTTTGTTCGCCCCTCCAAGCATCTGCGCAAAGGACCTCTGACTGGAGGCCTTCCTCTGGTGGTGCGGAGATTTGCAATTTCCACACACCTCCTTGCAATCTTCAGCTGAGTGCCCTAAAATATGGCAATTGCTACAAGTGAACTTTTCACAGTCCACAGCAATGTGTCCAGCGTGGCTGCAGCGTCTACACACCCGAATCTGGCCCCTGTAAATGTTCATGCAACGCTGACCGTTCACTTGCATAAAGTTAGGAATAGGTTCCTTCATATCAATGGAAATTACACGGGTACCTGACAACGCCCCTTTCATGTGGGGGCATTCTCCTTCCTCACTTCAAACTTGACGGTCCTCACCTTACCAAATTTCGAAAAAGCAGTAGCAACTTCGGCATGGGCCGCAATGCAGATATTTACAAAAAACTAACTTCACATTAGTCTGGGCGTTAGTGCACTTCATCAAAGTATTGTTGCACTCAACCTCACAATCAATAAGCTTGTAATAATGCTCCCTCTATCAAGCACCACTTCTAGTTTGTTTTTATTTGCCTCTTGGATCAGGGCAAAAACTGGAGTCGAAGGAGACCCTAAATGTTTATACAGGGCTAAACAAACGTCTGTAGCAGAAATACCCTTATGGGTGACAACAATAGCGTTAGCCCTATCGGGCTCAGTCTTAGCAGCCATCGTGGAAGAGGACAAAAGCCCGACCCCTCCAGAAGCTCACATAACAGAAAAAGTTTATAAAACACAAACCCTCGCTAAAGAAAAATAAGCAAAAAGTACTTACCTATTCTCCTAAGCGTGTTAAACCAAACGAATAGGCACAAGCACACACACAACACTTAGCCGCAAAGAAAGGCACGTGGTCGCAAAAACAAATGCACGTGGCCACAGAACTAATGCACGTGGTCGTTAATCAAAAGCGGTATAGAGTTATTCAAAAATACCGACTCCGGAACTTCCTGACTGGTGGCGGACCAAAGTTCTCCGAAATTTGAAATAAGAAAATTAAAAAAAAAAAAAAAGAAATTTTTTTTTATAGAAGTCTACCAGGTAATTGCCAATATAGCGAACAAACAATGTAAAAAACCCCGCGGAATCGATAAACGATCCGAAGATAACTTGCAGAAAACAAGACACAGTGATCTGCCACACCCACCCGGTTGGGCGGCATGTCACGCGTCCCTCCTCCCGAACAGACGTTCGGAGCTTAACCTGCAAGACGAAGAGCAACTAATGTTGAAAAAAATAAATGGCAGCTACATGCCATTCTCTTCCTGCTCCAGCAAAATGAACGAACACCTGAGGATTTAGTTACCGGAGTGTTCCCAGTAACGAAAAATACCTAATATTTTGGTGAATTATGTGTTACAAAGAAATACTTACATTGAATACAATCTAATATTAAATTTATTGAATAAAATATTGTAATTATATCAGGTGCCCTAATCATACCCTTTTATACACTTTTATTCTCAGGGAAAATTATATTACTTCTTGTTTAATAAGTGTTTCTTTCCTTTGTTAATGAAATTGCCTTGATATTTAAAAAAAAGTTTCCATACTCATTTCAAGAATTTCAAATTATCATTACAAAACCGTGCAAAGTATTTCAATTTGTGAACCTGTCGTCAATGAGTGCTAAGTGTCTTTGAATGAGTGTTAAGCATCATCTTCTGCGATAGATGGCGCAAAAAATCACTCCTTGGGCGTGGCTTATACGCTTTGAGTGACAGCCTCAGGAGTTTACGTCAGCGAATCACTGTAATCCGAATGGGAGCGGTCTCCCATTGTCTTCAGAGGAATTCATCAATCGGATATTTCATCGTAGAGCAAATTTTTCGGATTTTAGACCTTAGACCAAAGAATAGAAACGCTTCGTTGCTTAGACCATGGAATTAGGAAATAAGAGGCCCTACCCATTGGACTGATGCTATCTAACGTGACGGTCCTCTCCGGTACTTAGATGTTTACGAAACTATAACAGTTTAAACTATGCTATTTCCAAGTATTTGAAATTGATATTTCCGATGGTAAAAAAAGGTATTTGTACTGAGTAAATAGAACAAGATCTGTAAACTCAATGTTATGTTTTTTTTATTTATTAATTTTCTTTTTTTTGGTGGGGAGTGTTTTTCGAGGGCAAGTGATTCAATTCTTTGACTCTATTAGTGAAAGACAAATGCAGTGAAACTTTGTTTAGCAACTCGATTTTAAGCTATTTTGATGGCTAAATGAAAACGGAAATTCCGTTTTAATTTTGTCACTTGCACTGGAAAGACACCCAACCAAAAATAGTTCATAGATAAGACGTTACTTGCACTGGAAAGAACACCCTCCCCACGAAGTTAATAAATAAGACAACCTCGTTGCATTGAGTTTACAGATCGTGTTCTATTTATTCAGCAGAAATACGTTTTTCTTCTCTTTCTTTAATTTATACCTCATGCCCGACTCTAACAAAAGGCCGACGCATGAGGGACTGTTAAGGAATCTATTAATCTTTTACCTAATTTTTCCATTCAGAAACTCATTCATTTATTCTCTTAGTAAACTAAGATGTGTAATAGATACTTTCTTTTAACTTTTTAAATTTTATTTAACTTCAAGTAAGGATCCTTTAAAAATGCCATTTTTACTTCCCTCCACGCAGACCATACAACCGACTGGGAGGGCGGGAGCCTGCAGAAGAGTTTCCGCTTGCAACAGGAAGGATACAATTTATTTAGAAATCACCTTTTAGAACACTCTACATATACTTAGTAAGAGGTTCATGATAAAGGAATTTAAAATTAAAAAATTAGACTACACAAAATAAATTTTTTAATTATGAAAAAGTAGTGCAACACGATAGTATAGGAAATACGAAAAGATGAAGATGAAAAACCATAAATTAATTCAAATTTTTTATTTTATTAGTGCCAAGTGCTTTATTTTCAATTTCTGATGTTCCGTAATGATTCAATAATTCACTGACAGCATTATAATATTATTCAGTAAATTATTACAATCTTTTATATATAGGCGAATTCGAATTTATAATAATAATTTTACTTTTCCAATAAAATACTAAAAAAATCGAATATGTTTTAGTTTTTATTTGATACATTTATAATTTTCAGTTTTATTTGTTTCACATTCACAAATATTGTTTTATTACTATCCCTACTATTTACCCTCGTTACAAAGTCGCAACATACATATCTAGAGCATCCAAGTTAATCAAAGTTTTTTCTGAATATGTTAGATGCGAAAAGTGGTTTTTTTTTACATTGTTTGTCCCTACAGTGTGCCATAAGTCGTAGCATTACCTTAGGAAATCAAAGTTTAAAAGTAATAAAACTTAGTTTAAACACCCACCAACAGGGTGTTAAGTTTTATATTTTTAAACAAAAAAAAGTATCAATCCAATTGCTATAAATAAACAAAGACATCGCTCTTTCCACGTTTTAGTACACACAGCAACCGAAAAATTGTTATTTGGCCACTGCCAAATAACAATTTACGGTCTTCCTCATAGCCCACTGTAAAGATGAGGACCTGAAACGAACGGTCATGTGAGCAACTTAATCTGAATTTTCAGCTTATTATTTGTAATAAAATACCAATCTACCTCTCTCCCCAGCCCGGATTTTCTTTGTGAACTTGTACTAGTGTTTTCTTGGGTCAGAGCTGGTGGGTGAGGTAGATGCCCCTCAATCTCCCCCTCTCTGGAATTTTTTATCAGATTTAAGAATTTAATTTTTCAAAAAGAAATTTTTAGTACAAACGTTAGTATTTGGTGGTAAATTACACCAGCGACAAAGAACATATGTTATTTTATTGGAAAATCTGTAGAATACCATGGCTCAGCATGATGTTAAAACTCAATATAAAATGTCAAACAGAGTTCATCGCTCTTTCCACGCTTATAAAAGAGTCACGGAAAAATTCTGATTGGCCGTAACTGGGAATTAAACCCAGGTCTTCCACTTACGCGCCGGACATGCTTCCACTGCACCACAGCGGCCTCGAATTCCTCCAGACTCATACACGACTAACTGCCAAGCCACTTGACAGATTGCTTCTGGCTTGGCAGTTAGTCGTGTATGAGTCTGGAGGAATTCGAGGCCGCTATGGTGCAGTGGAAGCATGTCCGGCGCGTATGTGGAAGACCTGGGTTTAATTCCCGGTGGCGGCCAATGAGAATTTTTCCGTGACTCACTTATAAACGGGGAAAGAGCGGTGACCTCTGTTTGATGTTCCTGGTCCACGTCAAATGTCTGTATTAATTCGTTACACATATTATCGGAAGAGTTTTTGCAGTCAGATGTTTAGAAGTAATGATATTGGACAATCCCAGGCCCACTTAACGTGCTGCGTTACAACCAGACTTGAAGCAAACTTAGGTGCAATGATCATTTTATTTGTACTTCAAAGTATCTTCAAAATTTTCATTTGTGCTTATCTGAAGTGAGAAAATTATATTTATATAGCGAATGAATAATTAACACAGACAAGTGACGTGGATTAGGAACATCAAACAGAAGACATCGCTCTTTCCACATTTATAAGTGAGTAACGGAAAAATTCTGATAGTCCGCCACCGGGAATCGAACCCAGATCTTCCAGTTACGCGCCGGATATGCTACAACTGCACCACAGCGGCCTCGAATTCCTCCAGACTCACACACGCTAACTGCCAAGCCAATTTGGCAGGTTGCCTCTTAGAGCCCCGCACAATGCTGGGAATTCACCAAAGGTGGTAAGCAGCAACTGAAAAAATAATTAGAAGGCGAATGAATAATTAATACAGACATTTGACGTGGACCAGGAACATTAAATAGAGGTCATCGCTCTTCCCCGTTTATAAGTGAGTCACGGAAAAATTCTCATTAGCCGCCACCGGAAATTGAACCCAGGGTCTTCCAGTTACGCGCCGGATATGCTTCCACTGCACCACAGCGGCGTCGAATTCCTCCAGACTCGCATACGACTAACTGCCGAACCAGAAGCAACCTGCCAAGTGACTTGGCAGTTAGTCGTATGTGAGTCTGGAGGAATTCAAGGCCGCTGTGGTGCCGTGGTAGCATGTCCGGCGGGTAACTGAAAGACCTTGGGTTCTATTCTCGGTGGCGGCCGATGAGAATTTTTCCGTGACTCACTTATAAACGTGGAAAGAGCGATGACTTCTGTTTGACATTTTATATTGAGTTTTAACATCATGCTGAGCCATGGTATTCTACAGATTTTCCAATAAAATAATATAGATTCTTTGTCGCTGGTGTAATTTACCACCAAATACTAACGTTTGTACTAAAAATTTCTGATTGGAAAAATTAAATTCTTAAATCTGATAAATTCCGGGTACAACTTCCTATACCAGGCCTTGATTATCACTTTCCTGAAATTTTTATGCATATTCTTTCCCGTATGCACTCCACTGTACCACCAAATTCAGCGTTTCGGCACAATATCTCGTGGGAACATTTTTCATTTCAAAATCTGGGAAATGTAAAATAACTTTACACTATAGCTTCCTTTCTGAAAATAAAAAACACTGGTACAATAATCAAAGGTGGCATCTAAGTTTGCCTCAAGTCAAGTCGATAAGTACAAAGGTCAAATTTGGTGACACATTGGACTGCAAGTGATAAAAAGTTGTGTACAGATTTCTGGGGCGACAAATCACTGGAGGGCAATTTTGAAGTCCAGTAACTCATGGCATTAACCCCAGAGTTATTGCATTTCAAAATTGAATAAAAACAGAAAATTTGAGTGCAACCTTTCAATTTCTTTGTAAATTATTAGCAGTACTATGAGTAGTAAAATAACTCTCTTGGTCAATAAATGACAATAGCAAACAAATTTGACACTATCGAAATATGGAAATTTACAAAACAAATATTACATGTCATATGGATTTATTTGGTACTGCAATGAAATTTGGGAACATCAAAAAGTAACCAGACGTATGAAGCATGTTCTCCGTCAGGATCTGGGGACAAGCCAGGCATTGATCCTTTGGATTTTATGGTTAGGCGGATGATATTATTAGTAAAAAAGAAAAATTTGTTAAATATCAGATCTCTTTAGAAATTTTATTAATCTTCTTTCACACAAACTCATTTTTACTTCGTACATTGTGAGCATTCATATACAAATTGAAAAAACAAAGTTCAAATTCTTTATTAGCACAAATACATAAATCAGCGGAACAAACATCTCATATGAAACAAGAAGGATACAGACAGCTGACAATTCAATACAAAATCTGCAAAATCAGTTGAGAAAGAATGACTTCTATGTGGACATATATTGGATGGCACACTTCATCAAGAAGCATGCAGAGAGCTAATAATTCAGTACAAATACTACAATATCAGTAGAGAATGGACGAAAACATTATAAATATAGGATGGCACAGTACAATAAATACAAGAGCGTACGAGAAGGCGATAATACAACAAGAAGGATGCGGACAACTAATAATTGGATGCAAACACAACAATATCAGTACAGAATGGACGAAAACATTATAAATATAGGATGGCACAGTACAATAAATACAAGAGCGTACGAGAAAACGATAATACAAAAAGAAGAATGCGGACAGCTAATAATTGGATGCAAACACTACAATATCAATACAGAATGGACAAAAACATTATAAATATAGGGTGGCACAGTACAATAAATACAAGAGCGTACGAGAAGACGTTAATACAACCAGAAGGATGAGGACAGCTAATAATTCGATGCAAACACTACAATATCAGTACAGAATGGACGAAAACATTATAAATATGGGATGGCACAGTATAATAAATACAAGAGCGTACGAAAAGGCGATAATACAACAAGAAGGATGCAGACAGCTAATAATTCAATGCAAATACTGCAATATCTGTAGAGAAAAGATGGCGACTCTATAGATATTGAATGGCATAGCACAATAAATACGACAGTGTATAGGAGATAATACAACTGCCGGATGGAAAAAGCAAATATGTATGAAAAAGAGAAAGAAACTGCAGTTACATCTGAGATAGAAAACACGTTGAAAAAACCTTCCATAATATTAAACAAAATGCACTGCCGCCTGCAATTACGGCCAAAGTATAAACGGAACATTTCGGAAGTGTAAATCGGTGAACAGCAAAATCACATTTTAAACCCCGTACGTTATGTCAAATTCGAAGCACTAATTGAAGAAACCTAGTCAAAATCTTTCTGTAAAGATAGTTTTTACCCATATATATTGTGTAGTAACACAATGGGTGCCGCGATATGAAACGCAAACAAACCTTGGAACAACTGGGGTGGAAGGACCAGCTTTGGAAATATAACGTAGTAAACAGAATCACACGCGCTGTGTCAAATTCGAAGCAATGGTTGAAGAAACGTAGTTACAATCTTCCCGTAAAGATATCATGGAATTATTTATAGTGCCTGGTAACACGCGGAGAGCCGCGTTCTAAAACGTTAACATACCCGCCTGCTATAGCTGCATAAGGATTCACGTTGACTTTAGAAGTGCATCCCAAAGTGCTTCGGCGTAACCTATTACGATCGCCGCTAATATTCCCCCGTAGGTGCCCTCCAGTATAAGTTTACAGTTATAAGACTGCCTCGATAAAGCCACCCGTATGTGTGTGAAAGTTTGGGTCAGCAAACGGGAAGATCAGTGTTTTAAAAAGTAAATAAATTGATCTAAAATCATCAAATTAGAGTTTCAAAAAGAAGGAGTGGGTGATTCCGCGACAGACAATATCACCTTGTACGGCTAACCCCACGTGACCATACAAATTTTCTAGTCCATACGTTCCGTAATTTCCTGTGACAGATACGGTAATAGATAACGCTTGCCTGCCCACTGCTCAACTTGTCGACGATTTTCTGCAGAGCGAGGATATACGGCATGCGGCGCTCATCCAAATCATGGGCAAGGTGTTGAAAGACCGAAATATGCTGCGTAATATTATTTCATCGGAGAAATATTCATGGTACGATCGTGGTGAAATATAGTCCCCCGCTAAGTGTACCTAAATTTCTGTATGGGTTCTGTTATTGTTAACTGAAGAATAATGGTAAGCTCAATATGTTTAAGTAATAAAACATTTTTTACCCTCTTACTTTTTTTCTCCCGTTTTTGTCATCCCAATGTCCCGTTTTTGTCTCAAGGAAATATGGTCATCCTAAGATTGTATCCATTTACTGAGAGAACTAATTGAAAGAATGAGGGAATGTGAATACCCATTATGCATGGTTTTTATAGATTATGAAAAGGCCTTTGATTCCGTGAAACCATCAGCAGTTACAAAGGCTTTGAAATCCTCCGGTATTGAAGATGCTTACATTAGCATCATAAATAACATCTATGGAAATGGAAATGCAACTGCAAAGGTTTGGCTATTCTAGGATACGTCTGAAAACTGAAAAACGATGAGTCACAATTAATCTGAATATACGGAACGTGTATCCCCTATCTGAATGACATACGAACTAACTGGTAAAAAAAAAAAAAAAAAAAGGTGGGTTTCCAAAATGTTTGCGTGTACCCTATAGCGAAAATAAGCTACAGTAGTTCTTTTTTTAAAAAAAAAGAGCAAGAGTTAATAATATCGTACCAAAGCCCTGCATGAAACGTACCTAGAACGATGTACAAATAATAAAAGACCTCTTCAAAAAAATTTCAAATTTACGCGTGGGAATAGCGAAGTGAACAATGGGGTCCGAACTAACATAAAGGTTCATAGGCAGTTACAATTTAGCCAAAGTCGCCTAATTGCAACTATCCTAAAGCAAGTGCTGGGAAGTAGCGAGCTACTATTAGCAACGTTACAGTAGTGCGCTACTTTTATTGTAGTTTGTAGTGTAGCGTAACTACAAAAATAAAAAAGTAGTTTTCTTTGTAACGCTCTACAAAAATCAAGCAGCTGTATCGAAATTTCGGGCCACATTTTTTCCCTACTTTTACGAGCAACAAATTTTACTGACAGAAGGAATCGTTTGACGAATTCAGCTTGACCTTCGGAAGAACAAATGTTGTCCAACAGGATGCATGACCTTTACAATGCCAAGTCATAGGTCACAATCGTAAGTGGAGCATAAAAAGAGATGACCAGGGCTGAGAGACATCTCCGAGGGGTAGGATTAGGAACAGTCATAAAACAGGGAACCCTCTCAGTAAGCAATCAATGTGAATGTTCGACCCTGTTGTAAGGCCATTCTTTCAGAGAATGCGTAAATGTTCCATTTGCATTTCAGTTGTAAAAGTTGGCGCAATCGTTTTGGCTTACCATCTTTGAACTTACCTTCAAGTTAAATTTTTCACGATGCTTTAGCTAAGAATGAATGCTGAAACGTAACTTCTTTGGGCAGTTTCTTATAATTGTTGTAAATTAAAAAGCGAAAAAGCAAAAGGAAATTGTACTACTGTGCACGCTTGTGGTAAAGGAGGCGGGTGTAGGAGAACTGGCCACAAAAATTTTAAGGGGTCGTTTAAAAATTGCGTTTTTGACCACAACCCCCAGAGGTTGGTTATCTGAGTCATATAAAGTTTCCGTAATTTCGTCTTTTCTTAATTGCGATAATTAATGTAATTTTTTAGAAAAAATGTTTATGACGTACATTTCAACAGAAGATTCCAGGGTTTTCAAACTACAAGTCTGCAAATTACCTGAGCGCATGTGCTGACTCAGGAAACTAAGGGGGGGGCAAAAGTGTAAAATATAAAAATCATTTCTCGTCCGATCGGAAAATTTTCAGCATTTATAAGCTTCAACTCGGCAAATTTTCTGACGGCATGTGCCTACTCAGCATACTGTCGGAGGAGGGGAGGGGTACACAAAAACTGTAAGATATGAAACATTTCTCGTCTGATCCGGAGATTTTCAGCATTTATAAGCTACGTACAACTCGACACATTATCTGAGGGCATGTGCCTAATATGAAAATCTCTCGGGGGGGGGGGGGGGGATACCAAAACTGTATGATATGAAGAATTACTCGTCCGATCCGAAGATTTTCAGCATTTACAAGCTACGTACAACTCGACACATTATCTGAGGGCATGTGCCTAAATATGCAAACCCTTCGGAGGGGGGGGTGCTTATACCAATGCTGTAAGATATGAAGATTTACTCGTCCGATCCGAAGATTTTCAGCATTTACAAGCTACCCTCTCCCCGCCGCCCCCTGACAGGTTTCCTGAGTAGGCACATGCCTTCAGACAAAGTGTCGATTTGTAGCTGCTAAATGCTGAGATTCTCCAGATCGGACGAAATAGTTCATATTTTACACTTTTGGTATTCCCACCCCCACCCCAGACAGGTTTACTGAGTAGACACATGCCTTCAGATAATGTGTCGAGTTGTAGCTGCTAAATGCTGAAAATCTCCCGATCGGACGAGAAATTCCATTTTGTATGCCCCCCCCCCCACTCACACACTGGTTTGCTGAGTAGGCACATACCCTCAAAAAATGTGTCCAGTGGTAAGTGCCAAAATTCTGTGCCGATCGGACGAGGAATTTTTCATATTTTACACTTTTGGTATTAACCCCCCCCCTCGCCGACAGGTTTCCAGAGAGTGCACATGCGCTGAGAAAATTTGTCGAGTTGCAGCTTGTAAATGCTGAAGATCTCCCGATCGGAGGAGAAATGAGAAATTCTTGATATTTTACGCTTTTGGTACCCCCCCCCCGACTAGTTTTCTGAGGCAGCAGATGCTCTCAGAGAAATCGATGACTTGTTGTAGCTTGTAATGGCTGAAAATTTCCCAATCGGACCAGAAATTCTTTATATTTCATATTTTAGGTTTTAAGCACCCCCCTTCCCCCCCCCCGACAAGTTTCCTGGGTTTGCTCATACTCGCAGAGAATTTGTTTAGCTATAGTTTATAGAAAAATATCGTAAATAAGAAATTACGGACATTTTATGTGTGTCAGATAACCAATTTGCGTTCTGGGGCTACGGAGCAGCCCAGAACGCAATTTTTATACGGCCCCTTAAAATTTTTGTGGCCAGTTCTCCGGTGGCCAGTTCTCCGCTTAGTCTTAGCTCCGAAAATCATGGAAATGTCCAAATTTCTTACTGAAAATGAAATATTAGGAAAAAAAAATATGAGCAATAGTTGCTCAAGTAGTGGGGAATATAGCCACACGAAATTTGTTTATGCAGAACAATTTTATGGCACTGAAATTGCAATGTGTCCAGTTCTCCGGTGGCCACTTCTCCGTACCCGAAAGTGGGCAAAAAGGCTTTCGGCTTCAAAATCATGACATCGAACTTTAAAACTTCATTTCCAAGCTACTGCTTCACAATTTTTCTTTCTAGTATGTGTATGCACATATTATTTATTTTCATGCATGCATGAGCTTTTACTTTTAATTTCTTTGTTTAATAATTTACTTGGGGTCCTTAATAACATATCTGAGTATTTATTATTCACTACCAAAGGAACCTATGTGTTCCTAATTAACTACGTATTACAGCATTCACTACACATTGATACATCACCCTCCCCCAAGTTTCTAAGAGCGCAGACAAGTGTTAAAGGTAATGGATTTGCTCGCAATTTCTATGCTTCATGTTGTGTTTAGTGGCAGACTATGTATGCCCTTCCCCCTCCCCCAGATTTGGTGAAGTCTGTAAAAGGGATACGAGGTACTTGATTTGGAGGGCTCTACCCCCAACTTCCGTAATTTTATATTCTGATCCGATCTTGAGTATAGGATTTTAAGAAGGCAGTGTCTGACCGCAGGTCTTAAACAACCCTTAGAAATAGGAAGCTAGGAGATTTGGGCTATAGTGCCCGATAGGAAAGTGACACGGAAGCGAGGTAGAAAGGGGGAGGAAGATGCCCTTATTTATTACCGGGGGGCCAGTACCCGGGGTCCGACTGCTTAACGTGCCCATCCGACGCACGACAATATTTAGGGATCGAACCCGAGGTCTTCTCCGTGGCAGTCAAGAACGTTGACCACTAGGCTACCCACGGCCCTCAATTTTATATTCTGGACCTCTAGAGTCGGTCAGTGTATCCTCGATATTTTTAAGAGCCCTGAAAAGCTCTTAGAAACTGGGTGGGGAGGAAGTTCTGCTTCTTGATTTGGAAGGCTCTACTTCCCGTAATTTCATATTATGGACATCTAGAGTCGGTCAGTGTATCCTCGATGTTACCCATGAAGAGCTCTTAGAAACTGGGGGGGGATTCATCCCATCCTCCTGAAAATTCGTGTTCGTGTACAGAATCATTATATAAAGCACGATACTAATTTTTATTTAACATTTTGGGGGTAACCCCTCCCCAAAGCTCACGGACTTCGCGGACGCTTCAAGGAGAACACCCAGGATACACTGACAGTCTCCAACTGCCCAGAATATAATATTACGGAAGTTGGGGGTAGGGGTACCCCCTAAACCAAGTGTACCCGGCAATTTATTTCTTTAATTCTCACTTGAACACCCAGGATACACTGACAGTCTCCAACGGCCCAGAATATAATATTACGGAAGTTGGGGGTAGGGGTACCCCTAAACTAAGTGTACCCGGCAATTTATTTCTTCAAATTAAAGTAGGCCTTCAATTCTCGCTTGGCTTACGTAGAACGTTTTCTCGAAATTCATTAGGTGTTCCCAATTCAGTTCTCAATATAGGCCCAGAAACGGCCATCTTAATAGCCACCCCCCTCCTGAACTTTTGTGGCCAAGTTGCTGAAAGATGTGTGGCAGGGTTGCCGGTAAATTGCCACACGTCAGTTGTTCTGCCACACATCGTTGTTCTGGGGGTATTGCCACATATCGTTTGTTCTGGGTGTGTTTTTACCGCTTTTTAGTTTTCAGGGGTATTTTGTCCGGGGGCACTCTTGCCGTTTACCATCATGTTCAATACGCAGCCCCGGGGGCGGAGTGGTCTAAACGATGGTTTCTGATCATTCGTCCGAAAGGGGTGTGGGTTCGAATCCCGGTGAGGCATGGATGTTGTGGATGTTGTGTTTGCCTTACGGTCTTGGCTCTCTCTTCCCTATTAGGGACGGGTGACTGCTTATAGCTCCCTGAATTTGCTCATGGTGGTCGTTAAACCTATAAAAAAAAATCGCTCAACAGACTTAGAACTCATACTGAAATGTAGTGTCATTCAAATGTTTCTGCTCCTCATGTTTCCTTCATGAACATTTTATCGGTATAAAGCCAAACTTTAGATTTAGAAAATTTATTTAATTGAAAATACAGTTTTAAGTAACATTCTGAAAAGTAAAAAAAAAAAAAAAAGCTTAATGTAATAAAAGTATGCATTATACAGTATATACATATGTAATCAGCGTGAACCATTTTCAGTTCATTGCTGGGGAAGGTCTTCCCAAGTCCCCTGCAGGACTTTCTGCCCTTAGACATTCTTTTCAATTCCATCCACCCATTTCCCACGTGGATAGATGACGTACAGCAAGTGTGATTTTTACCTCCCGCCTATCCATTTGTTGGGGTACAAGCGCAATACCAATGCATCAGCAGGCCAAATCTTTCTTCAGTATTTTTTTTTTTCATTTTCATTTTTCAAAAGCATCCCTGCTTGCGAGGTTAATGTGCATCTCTAAAAGACAATGTATTCTATTTGTATCCGTTTCCAATATCAGGTTCAAAAGTTTTCTTTTTTTGCTTTTTTCTTGATTTTCATTTAGTAGCACTAGTCTCGAAGATTTTTCAAGTTCCTTCTATCTTCCAGCTTTCAGTAACGACTTTTTTTCTTTTCTTTTTTTAATGCAAATAACATACTTATTGCATCGACAATTTTTCCTACGTTTCAGCAAAGCTGCCAAAACTGAATCCACCTATATAACATTAATGTTGCTCCAAATTTGCGTTCATCACAGCTATTGATTTCTTTTATTTCATTAAATTCCGTTCAGGAGAAATATTCGTAATTTATGATCAAATTTCAAAAAAATTACATGATACATATGTTCAATATGTTGGTCTGAAAGTAATTTAATTTTGCAACCCATGCCATGTATAATACATCACGTAACATAAATAAGTCATTGAAAATCTTACAGGCTCACATAAATCAGTTCAAAGCTTAAAGGCTCTTAACTTCAACTGATTTACATCGAAAAAAAACAGTAGTGCTTCAGTGGAACGCCTGTTTTGTAACGATTTTGATATTCTCATGAGATCATTCCTCACCGATGAAAGTTTTAAAATGCAATTGTTGGATTGCAGATTAACATATTGCAGTATATCTTCTAATTATACGTCACGTCACTGTATAAATGTAAGTACTACACGTCGTATAAATTTTTACTGGCATATCTTGACAATGATAAACTGAACCGCAATTACTAAAACTGCTGAATATGAGCATTGGAATGTACGTTTAATCACACTGCGACAGCTCTACTTATTTACTACGACCAGCATATGAAAATTCCAATTCATAAATACATTCAAGTGTGTTTTTATTCACAAAGTTTTTTTAAAGTACTTTTAAAAAGTAGTTGTAGTGAAACTACTTTTATAAGATGTAGTTGTAGCGAAACTAGTTTTCAGGAAAAGCAGTTTCATTTGTAGCGAACTACTTTTTTAAAATTGTGACTGTAGTTGTAGCTAACTACTTTTCAAAAGCAGTTTCCCCAGCAGTGCCTAAAACAGACAATAGACGTATGACAAAAAATAGAGAGGGGGCGTAAATGTCGATCTCACATTTCTGGCCCCTGGCAACCTTTACAGCAGTGTATCATACAGTATTTCTTTCCGGAATACATCGGAGGAGGGGGCTCCCGGAAACGACCATTCCCCCACCCCCGGAGACATTTTATGTTACCGAGCCAAATGTTCATAAATTCAGGATCTAATGAAAAAGAACGTTTCGTTTCTTTGTGACGCACTGCAGAGGTAATTAAAGCGCGTGTCAAGATGACAAATCTGCAGCGAATCATTCCGTCCATGTAACTTAGTTGGGAGAGCAACTTACTCCGGAGTGAGGGGTCACGGATTCGATCTCCGGCAGGGACAAATTTATGTTTTTACATCTTTTGATAAACTACAAATATTTCTCCAATTATAATTTGTTTTAATATGCTCAAGTATTATACGTAGTTTATTTCTCTGAAAAGTGTATCAAGACGCATGCTATGCTTCAAAATATCATAAGTAGACTAATCATATGGCAGTTCAGGATCAGGAATGTGTTGAATGCATTTTAAAAGATAAAAATTTCAAGCCTGCCGACACCCGCCCCCGGTTTAGCTGAAGAAAGTTTGTTCTTGAAATGTTTGAAGAAGTAATTACTCTATCAGGGGTTTATATAGATATTTTTTGCGGGGGGGGGGGTGGAGAAAAATTGTAGTTTTTGAAATCCACCAGAACAAAATTAAAGTTAATGAAAAGTAGAAGAAAAATTAACGCATTTTTTTTTTCTAATGTAAGTTGATGTATAGTATTTTTATTAAATTAAGGCATTTTTTTCTAATGTAAGTCGCATTTTAACCAAAATAAAAATATGAAACACTTTCGTGGGACCAAGGCTCCTCCCTCTAATTGCGCCCCATGTAGCCTCCTACATATAGTGTATAGTAATTATATCTATATATGTAAATATAGAAGTAATTCTATATAATGGAAAACTTTCCTCCTCTAAGGTTCCATTTGCACCGCCGGTCAAAAAGTCCTGAAAGAAACACTGGTATTAGCAGTTCGCAGCCTTCGGGAAAGGGGCTTGCTTTTGCGTTCTCGGGCTGGTAATAATCCCACATGTTGCAGTAACACAGGTTATACAAAAAAAAAAAAAACAACAACACGTACTTCGAAAATACAGATAAGCATATTGATTTATAAAATAACTTACCTTACAGAGTCCGGCTGATTGATGTCCAGTTCATTTTGTTGCTCTCTAGAACGCCGTAATCGCTGGGCTCTAGATGACTTGTTGTGTCCAGGATGCCTTGCTCTTCTTCTATCATTTTGTGGCATGATGGCAAAGTATTAACAGTTTGACAAGGAGTGAGTTCTGATACGAACTTTTCAGTTAAAACTAACTTACTTAACGAACTCGAAACACAAACACAGCAAGAATGAAAAGATAAAATACGAGCTTTTACGTTCTAACCAATGACGTTATTTGGGGGTGGAGCTTATAAATGGGTGGAGCTTTGTAAGGTGGTGGGGTTTTTGTAGCTCAAATTCTGGCGTCCTCTAAAAAATGTACACATTTTCTCTTCAACAAATGAACATACAATAGGAGTTAAGATAAGGAAGAAAAGATTCCAATTTCACTTCTGTGGCCATTCTTTAATTTCTATTTGGCTCAGATAATTAGGAAAATCAGACAGAAATGAGAGATTCCGTTTCTTCCAGACAGAAACACTGCTAAGCTGACTTATCACGCCATCTAGCGCCGAATTGGGATACTTCGGAGTCAGATAAATTCAATTAAAAAAATTCTAACAATTTTTTTAAAATAATAACTGCATCACGTATTAGCTATGGGTTGTTTTTATTTGTGCTCAAAATTTCAAGCTCCACAAAGTAATAGTTTTCGAGAAAATGTGCACAAAAGAATTTGCATTGCAGATATAGGATAAAATTTTTCTTACACTCATTCAAAGACAGCCTTAAAGGAACAATGCAAACCATAGCTTCTTTGACAAACTATAGGGATCAAAGCAGACAAATTGAAAACACGGAACGTAGAAAATTGCAATCGATATAGGTGTTAAGAACCCATAACTAGAGCAATTTCATGTTGGAGTTTTTCCTATTGGACTACTCAGATTGAAACAGGAGTGCAGTGTAAATCAGTGGAATGTGTCGGGTGGCGTTGAACGATGGGATAGCTGGTATCAATAATCATGATATCAGTAGCTGATCTTTAATAAAGCGCTTCATTACTTGAGAAAATTGCAATCGATTTATTAGCTGAAAACCCAAAACTGGAAGTTCCATCGTTCGTCGCCATCCCATAAAACTTACAAAATTTCATGTTAGAGTTATATCTACTGGGCCAATCAAATTGTAGCAAGCGGGCAAGTTAAATCATTAAAAGGTATGAGGTGGCGACGAACGATGGAACAGCCAGCAATAATTCTCAAAATATCAGGAGCAGATCTTTCATCACGCGCTAGTCTTCGTTAACGGAAGAAATTGCATTCGATGTATTAGCTAAAAATCTTCAGCTAGCACAGTTTCATGCTATAGGTATATCTATTGAGCCAGTCAGATTGTAGCAGGCGTTCAGTATAAATCAGTAATAAGAATCGGGTGGCGAGAACCATGGAACAGCGAATTTTAACATTCATGAATTATGATCTGATGATTCATCACGCTCCGGTCTTCAGTACCGGAGAAAATTGCGGTCGTTTAGAATCTCAACAGACAACTGAAAAACATGACATGGTTTTCTTATTGGACCGATCTGGTTGTAGTAGACCTTAATTGCAAATCATTGGGTGGTGATGAACGATGCAAGAGCCAGTTTAAAATTTCTTGGCATGCAATGGATTCGCGTTCCCATTTAAGTTGGGTGTGCGCTGTTATGGGAAACAACGTGCAAAAAATGTATTATGTATCCCTAGCTGCAAAGTTTACGCATTGATTTGTACATACGAAATCATTTTTTTTATTTATCGTATGTAACTACGTTCATAAAAAGAAATTTTAATACATTCGTTATTCTCCCCAAGAAGCGCTTCGTAGTGAAATCATAGCATTCCTTCTTGCGAATTTATTCATCATTCGTGCAGAAGTGCCATTCATAAATGATGATTGAACTGAATGGACATTTCATATCCATTGTATGTTATGAATTCATTCGCACAGTAAGTCATTCCATCAGAGAGTTCGGGGTCGGGTTTACGACCAAAGCGCTTTTAAGGCTACACCGGAAATTGGCAAATTGCCCCAAAAAGCGCGAGCTTCCCCTTTTTTGGTTAACGACGAGTGATCCTCCAAATGCTAAACTCAACTTTGAAATGAGTGCTATTAACGTGTAATCATAGGCGGAGATAGAGCCCATTGCTTATGGAGGATGAGGGGGGGGGGAGCACGATAAAGATGTCAGGTTAAGTTGAGGGATTGTTGTGATCCATGATCCCAGAAGATAAAAGTCATGCCAAGACCTGTAATTTTCAATAGTACAAAAACGATACGATTGATGATGACCTGTCACATCGTATCGATAAGAACAATCGCAGAATACTTTTTTATATTTTGGATTAAAAGTTTGGAATGGCGGCTATTGTGTATCGTTGAAAATTGCTTGTAACATTGCAACTGAGAGATAGATGATTTAAAAAAAACAATGAATGAGTTATATTTTTTTAAATATTTCAATCCATAATAAAATTATGTTAACACAGTCAGACTATAATAGCAGTAAAAATAACTTTCAGAATAAGTCTGGTTGTGAATCAGTGGTCAGTGCACAAACTACTGTCTCATGTCTGCCGCTGTATCGCTTAATACAGCCACAATCGTCATGTAGTTTCGCTTGACAGACAACACAGTTATGGCAATACAAGACCAGCGTGTGTCGCTCAATTTATTTATTTCGTGAGGTCCTGGAGTTTTGATATTCATTTCTTTTTGAACAGCTCGGAACATGGCATGAGTGCCCGGATATGAGAAATACTCATACAATGACTGCATACCGTTAAAAAAATTACAGCTCAACTAATTTTCCTTGCAAGCAGCTAGAGGTGGAGGTACCATCGATGGCACTATAGCTAGTAATGATAGTATTACGCTTTTCAATGCTGCAAGTTTAAATCAGGATTTTGTAAACTATTCAGCTTCCACCGATGGCTTTGATGACTGAAACGCTCATTTTCACCTCATTTATACTGGTGTCGAAAACATTGAGCCCAACAATATTGATACATGATGACAATACGAAAGTAAAGTTAACTGTAATCCAAAGAATAAACGGTGAGAGTATGCGGTTTTTGCACTCTGTTGTTTTTTAGTGAAGCTCAAAGCGAAAGCGTACGTGTCAGTCAGTCACATAAAGGCCAAGTCAAAAGCGTTGATCTTGTTGTTTGTATTGGAAGTTTAAAGGTGCGTCCGGTGCTAAAACAGTTTTTTGTTGAAGGTAAGTAATCAGTAATAAAGGGTAGCAGTAAAACATCTTTTGTGCAACATAATGTTTTTTTTGGTAAGAATAAGGTCTACGCACAATGTAACCATTGCGGAAAGAACTACAAAACGTCGGGCAATATATCAAATCTTAGGGATAATTTAAAACGACTGTATCCAGCTGAAACAGTTTTGGAAAAAACGATTGAGAAACAGCCCACTAAAAACTTTATTTATTTAATTTCTGTCGAATTATTACCACGATTTTTGCTAAACATTATAGAAAAAAATATTTTTGCGTACAAAATCGCAGAATTTTTTTCTTTAGCTTTCGTGAATAGAAAAAAAAAATAAATCATGCAACACAATCAGAAAATGAGAATTAAGTAGCCACGAATTAGTTCGTTCTTCAGGCAAAACATTTTTTTTTGTGACTTTTGCTCACACTCACACGCCCGGGAGCATATCGTCAAAATGTTGATTCCTCGCCCCAGTGGCGCAGTTGTAAAAGCTCTGGCTTCTGACCATTCGTCCGAGATGGGTCCGGATTCGAATCCCGTGAGGAATTGATGTGGCTGTGTTACAGCACCATCTTCTCCCGTTGCTGAAACCAGTGGCCGTAAATCAGGGACGGGCGACTGTTTACAGCTCATCGTGTTGATCACGGTGGTCGTTAAACACCTAACCCAAAAAAATAAAAGAAATAAAAATAAAATTAAAGTGTTACTTTCAAAGTTTATCGGAGCTTATGTTTCTGACGATATGGAAAAATCCTTGTCAAAAATAATTTTTCATCCCAGAAAACAAATTATCTCCCGCGAAACTTTGCCAACAAACTATAGATTGTTTTTTTTCCACTATCAAAAGCTATCGTTAGTCATAACTACCGATAGTTCTCCATAGAAAGAAATATTCGCTGCAGCGGCGTGTAATAATTAATGCGCGGACGACTACAAGTTCAAGCGCGTACCTTCTTGCCAGAAGAGCGAATCATGTTGTACTCATTCGTTACAGAATATAATTCGTTCATGTTTTGTCATTGTTTTTAAAGCAGATGTTGAGAAATTTTTCGTTCTTTCGCATATCATTACCTTATTAGAAATACAAAGTACTAATATGCTTTTTGTATATTACAGAAAACTTACAAAATATAACTTTTGTTTCTGGTTTGAACGGCTTCCATTCGTAGCTGATTTTCGGCGTCACTGCAATTTTGGTTCCTTGTTTATAGCTTATTCGTATCTTTTGCAAATCGAAGAGGTTTTATCCGGTTTTTCCTGCCAACAACGTATAGGACACAACAAAATAAAGGGTGGATGGTGTGGACGTATCTTCTGTAGCGTATCACTACAACGTTAATCACGTCACCTTTTTCTCTTGTACTCTTCCGCCCGTCATTTCCGCACAGGAACGAACCTTCTTTTAAGGGACCAAAGCTTCACATCTTCGCCGGAGCGATCTGTTAGGCCTACCGCAGCTTCTCTTCTCTTCCCAGTGACGGACTCATAAGTCAATATTACAATAAAAATCTTTAAAACACATTTAAATTAGAAAGTTCTGCACCGTTTGCTATTAATTTCCCTACTCTAAAATCTGTACGTCGCACTTATTCCAGGTACTAACATTTCTCCGACAAATTATTTAGGACGCTAATCTGCACACAATCATTTCCCACGTGGGTCGTGTATCCCTCCGCCGAGTTTCTGAGAAATTTGTTAATGTTTGAGATAGAAACCTTTGCGATTAAAACCATTGATTCTTAATTTCGGCAAGAATAATTTGTCCACCTTGTCGCTAGTTCACCCAGCGGAAGCGGTACCCTCTCAGCTAACACAACTTCTTGGAAATCGAAGTCCAGAAATTGGGCATTACAGATTAGCTAAACCAACCAAGAACGAACGCTGTGTTACTTTGTAAAAGTAAGTTATTATTTAATATCGCAGTACACACGTAGAAATTTGCATTTTGTTGTGATAGTCTTTAAAATGCATGGTGGAAACACGGAAAGTCAGATCCTGTAAAGTAAAATAGCGGGACGACACTTCTCACTTGAAAAGTAGAGCCTGCATCTTTTGTTTAAAAATTTCCGCGTTAGAAGGTCTAAATATCGATTATTCAAAAAAAAAAAATAATTCGTAAGAAATATTGGTAAATGTGTACTTAAGCGTCCTACATTATTTCGTCTGAAAAATTTAACTGAATGGAAAAAGTGCTACGTACAATTTTTTAAGCATGGATAATAATGGGGAAAGGTGAAAAAATATAGTATTTTTACATGAAAGGAAGAATATTTTCCAAAGAACTTACCTTGGAGTGCGTAGGTTCGAAATAGTACGTGCGAAAAAGTAAGACTATGATGACGGAGCGGTTACGGCGTGAAGGTTGAGTGCTGTGAATGGAAGCATCTTTGAGAACGGCAAGTTATGCGCGGAAGAATACACAAGGAAGCGGTTCAGCAGCACGTAGTCATCGAAGCGGGTTGTAGGAATTCGCTGAAGGAAAGAGGTCGGTTTGATGCTGCATTGTAATATCAATTTTTAGAGGGTAATTTTGTGAAATCATAAGTGGAAAATTGCCAAAAAGGCCAAAAATGTCACAATCCTCCACAATTCCACACGAAGCTCTGGGCCTTCCTGCCATAGTACGATTCCTGATTATAAGAAAATCGTTTATTTTCAACAATATCCGTTTCACGAGGGAAAAAAAGGAGACGAACGATGGACGAAATAACAGCAGAACTACAAATGAGGTGCTTGAAGAAATCACCGACCCCTTAAAATCTCCGAAACCATAACCAAAACTTAGGTTCAACCGGAACCAAAACTTCTTACTCAAAACTTCTGCCGCACATTATATCATTTACATTTTTTCATTTAATTACATAACCAGACATTTTTACAATAAAAACAAAAACATTTCTTTATTAATAATTAATGAAACATTTCTGAACTACTTCTTTTTGCACACGATTACAGGACGCATCACACTCCTCCGAGACATACACCCCACCCTTGTTATATTCTGCGGCGCATTCATAAGCTACTGTTATTTCCTTCCGACGCACGGACCCTTCAAGTCGTGGCCGTTAGCATCACTTTGGCCTCCCGCACCTACTGCTGCAAACCTTCGTATTCGCACGCTAGTTCTTCGGAAAATATTTTTCCTTTCATGCAAAAGTACTATATTTTTTTTATCTTTCCCCATTATTTTGCATGCATAAAACATTGTACGTAGCACTTTTTCCACACAGTTAAATTTTTACGACGAAATAATTTAGGACGCTAAAGTAAACATTTACGAAGTAAGTATTTGTAGCTTGTTTCTATGACTTGTAAAGGTGGCTTGGCGCAGGGGATTATGTAGACAATATAGGGTGATACATGAAACTTCTTGAAGCATGAGTGGAAATTCAAACGAAAGAATTGGTTGAGTTATACAAATAGTAGGCCCTCGGTTTACTAAGTTTTACTAATTAGTCTTCCTATTGTGAGCACGTCGAATGGTTCCTTTAACGGGTGGAAGAAACTTGGAATAAGTAAATGTATTATTTACCTTTAAAAATTGCATTTATAGAAAGAAAAATGTTTAACAAATTTCTTCTTAGTAAATTATGTTGCTTAATTAATAAAAGTTTGAAATAAAAAGCACCAAAAACAAAACAGAAACCCATTTTGATTCATGTAATCACTAAAATCAACCAGAAATCAAGAATTATGTGCGTATCAATACATTAAAACTATCAAGGCGGCAGATGATTGGTTGCGAGGAAAGCAATCAGCAATGAATAAAACTCTTGTGAAGAACAAATCTTTCTGTAATACAAACACTGGCCCTTATTTATTAAGTTTTACTTATTCGTCTTCCTATCATCAACAGACGGCAGCACGTCAGTGCTCAAATTTCTTCTACAGCAGAATTTAACAACCACCGCTTCACTGACCGCTGTCGGCCTGCGAGGAACGAATCATTGTTTAGAAAACAGTATAACAATAGTTGTAATCCGAATTTGTTGGCATAAAATAAAAATCAGGTTTCAGGTTTTCAAGCTTTCACACATCACCCAGAAGGCATTCTTAAGTAAAATAGGGAGAAACTAGAAAACTGAAGATAAGCAGAAGCTTTTTCAAGGAACATAGACAGAAACTAGTTTCCTTTCTCCTTGGATAAAAGCATTTGGTTATGTGTGAAAGTACGGAAAATTGATTGTGGTTCTATGCCCATATGTTCCAATTACTAGCATATTTAAACTATTTCTCCCGACACCCCTTATCCCTTCATTCTTCTATACATCTGTCGTATTGAGTTCACTTCCTCAAATCCCCTAGCTTCGTATTTCCTAAGAGCCGCCTTAAACCTGGAGTTAAATAATCAATTCTCGATATAATTTAAATTCACTCTCGCACACATGCAATCGCTTTAGGGGCCGCGAGTGGCCTAGCGGGAACTTCCGTGACTGCCACGGAAAGGACCTCAGGTTCGATCCCAGGCAGATACGAACGCTCGATCCACTAAATATCCGCCGTGCTTCGGATGGGCACGTTAAGCCGTCGGAACCGAGGTATTGGGACCCCGGTAATAAATAAGGGCGTCTTCCTACCCCTACTACTTCGCTTCCGTGTCACTTTCTTATCGGGCACTCTAGCCCAAATTACAGTGCCTAGAAGAGATAGTGTGTCGTGCTCGCAGAAAAACTTGCTGCCCGGAATAATGAAAGCGGTAGATGGCGCTGCCATCGGAGTCACATCGCTTTTCAGGGAGGAAGGACGACGAAAACGTACATCTTTCTATGACACACACCTAGCTCGTCAGTATTATGTGTACTTCTTGAACGATGTTTTAGAAGCAGATAACTCTTTTCAAGGAGGAAGGACGACGAAAACGCACATCTTTCTATGACACATACCTAGCTCGTCAGTATTATGTGTACTTCTTGAACGAAATTTTAGAAGCAGATAACTCTTTTCAAGGAGGAAGGACGACGAAAACGCACATCTTTTTATGACACATACCTAGCTCGTCAGTATTATGTGTACTTCTTGAACGATAATTTAGAAGCAGATAACTCTTTCCAAGGAGGAAGGACGACGAAAACGTACATCTTTCTATGACACACACCTAGCTCGTCAGTATTATGTGTACTTCTTGAACGATGTTTTAGAAGCAGATAACTCTTTTCAAGGAGGAAGGCGACGAAAACGCACATCTTTCTATGACACATACCTAGCTCGTTAGTATTATGTGTACTTCTTGAACGATATTTTAGAAGCAGATAACTCTTTTCAAGGAGGAAGGACGACGAAAACGCACATCTTTCTATGACACGCACCTAGCTCGTCAGTATTATCTGCACTTCTTGAACAATATTTTATAAGCACATAACTTAAGTATATACGAAATAATAGACACCCCTCTTTCACCAACGCAAAAGAACGAACGAAGGGGGGCTGCAGATACATTAATAAGCCTATCGTAGTTTAAATTAAGCTTTGCACTGTGCTAACGTCAACATTATAGTTAGATATTGTTTTAGTCATACATGGGTTACATTATGAAAAAACACTGGAGAACAATATGCAGTTTATAATCACTGAAACATCAACTTTCAGTATAAAATAAATTAAAAAAAGAAAGAAAATATTTTGCCCGTCAAAATCTTAACGGAAAAAAAGGAGGTGTATTTTCTGAATGAGACACCGGCTTTATAATTTCCATTCCAATAATCAAATTAGGTCTTGAAATTCGGTAACCTAAAAACTTTATAAATTATTTAATATTGTACCTCATTTTCAGCTATGCGTGACTAAATTTCTTGGTGAGAACATGGGATCAAGATCAATATTGAAGCTCTGGGAATCACCTTATCCCATTTGCTCAACTTATCAGGAATTTTGGGGACAGCAAAGAGTGATATTTTATTTTTGCAGGATTTATAGTCAGTATTAAACCCTGGCACAAAACAGCTGCTTTGCCTTTTCCGTTTTCTATGTTTTTTATTATTTGCTAATGCAGAATTTCCCAGTCCTTTCATAGCTGACATTATTTCCCTATGATCTTATAACTGTTGCAGTCGATTTCAGTACTGCACTTAAGTTTAACCCCACAGTAGGTTTAACGCGTGACATACAACACGAATAAAAAGTTACTAATTTCGAAAATAAATTTCGTTATAAACAATCCGCAGTTGAATAAAACTAGCTCACTAACACCCGAATAAGACTATTGCGTTATAGCGATCAACTGTTGAATTGCAGTTACTTTTCACAGGTAAGCAAAGGAGAAACATTTAATATGAAATCTTTTAATTTCCGAAGAGCATTTAGTAGTAAAGCGCGTATATGAAGTCATTTTAGATATGGCCAACTTAATTTCCCATTTTGATTGAGAGAATGGCACTGAACAGTATGACATTTTGTTGTGCTAACAGAGGAAAAAATATAAATAAAAACTCGGAAAAGTCATCTTTCGGAGCATATGCTTATTCACACAGGTAAAAAGCCTTACCAAAGTGTTGTATGTTCCGAGTAATAAACTCGAAAAAGTGATCTTTCAGAGCATTTACTCATACACGCGGGGGAAAACCTCACCAATGTGATTTATGCGTCAAACGATTTGCTCGAAAAAATGACATTTAGAAGCATGGTCATGTGATAATATGTAGAGGTTTTTAGGAAGGGAGTGTCTGACCCCAGGTCTTAAACAACCCTTAGAAATAGGAAACTAGGAGATTTGGGCTAGAATGCCTGATAGGAAAATGACATGGAAGGAAAGTAGAAAGGGGGAGGAAGACGCCCTTATTTAATACCGGGGGGCAGTACCCGGGGATCTTTCGAAGCTTTAACTCATTTAGACGGGTAAAGGTTTCATTAATGCGATATATGCTCTAAACGATTTATTCGAAAAGTGAACATTGGAAGCATTTGTTAATTCACACTGCGGAAAAACCTCACAAATGTGATGTATGCTCGAAATAATTTGCGCCGCCCCGGTGGCGCAGTGGTCTAAGCGATGGCCGCTGATCATTCGTCCGAAAGGCGTCCGGTTTTGAATCCCGATAGGCACGGATTTTGTTTTTGTCTTACGGCACTGGCTCTCTCCCTTCTCTGGAACCAGTGACCCTAAACTACAGACGGGAGACTGCTTATTGCCCATTGAGTTGCTCACGGGGTCGTTAAACCTTCAATCAAAAAAATAAATAAATTTCTCAAAAAAGTGATCTTTAGAAGCATATACTCATTCAGACGGAGGGGAACCCCACCAATGTGCTGTATGCTCCAAACGATTCACACGGGGAAAGCCTCACAGATGTGATGTATGTTCCAAGCAATTTGCTCGAAAAAGTGTTTTGTTTCTTTGATTTATACCTCATGTCCGTAACTTACAAACGTCCGGCGCATGAGGGACTGTTAAAGAACTGTGTTATGAAACTATTAAACTTTTACCTTATTTTAGTATTTATTCGCACATTCATGCATAACTTTAGTAAAGAATAAAATATTGTGTTTAGCTAATATTTTCTAAATTTTGAAATATTCATAAGAGTAGAACCTGTAATAACTAACATTTCCTCATACTTCCATCCACAGCCGACAACCAACTGAGGAGGTGGGAGTCTGCGCAAGAGTACAGTGCCTAGAAGAGATAGTGTGACGTGCTCTCGAAGATTTCCCTCACGGTTTGTGAACAATCATCATGCTATAACAGAGGGCGCTGGCATCGGAAGTTACGTTAGGATGCTTCATCGGCTTCATGCTATTTTCAAAAAATAAAGGTTAGTGGAGGGAAATCTTTTTGTTAGTATCTTTCATGGAGGTAGGAATAAGGGGAGAAAACACTCTCCGTTGGCGCAATGCAATCCTATTGAAGCCAGCGAAACGTCACGCCTGTGACGTCACGGCAGACATCTTAAGACTGACATGAGCAGACTATGCAATAGCTGTTAGTGCTATGCGAGGCATGAAGTTCGGAATTTGCTTTTAATATTAATAAATTTGCCCTTCTTTATTATATTAATCGTTGATATACTGTTCTCAAGGATATTATCAGTGAGTGGATTTATCAATGTCTAGGGCGTTACGGCTACTTCTAGGTTTTTAGAATTTAGGTAACATTTCGGTTGACGTCTGGGGGATGAGCTAAGTACCAGCGTGTTTCGCATTTTGTAGGTAAAACCGCCGTGTAATTTCATAGTTTTTAAAGTTGTGTGTATGCTAATCTGAGTTTAGTGACGGGTTTTAACCTAATTTTAGTGACGTTTTACAGATATCTGCTCTGTTAAAATTAAGGTAATACCCCAATATTACTTTATCATAGAGATATTATGATTTTGCCTTTTAACCTGTGAACACGCATGCTTTGAAAGATTACTTTTCCGAGGAAGTTGTTTGGAATAAACATCACATTGGTAAGGATTTTCAACTGAATGAACAAGCAAGTGCCTTGAAAGATGATTTTTCTGAGAAAATTGCTTAGAGCACACATCACATTGATGAGGCTTTTCACCTTGGAGCATAGATTACATTGGTGAGGCTTTTCCTTGATGTAAATGAGTAAATGCTTCGTGCACGTACTGTGGTTCAGAGGAAACTCTAGATAATTTATTCGTTGATTGTACCTTTTCAAAACATGCCTGGAATTGGTTACATCAATATTAAAATTATTAAGATAAATTTTCGACTCACCAAATCTTATATCATCTTCCTCTTTCCTGCTCTGAATCTAAAAATTTAATAATACATCATGGAAATAATTGCAATTGCAAAATATATCATTTGGAAAAAAAGAACGC
Source organism: Macrothele yani (assembly GCA_039090855.1). Lineage (NCBI taxonomy): Eukaryota > Metazoa > Arthropoda > Arachnida > Araneae > Macrothelidae > Macrothele > Macrothele yani. Next base: position 35,085,631 of record CM077031.1, on the reverse strand, counting down.
TTTATCTTTTGAACAAAAATCTAAAAATACAGAGCAGATCAAAATCGCCATTAAATGTGACATTAGAAGATATTTGGAATTTTGAAACCACAAATAACGGTGCTCAAAATACTGAATAAATGGAAACCTTTGGCTCCATTTATTTATAAGAAACTATCAAAAAGTTCTTAATAAAATTAAAGAGTAACGTATTTTTATTTTAAATATTTGAGGCTAAGATATTAAACGATATAAAACTTAAAGGAAAAACCTATTATTTGGTTTTCCGATGTAGTTTCAGTATTTTGTTCAAAACATTTAAATATAAATATTTATTCAGTTTTATATATATATTTTAATTTTTAAAAATTTTCAGACTTGTAGTAAATTATACAAAGTAATTTATTCCACATACGGGCTTATTGTAGATAAAGAAAAAAATAACTGTCACTAATAATAGTAATGTAAAGGATCTATTGATGTTTTTTCAATCTCATCTTTCATATTTCTTGTGCTATTGTTTTACATCACTTTCCTGTCTTTTCTTGTTTTAAACAATTATTTTGATTATTCTTCTTTTTGTCAGTTTTTTCTCCTGAAATGCCTTTGACAGGAATCTCATATGCTTTGTAGAGTGTTCTTCAAGGTGACTCCTAGATAAATTGTATACTTCCTGTTGGAAGCAATCACTTGCGCATGCTCCTACCTCCTCAGTTAGTTGTCTGCTCTGGATGGAAGTATGAGGAAATGTTAGTTATTACAGGTTCCACTCTTATGAATATTTCATATTTCAAAATTTAGAAAAAAATAATTAAACACAATATTTTATTCTTTTCTAAAATTATGCATGAATGTGCAAGTAAATGCTAAAATAAGGTAAAAGGTTAATAGTTTCCTAAAACAGTTCTTTAACAGTCCCTCATGCGCCGGACTTTCGAAAGTTTCTAAAGATCACTTTTTCGAGCAAATTATTATTTTTTTGATTGAAGCAACTCAAAGGGCAATTAGCAGTCTCCCGTGAGCAACTCAAAGGGCAATTAGCAGTCTCCCGTCCATAATTTAGGGTCACTGGTTCCAGGGCAGGGAGAGAGCCAGTACTTCAACGGGATTCGAACCCGGACCCCTTTGGGGCGAATGATTAGCGGCTATCGCTTAGACCACTGCGCCATCAGGGCTGCGCAAATTATTATTATTATTTTTTTTTTTGATTGGAGGTTTAACGACCACCGTGAGCAACTCAATGGGCTATAAGCAGTCGCCCGTCCCTAATTTTGGGTCACTGGTTCCAGGGAAGGGGGAGAAACAGTGCCGTAAGACAAACAGAACATCCATGCATCACCAGGATGCGAACCGGGACCCCCTTTGGACGAATGATCAGAGGCCATCGCTTAGACCACTGCGCCACCGGGGGCGGCGCAAATTATTTGGAGCATAGATCACATTGTCGAGGTTTTTCCTCAGTGTGAATGAGCAAATGCTTCCACTGTTCACTTTTTCCAATAAATCGTTTAGAGCATACATCGCAATAATGAAACTTTTCACCCGTCTAAATGAGTTAATGCTTCGAAAGATCATTTTTTCGAGCAAATCGTTTGAAGCATAAATCACATTGGTCAGGCTTCCCCCCTTCCCTGTGTATGAGTTAATGCTCTGAAAAATCACTTTTCCCAGTATATTGCTCGGAACATACAACAGGTTGGTAAGGCTTTTTACCCGTGTGCATAAGCATATGCTCCGAAAGATGACTTTTCCGAGTTTCTATTAGAATTTTTTCCTCTGTTAGCACAACAAAATGTCATACAGTTCAGTTCCATTCTGTCAATCAAAATGGGAAATTAAGTTGGTCATATCTAAATTGACTTCATATACGCGCTTTACTACTAAATGCTCATCGGAAATTACAAGATTTATATTAAATATTTCTCCTTTGCTTACCTGTGAAAAGTAACCGCAATTCAACAGTTGATTGCTAAAACGCAATAGGCTTATTCGCGTGTTAGTGTGCTAGTTTTATTCAACTGTGGATTGTTTATAAGGATTTTTGTTTCCGAAATTAGTAACTTTTTATTCGTGAAGATATAGAAGTTGGTCAAGTATCGGCTGTCACGCGTTAAACCTACTGTGTGGTTAAATATAAGTGCAGTACTGAAATCGACTGCAACAGTTTTAAGATCATAGGGAAATAATGTCAGCTATGAAAGGACTAGGAAATTCTGCATTTGCCAATAATAAAAAACATGGAAAACGGAAAAGGCAAAGCAGATGTTTTGTGCCAGGATGTAATACTGGCTATAAATCCTGCAAAAATAAAATATCACTCTTTGTTGTCCCCAAAATTCCTGATATGTTGAGCAAATGGAATAAGGCGATTCCCAGAGCTGATAAGAAACTTGACGATAGACGTGTTGTACTCTATTTTCAATTCATTAAAGGCTTCTTTTCTAAGCCACACTCTGCAACTAAATGGAAAGCACTAAGTTTCAATATTTATCTTGATCCCATGTCCTCACCAAGAAATTTAGTCACTCATTGCTGAAAAGTGAAGTACATTATTAAATAATTTATAAAATTTTTAGGTTACTGAATTTCAAGATCTAATTGGATTGTTGGAATGCAAATTATAAAGCCGATGTCTCATTGAGAAAATATTCCCCTTTTTTTTCTGTTAAGGTTTCGAGGGGCAAAACATTTTTCTTTTTATTTAAAATTTATTTTATACTGTAAGTTGATTCTTCAGTGATTGTAAACTGCATATTGGTCTCCAGTGTTTTTTCATAATGTAACCCATGCATGACTAAAACTTCCGAAATATCTAACATTAATGTTGACGTAAGCACAGTGGAAGGCTTAACTTAACCTACGATACGCTTATTAATGTATCTTGAACACCCCGTTCGTTCGTTCTATTTCTGGGGTGAAAGAGGTGTGTCGAATATTTCGTATATCCTTAAGTTATCTGTTCATAAAATATCGCACAAGAAGTACACATAATACTGACGAGATAGGCGTGTGTCATAGAAATATATGCGTTTTCGTCGTCCTTCCTCCCTGAAAAGCGACGTGACATCCGATGGCAGCGCCATCTACCGCTTTCATGATTCCGGGAAGCAAGTTTTTCTGCAGCACGACACACTATTTCTTCTAGGCACTGTAGCAAGAGAGACCGCTTGCAACAGGAAGTATAATATTTATCTAGGAATTCCCTTGAAGAACACTCTACAAAACATATGAGGTTCCTGTCAAAGACATTTGAGGAAAAAAAATTGACAAAAAGTAAAATAAGCAAAATAATTGTTTAAAACAAGAGAGGAGAGGAAAGTGTTGTAAAGCAATAGCACAAGAAATATGAAAGAAGAGATTGAAAAATATCAATAGATCTTTTACATTACTATTATTAGTGACACTTATTTTTATTCTTTATTAACAATAATCCCATATTTGGAAAGAATTACTTTGTATATTTAACTTATAGTTAGTAAAGTCCTAAAAAATTTACACTATATATAAATATTGAATTCAATATTATATAAAAATGTTTTATAACAAAATACTTACACTATAACGGGAGCCCAAATTATATGTTTTTAAGAAAATGTCAGATCTAATTTAAGTTTTATATCGTTTAACATTCAGCTACAAATATTTAAAATAAAAATGGGTTACTCTATAATTTTAATAAGAACTTTTGATCCTTTTTATAGTTAAAAGGAGCCAAAGGCTTCCATTTATTAAATCCTTTGAGCACCGTTATTTCTGGTTTCAGAATTCAAAAATTTTCTAAGGTCACATTTTATGGCAATTTTTATCTGCTCTGCATTTTTAGATTTTGTTCAAAAGATAAAAAGTTTTATTTTTTCAAATGATATATTTTGCAATTGTAATTTTCTAGATGATGTATTATTAGATTTTTAAATTCAGAGCAGGAAAGAAGAAGATCATATAAAATTTGGGCAGTCGAAAATTTATCTTTATAATTTAAATACTGATGTCACCAATTCCAGATATGTTTGGAAAATTACAATCAACGAATAAATGCTCTAGAGTTTCCTCTGAACCACACTAGGTGCACGAAGCATTTACTCATTCAAATCAAGGGAAATCATCACCAGTGTGATCTATGCTTGAAACAATTAACAACTTATCCTCCTTCACACAGGTGAAAAGCCTCATCAATGTGATGTGTGCTCTAAGAAATTTGCTCAGAAAAATCATCTTTCAAGGCACTTGCTTGTTCATTCAGGTAGAAAGCCATACCAATGGGATGCACATTCTAAGCAATTTCCTCAGAAAAGTAATATTTCAAGGCATGTGCGTGTTCACAGGTGAAAGGGCAAAATCATAATATCTCTATGATAAAGTAATATTGGGGTATTACCTTAATTTTAACAGAGCAGATATCTGTAAAACGTCACTAAAATTAGGTTAAAACCCGTCACTAAACTTAGATTAACATACACACAACTTTAAAAGCTATGAAATTACACGGCGGTTTTACCTACAAAATGCGGAAAACGCTGGTACTTAGCTCATCCCCCAGACGTCAACCGAAATGTTACCTAAATTCTAAAAACCTGGAAGTAGCCGTAACGCCCTAGACATTGATAAATCCACTCACTAATAATATCCTTGAGAACAGTATATCAACGATTAATATAATAAAGAAGGGCAAATTCATTAATATTAAAAGCAAATTCCCAACTTGATGCCTCGCACAGCACTAACAGATATTGCATAGTCTGCTCATGTCAGGCTTAAGATGTCTGCCGTGACGTCACAGGCGTGACGTTTCGCTGGCTTCAATAGGATTGCATTGCGCCAACGGAGGGTGTTTTCTCCCCTTATTCCTACCTTCATGAAAGATACTGACAAAAAGATTTCCTCCACTAACCCTTATTTTTTGAGAATTTAAAGTTTCGTAAGGCGGCAAAATTTGGCAAACTTCCCACCACTGAATAGCATGACGCCGATGACGCATCCTAACGTAACTTCCGATGCCAGCGCCCTCTATTATTTCATGATGACTGGTCACAAAACCGTAAGGGACCTCTTAGGGAGCACGTCACACTATCTCTTCTAGACACTGTACCCAAATCTCGTAGCTTGCTATTTCTAAGGGTTGTTTAAGACTTGGGGTCAGACACTCCCTTCCTAAAATCCTCTACATATGATCATCATTTGCAATCGCTTTATGAACTCTAACCTGAGCCACTGGCCGTCTCGATCGAGCGTGAGGGGTCGCTCTCTCCCAAGGAATTCAAGTCAACAGAAATCCGCATGAGCAGTCTGATCGTCTAACGCCGATCAGACAGTATGTTGGTTTCTGCGCACTGCATGTTTTCCCTGAAGACATAGCTGCGCTAGTTAGATCTCGTTGAGCCTTAACTTCTTCTCGTTAGATATTCTTTGGTGCTACAGCAGGATATCACGCACTCATCTCTCGCCACTGCACAATGCTCTAAAAGAAAGAGTCGGTCAGGGTGGTATTCATGTGTTCCGTTTTAGAGATTTTACTTAGAAAGTAGCTGAACCCAAATCAAATAAACAAACACCCGCGGAAGTTGGCAACGGCCTACGGTAATGGGTGGCGGCCACACCAAAATTTCTCTTGCGCTCTCTCCCGCCCAACTAGTTCAAGATGAGTCATTTTCAACATGTTTCTTCACTTTTAATATAATCCGGACTTTTCCAAGCAATTATCAGTCTCGCGTTTTGGCCGTGTGACTTGACGTTCTTTCTCTTAGGTAGGGCGTTGTTTACTTCTCCGTGGAAACGTTATCGATATAGCATCTAAAGACAGTTGAAAATTCAATTTTTCTCCACTCTTCTATATTCTTAAGTTAAGCATTTGTTTTCATGTTAGTCAGACCATGGGCTAATGAATAGTAAGTCATCTATTAAGGGAGGTCTTTACTAATTGCTCAGCTGTTTGTTTATATTACTAATAAGGCGACTACGACACGGAAAGTAGAGTCATACAGCGCCCTTAGTCCACCCAGGGGCTGTGTGGGAGTGGGACGTGTCTGACCATCGCATAGGAACAGGGGCTATGAGTATTTTTCAAGAGTTCAGTAAATTATTTTTAAAACTGAATATAAAATCACAATTAGTTTTTCCTTTAAGTAAATTTGAATGCAGGTCTTATAATCTGGTTACTGCAGGATCCTTACGTGGATCAACAAACGCAGGCTAGCTAAGATTGCCGTTCATCTCATTGGTGCTAACCAGACGTGTGGTGCAGGGGGTCGCCGGATGCAATGGAATAATAGGTGCACACGAGACGCTATCACTTTCCTTTAGGCTGTTCTTGGCAGACCAGAGCAAGGCTTTCGATAGGGTATCGCGCACGAGTTTGTCGGAAGATTGTTAGAAGCCCACGGCTTCGGAGTATTTGTCCGAAGTGCGATTGGGGCGTTGTACAGAGATCTCTCCCATCTTTGAGGTTCAAAGAGGAGTGAAGCAGGGATGTCCTCTCTCTCCCCTTTTGTTTGTTTTGGTCTTGGAGACCGTTTTGACAAGAGTTGATGGGAAGGATAGTGTTAGGGGTTTTCCGGTCCCGGAGAGGAGGGAGTCGTTGAAGTACCTTGCGTACGCAGATGATGTCTCCTCGTCGACTCGGAAAGGAGCTTGAACGGGATGCGTGATGCTTTCGCTGAGCACTGCATTGCGACAAGTGCCCGTCTCAATGAGGAGAAGTGGAGTATTATGCTCTGGGGCAAATGGGAGAGATCAGCGATTACAGGTTTAGCTGTGACCGATGTGCCCGTTCGGATACTCGGTATCCAGTTTTCTAAGGGAGGGGTCCACGTGAGCACCTGTGGTAAAGTTCTGGCGGAGATGAAGAAGGAGAAAGAACGGTGTCAGGAGTGGGAACTTCAAGAGTAAATCGGGCCAAGTTAGCTAATGCGCTTCTGGTTTCGAAATGCACTGTTGCCGGTTAAATTGAGTCCCCACCCGGAAGTCTCATGAAGCAGATGGAGAGAGCGGTCTTAGGCTTTATTTGGGCCGAGAAGAAGACCGAAGAGGTGGCTCGGGCGGTCAATACTGTCCCAGGTCGGAGGGGGTTTGGAAGTCAAGCACCTTCCGACATGGCTCAGTGCACTCCAGTTTAAGAGTGTGAAGAGAGCCCTGGTCGCCGAACACCCGTGTGGACTTTTGGCCTCCTATTTCACGGGGTGGAACTCGTCCAAATACGTTCCCGGCCACAGATTTGTTATCCCCCGGCGCGAGAGGATGCATAGGTCTTACCAGCTTGGAGGTCGCCTGCAGGACTTTGCAAAAGCTGACCGCACCGGGAAGAACACGCAGCAGATGTACATTGACCTCCTCCCTAGGCCTAGGGAACACGTCGTCAAAGATTTCCACGTTCCTAGGAACTTCTGTATGAGAGAGGCTTGGATGAGCATTCACTCGACTGGTGTGGACTGCAAGAAAAGGGACTTTAGGTGGCGGTTGGCCCACGATGTCCTTCCAACCAGGAGTAGGCAGTTTCGGTGGGGTGGCATCTCTTCCGATAGATACCTTTCGTGTGCGGGCATTGAGGACAGGTTCCATCTCTCTTTGGGCCAGCCCCATGGCGCACAAGGTTTGGCAGGGAATCTGGACTTGGGCTTTACACAAAAGGCTTCACGCCCTCCAGTTTCACCCGGCTAATGTGTTTTATGTACAACCTGCCGCGCCGGCGGGAAGGAAGGTCTGGAGGAGGAATATCACCGAGGCCTGTTATAAGATGTGGAGGGAGAGGAACAGGGTTCTGCATTCCCGGACGGCTTACTCGGGCTTCTCTCCGACAACGGTTATTCTTCATGTCAAGTGTGAGCTCCGAGACAGAGCGAGAGTGGACGCCCGCACTTTGACCGACCGAGCCTTTAGGTATCGGTGGGGGACTTGGCCTCGGATTGTTACCGGGACCAAGGACAACTACACCTTTCATTGGGGTAACTTACTCCCTAAGTTTCGGCCCTTGAAGCCCGAGGGATCTCTCGGGGAGTGTTGGGCTTTTTCTAGTGTTATGTTTTTGTGACTTGTGTTTTATGAAGGGTGTGGAGGTTAGCCTCCGACCCTTTCATCGGCGGTTTAATCTGTCTTCTCCCCGGTCTAGGTCGGCGGTGCTGGCATCTGACCGAGACGGCAGGAGCCTGTGTGAGTCGGGGGAGTGAGTGTTTTGGTTCTGTCTCTGCTCTTTCTCTTATGATGTGGTATGAATGGATGGTATCTGAAGGGAGGGTGTTGTGTATTTGATGTTTGTGGTGTGCCGGTTCCGTGTGGAAGTAGGCCGGGGAGGCACCTGCCATGGGTCGTGTGAGTGCCTTGGTGCACCCGTCGGCCTGGTGTCCTCTCTGACAGTCTCCCGTCCGGGTCGCTGTCACTTGGTCACCTCTGAAGGGGACATTTGTCCGCCTACATGGACGTTCCGGGTGTACCTTCGGGCTGAACCCGCCGTTCTAGGTGACCTCGCCGGCTATTTGTGTGCGGGTCCTTTCGAGTTCTTCGGAGGATCTGTATGACTCGGGGGTTTGTCTGGTGTTGCTTGTTGGGCCTTGGTGGGAGTGTATGTAAACATCAGTGAACCATGTCCAGGTGTTTATTTTGGGCGAGGTGAAGAGTGTGAAGATGTATTGCAACAAAGTTCGTGTATGGGGGAGGGGATGTCGTGCGAGAGCACATTAGGGCGCTCCCCTCTCCCAGCTCCCATGATTTGGGGGTCTTATACGAAGACAAAGATCGATAATATCGGAGAAAAACACCGAATTATCGATGATTTGGCGTTGTTTAAAAAGTAACATCGAATTCGCGGTGTTTTGGCGTTGTCTAAGAAGTAACATCGAATTCTCGATGTTTTGCTAAACTGGTGTATTCAGTAGGCATGAGATTCTCCGCATATTTATCGAATGTCACAGTTCTTATTTGTTACTGAAAAGAAAAAATTAGAGAGGTGGTCAGAATTCTGGCTCAAACATTTTGAAAAGGGAAGTTTAATGAAGATTTTTCTAATAATCGTGTGTTATTATTATTTTTTTTTAGCAGTGCTCCTTTTGTTCAGTATTGCGAAATGTCATTTTATTACGTAAATATTTGTATTTCAGCTTGAAAATGGTGAAAAATTGCTGAAAACGGTGGAAAAATTTCTCTCCTAATCTGTTTTTTTGTAGTACTCTCGTTGGTACTTTAATGTTCTGTTCTACACGTTATTTACATGGGAGAGGGGGGATGGGTATGTATTATACTTATGCATGATGCTGCTGTAAAATTTTTACGAATATTTCCATACAGCACTTCCCGTCTTCAAATGGAATCTGGGAAAAGAAATCCAAGGAAAAGAGACCCACGGAAAAAAAAGCCACCGGAAAAAAAAAGCTACGGAAAAAAAGGCCAACGGGGAAAAAAACACAGGGAAATAAAATCTAACTCCAACGAAACAGTTATCCATTTACATGATTGACACAGGGCCGGATAAAAGGGGGGATGGGTCTATACAAATAATAAAAAGAGAGGGAGGTTTATAAAGTAGTTTTGCTTTTGTCTCGAATGATTTCAATTTGGTCAGAAACAGAGGCTGGAACACGAACAGATTTCAAGGCAGTGACTCACCAAATGTAAAAGTTTCATGGCTTCACATGGCATAATTAAACATGCGCTAAGAAAAACATACAATGCAAAATATTTAGGAAATGAAGGACAAAATCCAATAATTCTTTTACGAGAACAACGAAAAATACAGCGTCTTATACTAATACTCTGCAGATAATAAGAATAAATTTCGTAGTAATTATTACAGATATTGCTACGGATTCGTGTTTTAACGAACTTCATAAGGTTCCCTTGATAAGTTCTGTGTGAGCCCACCCAAATGTCTTAGCCTAGGGGCCCACTAATGCCTTAATCTGGCCCTGGATTGACATATTTCATTCCTGTTCTTAGAATATTATTTACCAGAATATTTTTGCTGCATTTTTTCGTACATATCGCGTTTATTTTTTTTTTCCATTACTAAGGTACACTTCAATATGGTTTTACCGGTACCTACTTCTCAGAGCATATGCTTACATCTGATAATTCGTAATTTGCAAGGCTTACTTAATTTTTAGTGCAAAAGAAAAGCTAAAAAAAATCCAGGGGAAGAAAACAACAGAGAGCCAGGGATAAAATTAAATGAAAATTTTTATACGACCCTCTAAGCTTCCTACTGGAAGTGACGCAACGAAATCAGAAAATAAATTTTTATATGACCCCTTGAGCTTCCTACATGGAAGTGACACAAAAGAAATCAGACATGCAGTTTTTTTCTTTTTGAACTGCTCGGAACATGGCATGACTGTCCGGATATGAGAAATACTTATACAATGACTGCATGCCGTTAAAAAAATTACAGCTCAACTTATTGTCCGTGCAAGCAGCTAGAGGTGGAGGTACCATCGATGGCACTATAGCTAGTAATGATAGTTTTACGTTTTTCAATGCTGCAAGTTTAAATCAGGATGGTGTAAACTATTCAGCTTCCACCGATGGCTTTGATGACCGAAAAGCTCATTTTTACTTCATTGATACTGGTGTCGAAAACATTGAGCCCAACCATATTGGTACATGATGACAATGCGAAACTAAAGTTAACTGTAATCCAAGGAGTACACGGTGAGAGTATGCGGTTTTTGCACTCTGTTGTTCTTTAGTGAAGCTCAAAGCGAAAGCGTACGTGTCAGTCAGTCACATAAAGGCCAAGTCAAAAGCGTTGATCTTGTTGTTTGTATTGGAAGTTTAAAGGTGCGTCCGGTGCTAAAACAGTTTTTTGTTGAAGGTAAGTAATCAGTAATAAAGGGTAGCAGTAAAACATCTTTTGTGCAACATAATGTTTTTTTTGGTAAGAATAAGGTCTACGCACAATGTAACCATTGCGGAAAGAACTACAAAACGTCGGGCAATATATCAAATCTTAGGGATAATTTAAAACGACTGTATCCAGCTGAAACAGTTTTGGAAAAAACGATTGAGAAACAGCCCACTAAAAACTTTATTTATTTAATTTCTCTCGAATTATTACCCCGATTTTGCTAAACATTACAGAAAAAAATATTTTTGCGTACAAAATCGCAGAATTTTTTTCTTTAGCTTTCGTGAATAGAAAAAAAAATCATGCAACACAATCAGAAAATGAGAATTAAGTAGCCACGAATTAGTTCGTTCTTCAGGCAAAACATTTTTTTGTGACTTTTGCTCACACTCACACGCCCGGGAGCATATCGTCAAAATGTTGATTCCTCGCCCCAGTGGCGCAGTTGTAAAAGCTCTGGCTTCTGACCATTCGTCCGAGATCGGTCCGGATTCAAATCCCGTGAGGAATTGATGTGGTTGTGTTTGCTTTACAGCACCGTCTTCTCCCGTTGCTGTAACCAGTGGCCTTAAATCAAGGACAGGCGACTGTTTACAGCTCATCGTGTTGCTCACGGTGGTCGTTAAACACCTAACCCAAAAAAAGTAAAAAAAAATAAAATAAAAATAAAGTGTTACTTTCAACGTTTATCGGAGCTTAGCTTTCTGACGATATGGAAAAAGAAGAAAAATCCTTTTCAAAAATAATTTTTCATCCCAGAAAACAAATTATCTCCCGCGAAACTTTGCCAACAAACTATAGATTGTTTTTTTTTCCACTATCAAAAGCTATCGTTAGTCATAACTACCGATAGTTCTCCATAGAAAAAGGAATATTCGCTGCGGCGGCGTGTAATAATTAGTGCGCGGAAGACTACAAGTTCAAGCGCGTACCTTCTTGCCAGAAAAGCGAACCATGTTGTACTCATACGTTACAGAATATAATTCGTTCATGTTTTGTCATTGTTTTTAAAGCAGATGTTGAGAAATTTTTCGTTCTTTCGCATATCATTACCTGATTAGAAATACAAAATACTAATATGCTTTTTGTATGGTACAGAAAACTGGGGAAATATAACTTTTGTTTCTGGTTTGAACGGCTTCCATTCGTAGCTGTTTCGCTGCGTTACTGCAATTTTGGTTCTCTTGTTTATAGCTTGTTCGCAGGTCTGTTTATACCTTATTCGTATCTTTTGCAAATCGAAGAGGTTTTATCCGGTTTTTCCTGCAAACAACGTACAGGACACAACAAAATAAAGGGTGGATGTGTGGACGTATTTTCTGTAGCGTATCACTACAACGTTAATCACGTCACCTTTTTCTCTTGTACTCTTCCGCCCGTCATTTCGGCACAGGAACGAACCTTCTTTTTAACGGACCAAAGCTTCACATCTTCGCCGGAGCGATGGGTTAGGCCTACCGCAGCTTCTCTTCTCTTCACAGCGACGGACTCACAAGTCAATATTACAATAAAAATCTTTAAAGCACATTTAAATTAGAAATTTCTGCACCGTTTGCTATTAATTTCCCTAATCTGAAATCTGTACATCGACGCTAATCTGCACACAATCATTTCCCACGTGGGTCGTGTATTCCTCCGCCGAGTTTTTGAGAAATTTGTTAATGTTTGAGATAGAAACTTTGGGATTAAAACCATTGATTCTTAATTTTGGCAAGAGTAATTTAGTCCACCTTGTCGCCTCTTCACCCAGGCGAAGCGGTACCCTCTCAGCTAACACAACTTCTTGGAAATCTAAGTCCAGAAATTGGGCATTACAGATTAGCTAAACAAACCAAGAACGAACGCTGTGTTACTTTGTAAAAGTAAGTTATTATTTAATATCGCAGTACACACGTAGAAATTTGCATTTTGTTGTGATAGTCTTTAAAATGCATGGTGGAAACACGGAAAGTCAGATCCTGTAAAGTAAAATAGCGGGACGACACTTCTCACTTGAAAAGTAGAGCCTGCATCTTTTGTTTAAAAATTTCCGCGTTAGAAGGTCTAAATATCATTTATTCAAAAAAAAAAAAATAATTCGTAAGAAATATTGGTAAATGTGTATTCTTCGGCGCATTCATAAGCTACTGTTACTTCCTTCCGACGCACGGACCCTTCAAGTCGTGGCCGTTAGCATCACTTTGGCCTCCAGCACCTACTGCTGCAAACCTTCCTATTCGCGCGCTAGTTCTTCGGAAAATATTTTTCCTTTCATGCAAAAGTACTATATTTTTTTATCTTTCCCCATTATTTTGCATGCATAAAACATTGCACAGTTAAATGTTTACGTAAAAATAATTTAGGACTCTAAAGTACCCATTTTCAAAGTAAGTATTTGTAGCTTGCTTTTATGACTTGTAAAGGTGGCTTGGCGCAGGTGATTATGTAGACAATATAGGGTGATACATGAAACTTCTTGAAGCATGAGTGGAAATTGAAACGAAAGAATTGGATGAGTTATACAAATAGTCGGACCTCACTTTACTAAGTTTTACTAATTAGTCTTCCTATTGTGAGCACGTCGAATGGTTCCTTTAACGGCTGGAAGAAACTTGGAATAAATAGATGTATTATTTATCTTTAAATATTGCATTTATAGGAAAAAAGTATTTAACAAATTTCTTCTTAGTAAATTATGTTGCTTAATTAATAAAAGTAGGAAATAAAAAGCACCAAAACAAAACAGAAACCCAATTTGATTCATGTTATCCCTAAAATCAACCAGAAATCAAGAAGTATGTGCGTATCAATACATTAAAAGTATCAAGGCGGCAGATGATTGGCTGCGAGGAAAGCAATCAGCAATGAATAAAACTTTTGTGAAGAACAAATCTTTCTGTAATGCAAACACTGGCCCTTATTTATTAAGTTTTACTTATTCGTCTTCCTATCATCAACAGATGGCAGCACGTTAGTGCTCAAATCTCTTGTACAGCAGAATTTAACAACCACCGCTTCACTGACCGCTGTCGGCCTGCGACGAACGAGTCATTATTTAGAAAACAGTATAACATTAGTTGTAATCCGAATTTGTTGGCATAAAATAAAAATCAGGTTTCAGGTTCTCAAGCTTTTGCACATCAACCAGAAGGCATTCTTAAGTACGATAGGTAGAAACTAAAAAACTGAAGATAAGCAGAAGCTTTTTCAAGGAACATAGACAGAAACTAGTTTCCGTTCTCCTTGGATAAAAGCATTTGGTTACGTGTGAAAGTACGGAAAATTGATTGTGGTTCTATGCCCATATGTTCCAATTACTAGCATATTTAAACTATTTCTCCCGACACACCGTATCCCTTCATTCTTCTATACATCTGTCGTATTGAGTTCACTTCCTCAAATCCCCTAGCTTCGTACTTCCTAAGAGCCGCCTTAAACCTGGAGTTAAATAATCAATTCTCGATATAATTTAAATTCACTCTCGCACACATGCAATCGCTTTAGGGGCCGCGAGTGGCCTAGTGGGCAACTTCCGTGACTGCCACGGAAAGGACCTCAGGTTCGATCCCAGGCAGATACGAACGCTCGATCCACTAAATATCCGCCGTGCTTCGGATGGGCACGTCAAGCCGTCGGACCCCAGGTACTGGGACCCCGGTAATAAATAAGGGCGTCTTCCTACCCCTACTACTTCGCTTCCGTGTCACTTTCTTATCGGGTACTCTAGCCCAAATTACAGTGCCTAGAAGAGATAGTGTGTCGTGCTCGCAGAAAAACTTGCTGCCCGGAATAATGAAAGCGGTAGATGGCGCTGCCATCGGAGTCACATCGCTTTTCAGGGAGGAAGGACGACGAAAACGTACATCTTTCTATGACACACACCTAGCTCGTCAGTATTATGTGTACTTCTTGAACGATATTTTAGAAACAGATAACTCTTTTCATAGAGGAAGGACGACGAAAACGTACATCTTTCTATGACACACACCTAGCTCGTCAATATTATGTGTACTTCTTGAACGAAATTTTAGAAGCAGATAACTCTTTTCAGGGAGGAATCACGACGAAAAGGCACATCTTCCTATGACACACACCTAGCTCGTCAGTATTATCTGTACTTCTTGAACGATATTTTATAAGCACATAACTTTAGTATATACGAAATAATCGACACACCTCTTTCACCAACGCAAAAGAACGAACGAAGGGGGGGGAAGGTTGTGAAGTTACATTAATAAGCCTATCGTAGTTTAAGTTAAGCTTTGCACTGTGCTAACGTCAACATTATAGTTAGATATTTTGGAAGTTCTAGTCATACATAGGTTACATTATGAAAAAACACTGCAGACCAATATGCAGTTTATAATCACTAAAATATCAAATTACAGTATAAAATAAATTAAGAAAAAAAAAAAAAGAAAAAGTTTGTTCCTCAAAACCTTAACGTAAAAGAAGGGGGTATATTATCTGAATAAGACGCCGGCTTTATAATTTCCATTTCAATAATCAAATTAGGTCTTAAAATTCGGTGACCTAAAAACTTTATAAATTATTTAATGAGGTACTTCATTTTTCAGCCATGCATCACTAAATTTCTTGGTGAGAACATGGGATCAAGATAAATACTGAAGCTCTGGGAATCACCTTATCCCGTTTGCTCAACTTAACAGGAATTTTGGGGACAGCAAAGAGTGATATTTTATTTTTGCAGGATTTATAGTCAGTATTACATCCTGGCACAAAACAGCTGCTTTGCATTTTCCGTTTTTTATGTTTTTTCATTATTTGCTAATGCAGAATTTCCCAGTCCTTTCTTAGCTGACATTATTTCCCTATGATCTTATAACTGTTGCAGTCGATTTCAGTACTGCATTTAAGTTTAACCACACAGTAGGTTTAACACGTGTCAGCCACCACGAATAGAAAGTTAGTAATTTCGAAAATAAATTTCGTTATAAATAATCCACAGTTGAATTAAACTAGCACCCTAACACCCGAATAAGACTATTGCGTTATAGCGATCAACTGTTGACTTGCAGTTACTTTTCACAGGTAAGCAAAGGAGAAACATTTAATATGAAATCTTTTAATTTCCGAAGACCATTTAGTAGTGTAAAGCGCGTATATAAACTCAATTTAGATATGACCAACTTAATTTCCCATTTTGATTGAGAGAATGGCACTGAACAGTATGACATTTTGTTGTGCTAACAGAGGAAAAAATTTAATAGAAACTCGGAAAAGTCATTTTTCGGACCATATGCTTATTCACACAGGTAAAAAGCCTTACCAAAGTGTTGTATGTTCCGAGCAATTTACTCGAAAAAGTGATCTTTCAGAGCATTAACCCCTACACGCGGGGGAAAACCTCACCAATGTGATTTATGCGTCAAACGATTTGCTCGAAAAAATGACATTTAGAAGCATGGTCATGTGATAATATGTAGAAGTTTTTAGGAAGGGAGTGTCTGACCCCAGGTCTTAAACAACCCTTAGAAATAGGAAACCAGGAGATTTGGGCTAGAATGCCTGATAGGAAAATGACATGGAAGGAAAGTAGAATGAGGAGGAAGACGCCCTTATTTATTACCGGGGGCCAGTACCCGGGGATCTTTCGAAGCCTTAACTGATTTAGACGGGTAAAAGTTTCATTAATGCGATATATGCTCTAAACGATTTATTCGAAAAAATGAACACTGGAAGCATTTGTTAATTCACACTGCGGAAAAACCTCACCAATGTGATGTATGCTCGAAATAATTTGCGCCGCCCCGGTGGCGCAGTTATCTAAGCGATGGCAGCTGATCATTCGTCCGAAAGGGGTCCGGGTTCGAATCCCGTTAGGCATGGATGTTGTGTTTGTCTTACGGCACTGGCTCTCTCCCTTCTCTGGAACCAGTGACCCTAAACTAGAGACGGGAGACTGCTTATTGCCCATTGAGTTGCTCACGGGGTCGTTAAAGCTTCAATAAAAAAAAATAATTTGCTCGAAAAAGTGATCTTTATAAGCATATACGCATTCAGACGGAGGGGAACCCCACCAATGTGCTGTATGCTCCAAACGATTCACACGGGGAAAGCCTCACAGATGTGATGTATGTTCCAAGCAATTTGCTCGAAAAAGTGTTTTGTTTCTTTGATTTATACCTCATGTCCGTAACTTACAAAAGTCCGGCGCATGAGGGACTGTTAAAGAACTGTGTTACGAAACTATTAATCTTTTACCTTATTTTAGCATTTATTCGCACATTCATGCCTAACTTTAGTAAAGAATAAAATATTGTGTTTAATTATCTTTTTCTAAATTTTGAAATATGAAATATTCATAAGAGTCGAATTGTAATACCTCATACTTCCATCCAGAGCAGACTACCAACTGAGGAGGTGAGAGCCCGCGATAGAGTGACCGCTTGCAACAGGAAGTATAGAATTTACAGGAAGTATACAATATGAATCGCTCATGAAGAACACTCTACAAAATATATGGGGTTCCTGTCAAAGGCATTTCAGAAAAAAACTGACAAAAAGTAGAATAAGCAAAATAATTGTTTGAAACAAGAAAGTGATGTAAAACAATAGCACAAGAAATATGAAAGATGAGATTGAAAAAATATCAATAGATCCTTTACATTACTATTATTAGTGACACTTATTTTTATTCATAATAATCCCGTATTTTGTATATTTTACTTAATGTTAGTAAAGTCTTGAAAAATTAATATAATACTAAAAATTGAATTCATAATTATAATCAAATGTTATGAAGAAAATACTGTTACTAAATCGGGAGCCCAAATAATATGTTTTGAAGAAAATCGCAGATCTAACGTAAGTTTTATATCGTTTAACATCTTAGCTACAAATATTTAAAATAAAAATGAGTTACTCTATAATTTTTTTAAGAACTTTTGATCCTTTCTTATATATATATGGAGCCAAAGGCTTCAATTTTTTAAGTCTTTTGAGCACCGTTATTTCTGGTTTCAAAATTCCAAAATCTTCTAAGGTCAAATTTTATGGCAATTTTTATCTGCTCTGTATTTTTAGATTTTTGTTCAAAAGATAAAATGTTTTGTTTTTCCAAATGATATATTTTGAAACTGCAATTATTTCCATGATGTATTATAAAATTTTTAGTTTTGGAGAAGGAAAGAGGAAGATCATATAAAATTTGATGAGTCGAAAATTTATCTTTATAATTTAAATACTAATGTAACCAAATCCAGATATGTTTGGAAAATTACAATCAACGAATAAATGTTCTAGAGTTTCCTCTGAATCACACTAGGTGCACGAAGCATTTACTCATTCACATCGAGGGAAATCCTCACCAATGTGATCTTTGCTCCAAACCATTAACAACCCATCCTCCTTCACACAGGTGAAAAGCCTCATCAATGTGATGTGTGCTCTAAGAAATTTGCTCAGAAAAATCATCTTTCAAGGCACTTGCTTGTTCATTCAGGTAGAAAGCCATACCAATGGGATGTACATTCTAAGCAATTTCCTCAGAAAAGTAATAATTCAAGGCATGTGCGTGTTCACAGATGAAAGAGCAAAATCATAATATCTCTATGATAAAGTAATATTGGGGTATTACCTTAATTTTAACAGAGCAGATATCTGTAAAACGTCACTAAAATTAGGTTAAAACCCCTCACTAAACTTAGATTAACATACACACAACTTTAAAGGCTATGAAATTACACGACGGTTTTACCTACAAAATGCGAAAAACGCTGGTACGTAGCTCATCCCCAGACGTCACCCGAAATGTTACCTAAATTCTAAAAATCTGGAAGTAGCCGTAACGCCCTAGACATTGATAAATCCACTCACTGATATTATCCTTGAGAACAGTATATCAACGATTAATATAATAAAGAAGGGCAAATTCATTAATATTAAAAGCAAATTCCGAACTTCATGCCTCGCACAGCACTAACAGATATTGCATAGTCTGCTCATGTCAGGCTTAAGATGTTCGCCGTGACGTCACAGGCGTGACGTTTCGCTGGCTTCAATAGGATTGCATTGCGCCAACGGAGGGTGTTTTCTCCCCTTATTCCTACCTTCATGAAAGATACTGACAAAAAGATTTCCCTCCACTAACCTTTATTTTTTGAGAATTTGAAGTTTCGTAAGGCGGCAAAATTTGGCAAACTTCCCACCACTGAATAGCATGACGCCGATGACGCATCCTAACGTAACTTCCGATGCCAGCGCCCTCTATTATTTCATGATGACTGGTCACAAAACCGTACGGGACATCTTAGGGGGCACGTCACACTATCTCTTCTAGGCACTGTACCGAAATCTCGCAGCTTCCTGTTTCTAAGGGTTGTTTAAGACCTCGGGTCAGACACTCCCTTTCTAAAATCCTCTACATATGATCATCATTTGCAATCGCTTTATTAACTCTAACCTAAACCACTGCCCGACTCAATCGAGCGTGAGGGGACGCTCTCTCCCAAAGAATTGAAGTCAACAGAAATACGCATGCGCAGTCTGCTCGGCATCAGCCGATCAGCCTGTATGTTGGTTTCTGTGAACTGCATGTTTTCCTTGAAGATATAGCTGTGCTAGTTACGTCTCGCTGAACCTTAACTTCTTATCGTTAGATATTCTTTGGTGCTACAGCAGGATATCACGCACTCATCTCTCGCCACTGCACAATGCTCTAAAAGAAAGAGTAGGTCAGGGTGGTATTCATGTGTTCCGTTTTAGAGATTTTACTTAGAAAGTAGCTGAACCCAAATCAAATAAACAAACACCCGCGGAAGTTGGCAACGGTGTACGGTAATGGGTTGCGGCCAAACCAAAATTTCTCTTGCTCACTCTCCTTCCCAACTAGTTCAAGATGAGTCATTTTCAACATGTTTCTTCACTTTTAATATAATCTGGACTTTTCCAAGCAATTATCGGTCTCGCGTTTTGGCCGTGTGGCTAGACGTTCTTTCTTTTAGGTAGGGCGTTGTTTACTTCTCGGTGGAAACGTTATCGATATAGCATCTAAAGACAGTTGAAAATTCAATTTTTCTCCACTCTTCTATATTCTTAAGTTAAGCATTTGTTTTCATGTTAGTCAGACCATGGGCTAATAAATAGTAAGTCATCCATTCAGGGAGGTCTTCACTAATTGCTCAGCTGTTTGTTTATATTACTAATAAGGCGACTACGACACGGAAAGTAGAGTCGTAGAGCGCCCTTAGTCTACCGAGGGGCAGTGTGATAGTGGGGCGTGTCTAGCCATCTCATAGGAAGAGGGGCTATGTGTATTTTCTCGAGAATTCACTAAATTATTTTTAAAACTAAATATAATATCAATTGATTTTTCCACAACAGTGTATTGCAATGCAGATTTTTGAATCGAGGAACTCCGAAAGTGTAAACGTTTTTGGCCCTCATGAGGACTTTCAGCGAAGTGGTTCACACATAGTTAGGGATGTCCAAAACATCGAATTTCCGATGTCTTGGCGTTGTTTAAAAAATAACATCGAATTCACGACGTTTTGGCGTTGTCTAAGAAGTAACATCGAATTCTCAATGTTGTTAATCAGAGAGCATGAGATTCTCCACATATTTATCGAATGCCGCAGTTCTTATTTGTTTCTGAAAAGAAAAAATTAGAGGGGTGGTGAGGGAAGAAGGTTTTGTCGGGGGTCTTAATTCTGTCTCAAAACTTTTGAAAAGGGATGTTTAATGAAGATTTTTCTTATAATCTTGTGTTATTATTATTTTTTTTAGCAGTGTTCCTTTGTTCAGTATTGCGAAATGTCATTTTATTACGTAAATATTTGTATTTCAGCTTGAAAATGGCGAAAAGTTGCTGAAAACGGTGGGAAAATTTCTCTCCTAATGGTTTTTTTTTGTAAGTACTCTCGTTGGTTTTTAATGTTCTGTTCTACACGTTATTTACATGAAGGAGAGGGGGGGTATGTATTATACTTATGCATGATGCTCAAAAGAACTATGATGTTCAACTTGCACTATCTCAAGTGCAAGTTTGTGATTTCACTGCTGTAAAATTTTACGAATAATTTCCATACAGTACTTCCCGTCTTCAAATGGAATCTGGGAAAAAAAATCCAAGGAAAGGAGATCCACCGAAAAAAAATCCAGGGAAAAAAAACCACCGGAAAAAAAAAGCCATGGAAAAAAAGGCCAACGGGGAAAAAAAAACAACTAGCGAAAAAAAATCTAACTCCAACGAAAGAGTTATCCATTTACATGATTGACACAGGGCCGGATTAAAGGGGTGAAGGGGGGGTCTATAGAAATAATAAAAAGAGAGGGAGGTTTATAAAGTAGTTTTGCTTTTTGTCTCGTATGATTTCAATTTGGTCAGAAACAGAGGCTGGAACACGAACAGATTTCAAGGCAGTGACTCACCAAGGGTAAAAGTTTCATGGCTTCACATTGCATAATTAAACAAGTGCTAAGAAAAGCATGCAATGCAAAATCATTAGGAAATGAAGAACAAAATCCAATAATTATCTTACGAGAACGACAAAAAATACAGCGTCTTATACTAATTCTCTGCAGATAATTTATTAGTTTGAAGAATAAATTTTGTAGTAATTATTACAGCATATTGCTACGGATTCGTGTTTTAACGAACTTCATAAGGTTCCCCTTGATAAGTTCTGTGTGAGCCCACCCAAATGTCTTAGCCTAGGGCCCGCTAACGTCTTAATCTGGCCCTGGATTGACATATTTCATTCCTGTTCTTGGAATATAATTTACTAGAATATTCTTTGCTGAATTTCCTCGTACACACCGCGTTTATTATTTTTTTCCATTACTGAGGTACACTTCAATATGGTTTTATCGGTACCTACTTCTCAGAGCTTATGCTTACATCTGATATTTCGTAATTTGCAAGGCTTACTTAATTTTTAGTGCAAAAGAAAAGCTAAAAAAATCCAGGGGAAGAAAACAACACAGAGCCAGGGATAAAATTAAATGAAATTTTTTATGCGAGCCTCTAAGCTTCCTACTGGGAGTAACGCAACGAAATCAGAAAATAAATTTTTATATGATCCCTTGAGCTTCCTACATGGAAGTGACACAAAAGAAATGAGACGTGCAATTTTTGTACGACCCCTAAATTTTTTACAAGGTCACCCAACATGGAAGTGGACACAAGAAAATCCAAAATGCTGTTTTGTACGGCCTTCCAATAAGGTCAACCAACGTCGAAGTGAACATAAGAAAATAAAAAATGCATGCAATTTTCATACGGCCCGCTAGTTGCCCGAACTTCCATGGAATCAAATTATGATGCCCTCATAATCTTTGAGAAATGAGAATTTTTTAATTTTTTTTAATTTTTTGTAGGTCATACTACTTTCCCACTCTCGTTATTTGTAATATAAGGGTAGTCAAAGTATGGTTATAAAAATTATGAACTTCATGGAAAGTTATACTATAAAAATGATTTAGATATACGAATTAACATGAACTCGAAAAGAGCCAGGAAATTTTTATATGACACCCTAAGTTCCCTACTGGTTAGCCAACATGAAAGTAGCCGTTGGATTTTATTTCCATGGATTTTTTTCCCTTGGCTTTTCTTTCCTTTGGCTTTTTTCTTTGTTTTTTTTTCCGTTGGATTTTTTTTTCCATGGATATTTTTTCCGGTAACCTTTCAAATGAAACACCCTATTTAAAATACACCAGTTTTTTTGTCAGATTAAAAAATTATAATTAGCGACTTCCGTTTAATGCCTTCGCACGAGAACACACCACCGATACTTAAAAAAAGCTGTTGTTTTTCTGTATCTTAATTTTAAACCCCCCTGAGTTGCCTGTAGAAGAGGAGATAGAAATGGATGGGAGATTATTACCCTCGATGCATCGGGGATGACACACTCACAAAAGACAATCCACCGATATTTTCAACGTACCTCTGCACTCTGAAGCTGCACAAGGTGAAGGACTGACCGATGTTATTCACGGTTCACCGTTGTATCGCTGACGTGTGGGTAGTCGTGCCGTGTACCCACGCCCTCCTCCGGCCCCGATGTTTTTCAAGACATCGAGGTTCATGCGATGTATCGATCAGCGCAACAGCGAGGGAAAAACCTCGATTATCGGTGGCTTAACATCGATGTTACTAAACATCGATCGTTTTTGCCCATTCCTACACAGAATTCGGTGGAAGCGATGTTATGTAAAACAAGTGTGTTGTTGCGTCGAAGTAGGGATGGGCACATCGGTGGTTACTCATTCCTAAAACATCGATGTTTTTGCTAATAAGCCGAAAAATTCGTTGTGCAGCAGTAAATACGCAATAGATATGTAAAATTTGCAGCAGGAAATACAATCTGCAGCAGTAAATACGCAATAGATATGTAAAATCTGTGGTCAATATAATATAACAGTGATTAAACGCCGCTGTCGACTTGCCGTTATCCTGACCAAATTTTGAAATATGGAAAACAAAACGACACTATAAGTGATTCTGCGAATAAATCATCCAGAAGTACTATATCAATAATTAACTTACCCTTAGAAAACACAAAGTTGCTTAAGCCCATTTTGTTACATTTCAAGCACGTGTAGATAAATATCTATATCCGAGTGACGAGATGTGTCCGGTAATTATATGTGCTTCTCTGCTTTTAAGGAGTTAAATGCTCTCTTAAGATTGGTTAATGAGCATAAGATTAGACTTGGCCCTTATAATTACAGAACACATCTCGCCAACGGGAAGTAGATATTTGTCTGCACGTGCTTGGAATGTGACAAAATGGGCTTAAGCTACTTTGTGATTGCAGGTATTCTTAGTATAGTATTGATTTTGAGTTGCACGTTTTTGGTGAAATGTTTGGTTGAAGTGTTTAATTCAATCAGCCTAACTCAGTTTCGATTTCATCCAGAAGTATTAGGTTGATGTATAAGTTCATGCCGTTACGTTACCCGCAGTAAAGAAATGTATTACATCAGAAGGGAAAATGGAATCAATCAAATATGTATCCCCTTCATTGTTTACGATGGTGTACAAACGTCTGGTTAGGTCTGCATTGCCATTCTTGAAAGAACGTTCACGTTTTTCTGCGAAGAAATAATGAAAAATATGCTGGAGATCAACATAATTGTTGAACGTTCTGCCACGAAGTGCATTCGAGAGAGATCGGAACAGGTGATAGTTTGAAGGGTCGACATTTGGGGAACATGCCGGATGTGGAAGGATCTCCCATTTCATGTCCTGAATGGCCATTTTGGTCATCTTTGCACTGTAAGGGCGTGCGTTATCATGTTGAAGAACACCACGGCGCCTATGTGGCCATTTTTGCTGAATTCCTTCCTCCACAGGGCGGAGTTGCTCACAATAGAGCGCTCCGTTGATGGTCCAATTCCTTCCATGACCGACCAGACACACAACATGATCTTCGCAGGATGAAGGTCATGTTTCGGACGTGGTGTGGGGGTCTTGTTTGGGCTTAACCATTCCCTCCGATGTCTGAAATTTACTTACATGCACGAACTTTCATCTCCAGTAGCAATACGTGACAGAAAGGGTTTGTGTTGCTGAGAACATTCGCGATAACCGACGAGCAAGGAACCACATATGGCAACACGCTGATTCTTGTTGTCCTCGGTGAGGCACACAAGACCCCAATTTTTGGACCTTTCCCATATGTTCCAGGTGTAGAACAACTGTGGCTTGATCACAGTCCATCTCAGTGGCCAATTTTTTTTCGTGTGTGGTTTGACGTGGATCCAAGTTAATGAGATTGTTCAAACGATCCTCATCAAAGTGACATGGACGACCTGAGCGTGGAGAGTCGTTGAGGCCAAAATTGCAACCTCGGAACCGCTGAAACCATTTGCGGGCTGTCCTCGAAGCAATAGCATCCTCTCATACACAGAAATTTTTCGTGTAGCCTCAGCGGCTATGGATCCCTTGTTAAACTAGTAGAAAAGCAGATGTCGGAAATGTTCATTCCTATCTACTTGACACTCCATACTTTCGGACCTGAAAACCGTTAGCCACAATTACACAACGCAGTATGATTTAGAAGCACGATAGTGCTGGCTACATTTTGTTATACAACTGGCCATCTGAAACGTCACTACTGACCTGCGAGAAAATTCACTCAAGACATGTATTTATATGAAAATTTGAGAAATACAGGATATTAAGTTGGCAGCAGAACTAACAATAATATGGATCAAATCGGGATAAACGGCGATTATTTCTAAGTGGAATTCCTATCAGCTGTTTTTGTAGTTCCGCCTATTAGTACCCTTTGTTTACGAAAGGCCTGCGAACTGTTTTTCTAAATTTCGAAAATACTTTTTATCTGCGTAAGAGTCACTGTTTCTTTTTGTTCGTGTTGTTCTTTCTATTCATATTCTATGACACATAAGCGTAAAAGGCGGAGCCTGAGATTGTTTATGAAACACTTGTATAGCTGGTATACCAATGCTGCCTCATAAAACTTGAAAATTACGTCGTCCTTAAACGGTAGGCGATATAATGGCCTAATTTTCAAGTCTTCTTCTGCCTAATTAATTTGGCATCCAACTGCCTGCACATTTAATTTGATTATCACTTGCATAGCTGATTTCCGTTTGTGCAAACTCGTATTTCTTGTCTCTTGTATCTGCGCATATATGTACAAACTTTGAGATAGTCGGCTATCGGTGACTATACATACCAAACTCTATAACCAAATAAACATTACATACATTGTACAGAAAACATATAGCTATTTTTTTTGGAGGAAGGGGAGATAACTTCTTTTAGTTTGCTTATAACAGTAGGTTTGCATTATCAGGCATCAAGTAGTTCCGTTCCGTGTGTCACTCCGCTCCAGAGCGATGACATTTCGTGTGAATTGGGTGTGCTCTTGGGATATTGGAATGGTAATAACATTTTTTCCTCTTATCTCAAACGATTGCCAGTTAGGAAGGGCTACCACATGACTAGGCAGCTTCACTATATCTCCTCTCCGGAAATAAAAGCGAAGAGTGCAAGAAAAGATCGAAGATTCGTCATTGAAAAATTGCTTTAAAGCTGTCTTTTAATGAGTGTCAGGGTTCATCTTCTGCGTTAGAACGCGCAAAAAATCATTCCTTGGGCGTGGCATTTACGTCTGGATGGACTGTCCGAGAAGTTGGCGTCAGCTAATCACTGCAGACCTCGCCTTATTCAGAATGGAAAATGCTCTTGTTGGCTCCACAATGAAAAGACAAATACGAGCTGTTACGGTTTAACCAATGACGTTATTAAGAAGTGGATCTCAGTAAGTTGGCCGAGTTTCAACAGCTCAGATTTAAGGGTTCTCTGCTAATGTACACATTTTCTCTTCAAAAAATGAACATACAGTAGGATTTAGGCTGATTTATGGAAGACAAGATTCCAATCGCACTTTTCGCCTTATTTAATGAATTCTATTTGGCCCAGATAATTAAAAAAATTTGACAGAAATTAGAGATTTCGTTTCTTCTAGACAGAAACAATGCTAAGCTAACTTATCGCGCCATCAAGCGCCAAATCGTAATACTTTCTAGTCAGAAAAATTGAACTTTAAAAAAAAAATTTACCAAATTTTTCGGAGCAAAAACTATGGCATATATTAGCTATGGGTCGATTTCATTTGTGTTTGAAATTACAAACACTACAAAGTAATAGTCTTACAAACACTAATTATAAATAATTACAAACACTAATTACGTAGTTACAAACATCACAATGTAATAGTCTTTGAGAACATGTGTACAAAAGGATTTGAATGTGTAGTTTAGGGTCCTAAATTATTTCGTCGGAAATGTTGAAGGATTTCGAAAAAGTGAGACGTACAGATTTTAAAGTATGCAATTTCATGGCAAATGGTGAAAAAATTTCATCTTTACAATGCATTTTAAAGATTTTTCCCGCCAAACTGGGCTCCTAGTACGACGACGTGAAGAGCGCTGCAGCAGGCCTAACACAAGGCTGCGGCGGCCACGTCAAGCTTCGCTCCGCTGAAACGAAGGTCTCGTTCCGGCAGCCATTTTGCTGGCGGTAGACTACAACAGGAATGGGAAACGTTCTTGCCAGGAAAGCGTTCCATTTTGTAGTGATACGCTACAAAAAATAACTCATCAGTTCTGTCTCAATTTTTAACATCACGGTCTGACAATTTCTTGGTTTCTTCACGTATGATCCTTTGACGCACAATATATGCAGTCACTTCGTTGTTGTTGTTTTTAAATCATATTTGATTGATGGACAATATATGAAGCCACTTCGTTGTTTTTTTTCAAAACTATTTCATAACAGGGAATCATATGCGTAATACCGAGGCAACTGTTACCATGTATTTTGAAAAACTGCGACAGAAATGAAGAATTACATTTTCTGTCAGGTAGCAGTACAAATTGGAAAGCTTTCCTGGCAAGAACGTTCCCGGTTCCTCTTGTATTCTTCCGCCAGAAAAATAGCCGCCGGAACAAGTCCTTCGTTTCAGCGGAGCGAAGATTGACGTGGTCGCCGCAGTGTTGTACTAGGCCTGCTGCAGCGTTGTGTTTGGCCTGCCGCAGCGCTATTCACGTCATCATACTTACATGTAAAATATTACGGTAAAAATTTTTAAAATGCACCATACAGATGACATTTATTCACCATCTGCCATAATATTACATACTTTAAAATCTGTACGTCTCACTTTTCGGAGATCCTTCAACATTTCCGACGAAATAATTTAGGACTTAGTAAAAGTAGGAGAAAAGCTTGGATCGCACAGGAACTAATGGATGGGATTAGAGACAAGAAAAAAGGTTATTTGGAATGGCTAAATTAAGAAGATGGTAGAAGTAAAGAGATTTATAAAGAAAAGAAAAAGGAGATTAATAGACAAATAAGATGAGCGAAAAATGATGAATGGGAACAGGCTTGTGTAACGATGAACGCCCATTTGGGTTTTAAAAGTACCTCTGAGGCATGGAGAATGCTCAAGGGATTCAGAAAACAAATTCATCACAGGTCAAAACTTCAAGTGATACAGTTGGAGTGGAAAAATATTTTGCAACCCTATTAACTGAAGAACGAGAGGAACTATAGAGGAGGAATTTACTTATGGGGCTTCTGGTTTATAAGTGTCTCCAGAAAAAGTGGCTAGGACACTGAAAGAAGATAAAAATGGATAATCCCCGGTCACTGGTGGAATTAACTTTGAATTACTAAAATGTGGTGGTGAGAGAGTTGTTACAATTCTTACTATATTATACAACAGAATCCTGGAGGGTGATGGAGTACCCCAGGAGATGGAACTTAGTTTTTTGACACCAATTTTCAAAAAGGGAAACAGAAAAGTTTGTGGTAATTACAGAGGGATATGTGTAACAAACCCCTTTATAAAAACATTGCGAAGAATTCTTCGAAGATAGATTGAAAAACAACATGAGGAAATTGAGGCGCAGGGAGGATTCACGGCTGGTAGATTATGTATAGATCATATATTTACAATGAGACAGATCCTAGAAAAACAAAGAGAGAAAGAGAGAAGGCTTACGACAGTGTTTCTCGAAAACTACTTTGGAAGGCTTTGAGGATGGCAAATATTGCTAAAGAAATAATCAGTGTTATTGAAAAATATATAAGGACAATAAATGCATTATCAAGTGTGGACAACAACTATCAGAGGTTTTTGTGAGTAGTAAAGGTCTTTTACAGGGATGCTGTATGTCCTCTACATTATTTAAGATCTATGTTGAATTCTGTCTCAGAGAATGGTCAGAGAAGTGCAGAAATTTGGGATTACGGATTCAGAATACAATTTGCCCTTTCCGGATGATCAAGTAATCTTGGCAGAAATTAAGGATGACGGAACTTATATGTTTCGTAAAATGATCTCTGAATATAACCGCTGGGACTTAAAATTAACGAAAAAAACAAGCAAACAATAGAGCGCTTGTCCTATGATCCTAGAGACTTCATTGAAATAGCCGATTTTAATGCCGATTACGTTGAGAACACTTGAGGAATTTATATACCTCGGATCCATAATACATCAGGATGGTACATGTCATCATGACATTAAACAAGGAATTGCGGAGAGCAGGAAAGCTATTTCTGTCTTGAATCCTGTTTTTTGGAGTAGCAATGTTTTTCCAAGTGTCTAAGACACCTTTTTTCTGCGATTCCACTGAGCGTCGTTTTATATGATGCGGAGACATGGACACTAAGTAAAAGGCATCAACAAAGATTATTGGCTACAGAGATGGAATTTTGGAGGCGTTCTGCAGGAAAATCCAGATGTGAAAAAACGCATAATAAAAAAATTCGAGATATTAGGAGTGTTAAAGTAGACATTCTTCAAACTATTGAGGTGCAAGGATTACAATGGTTCAGCCGTGTAAGGAGAATGTCATCAGAGAGACTTCCCAAAATTCTGATGGAGTAGGACGCTCCAGGAAAGAGGGAAAGAGGAAGACCAAGGAGAAAGTATGCTCCAGGAAAGAGGGAATGAGGAAGACCAAGGAGAAAGTATGCTCCAGGAAAGAGGGAATGAGGAAGACCAAAGAGAAAGTATGCTCCAGGAAAGAGGGAAAGAGGAAGACCAAGGAGAAAGTATGCTCCAGGAAAGAGGGAAAGGGGAAGACCAAGGAGAAAGTATGCTCCAGGAAAGAGGGAATGAGGAAGACCAAAGAGAAAGTATGCTCCAGAGAAGAGGGAAAGAGGAAGACCAAGGAGAAGGTACTTGGAGGAGATTAAATCAAGTTTAAACAACAGGAAAGATGACACCGAAATTTCGGGTATCTTTTGAATCAGTTCTGACGCAAATTAAATTTATCAAAGCTACTCAAAGTCA
The DNA here is from genome assembly GCA_039090855.1 of Macrothele yani. NCBI lineage: Eukaryota > Metazoa > Arthropoda > Arachnida > Araneae > Macrothelidae > Macrothele > Macrothele yani. The sequence goes on along the minus strand of CM077031.1, from coordinate 35,056,042 downwards.
ATGGAACTGGTATGGAAAACAATAGTGTCTGACGGAAGAAAGAAGTTTTTCAATCGGGTTTTTAATCCCCCAGATATTGCTGTAACCGGAATCGTGAGTCACGCCCTCTGGTTGCAGAATTGTGCGTTAAGAAAAACATGAATTTATAAATCTTCTTTTGCAAAGTCCGAAAGACCCGATGAATTTATATCTGAAACATTTCGCACTGGAAACGCTCTCCAACACAGAAATAATTTTTCAAATCGGACTCTTAGAAACAGAGATATCGACAAAAATAGGTCTTACGCCGCCAGGTGGGAAAACTATACATTATTTAAGAAGAAAGGATTCTCAAAAGTTTTTCAATATGAAGGAAAGAAGAAAATGTTCCGAAAAAGTTTCGCGACATGAGTAGTATCGGTCTACAAGCGACTTTTTTCTCAATCGAGATTTTAGAAGATCATATTTTACTGCCAATACATCAGAAGCGGAAATTTAAGGTGTACGCCCCCTGGTGGCCAAAACATTTTTTACAAAAAAATTAGAAATATGTGCAGATGACTTCCCATCAGTAGCTGTATCCGGTGCATAAAGAATTTTTCAAAGCGGAGTTTTAGAAGCAGAAATATCGGGGGAAACGCAATTTACCTTTACGCCCCCTAACGGAAAGTCTATGAATTGCTTGAAAATTTTGAAACTATATGAAATACATGTCACACTGAAAACACTATCGAAAAAGGAGGAATTTTTCAAATCGGACTCCTAGAAGTAGCGATATTGACAAAAATAAGATATACATCTGCGCTCCCTGGCGGAGAAACCAGGGAATATTGTAAGAAGAAAATATGCAGAAAAGGTTTATCCACGTGAGTGGCATCGGACCACGAAATAATTTTTTCAATCGAGATTTTAGAATCTCAGAATTTATGGCAAATGCATCAGAAGCAAAAACTGATTCTTACGCCCCATGGTGGCCAAAGTATTCTTAACCAAAAATTTTAAATTATATGCAAAAAAATTTCCATCATTAGCTGTATCCGCTAAAGGAAACGTTTTTCAAATCGGAGTTTTAGAAGAAGAGATCTCGGGGAAAACGTAACTTATTTTACCCCCTCCCTAGCGGAAAATCTAGGCGTAATTTGAAAAAGTAACTATATTTGAAGTACTTTCCGACAAAAATGGAATTGCAAGATAAAATAATTTTTTCAATCGAATGTTTAGAAGCAAATATGTGGAACATAACGTATTTTTGTATTCGACATCATTTACATTTATGACCTCTAGCGGCGAAATTGTACATCGTAAAAAACAAAACGAGATGAGGGATCATCATTCGCGTATTTGAGGCTTCCCAATGCAAAACAAATTTTTAAAGTCGTACTATTAGTTGCAGAGATATCGTGTCTACAGACAGACGGACGGACAAACCTATAACATAAGCACGATGGTTTTTTTCCAAAGACGTGCTAATAATGGACTGGTTGTAGGAATGGCTTTGGATAGAGTTAAGTGGAGGAAGGCTCTGGTTGAACTATATGTTTAAGGAAATCCGCTTAGTAGCAGAAATTCGTGATGATGATGATGATAATATTTCTGGTTGATTAATGTACTAATGAGATGAAATATCTCCCATAAATAGTTGGCTAAATGAATATGTTGTCCAGCAGTATAAAATTAGGAAAATAAATTATATATAAAAACATAAAATTTCGTTTTCTGTGCTTATTAAATACGAGTTTTGCACGTACAGCGTCTGTCGTAGTCGGCATATTGCACCTTATTTGGCGAGGGACTCAGGTTTATCCGATGAACTTCCTGAACGCGGCTTCGAAGAAGACTGGTGTAACCTTGGGATCATTACCCAGATCAGGCAAAAGATATCGGCTCTGAAATTCAACTTCAGGGTGCTATTAGGAAATTTGAGCGGGATATTAATGACATTTACCGGAAGCTCGAGGCGGAGAGGGAGAACCTGGAAGTTCTTGAAATTAATGGTACCGAGGCGAGGGAAAATAAGCAGATCCTGCAGGAAGCTGCTAGGTATTACGGCGATCTCTATTCCAGCGAGGAAATTGATCCTGCCGTCATGGATATGTGGTTGGAGGGTAAGCCGAGGATCCCAGACGAGGACTCGGTGGCGATTCAGGCCCTTTCGCCAGGTAAGTCTCCGGGTTGTGATGGTCTCCTGTCGGAGTTTTACGAGAAGTTTGTTAATGTGTTAACGCCCTGGTTTACCAGGGTGTACAACGAGATTGTTCAGGTGGGTCGTATACCCAGGACCATGCGGAGAAGCATGGTCACTTTGCTGTGCAAGACCCCCGACGCCCCGTCGAGGGAGTTAAGTGGTTGGAGACCGGTGTCTCTCTCCACAGTGGACTATAAGATTCTTGCGAGGGTCATCAATAGCAGGCTTGCTAAGGTGGCCGTTCAACTCATTGGTGCTAACCAGACGTGTGGTATCGGGGTGCGCCGGATGCAATGGAATACTAGGTGCATACGAGACGCTATCACTTACCTGGGCGAGAAGGGCATTAAGATGGGGCTCTTCTTGGCAGACCAGAGCAAGGCCTTCGATAGGGTATCACACGAGTTTGTCGGAAGATTGTTGGAAGCCCACGGCTTCAGAGTATTTGTCCGAAGTGCGATTGGGGCGTTGTACAGAGATCTCTCCGGGAGAGCCATTTTTTCAGGTCGTCTATCCCCCCTCTTTGAGGTTCAAAGAGGAGTGAGGCAGGGATGTCCTCTCTCTCCCCTTTTGTTTGTTTTGGTCTTGGAGACCCTTTTGAGAAGAATTGTCTAGAAGGATAGTGTTAGGGGTTTTCCGGACCCGGAGAGGAGGGAGTCGTTGAAGTACCTTGCGTACGCAGATGGTGTCTCCTTCTTCGTCGACTCGGAAAGAAGCTTAAACGGGATGCGAGATGCTTTCGCTGAGTACTGTAATGCGACTGGTTCCCGTCTCAATGAGGAGAAGTCGCGTATTATGCTCTGGGGCAAATGGGAGAGGCCTGTGGCTACAGGTTTAGCTGTGACCGATGGATCCGTTCGGATACTCGGTATCCAGTTTTCTAAGGAAGCGGTCCACGTGAGCACCTGGGGTAAAGTTCTGGCGGAGATGAAGAAGGAGCAAGAACGGTGGCAGGAGGTGGGCATTTCAAGAGTGAATTGGGAAAAGTTAGCTAATGCGCTTCTGGTTTCGAAATGCACTGTTGCCGGGGAAATTGAGTCCCCACCAGGAAGTCTCATGAAGCAGATGGAGAGAGCGGTTTTTGGCTTCATTTGGGCATGGAAGAAGACCGAAGAGGTGGCTCGGGCGGTCCTATACTGTCTCAGGTCGGAGGGGAGGGGGAGGGGTTGGAAGTCAAGCACCTTCCGATATGGCTCAGTGCAGTCCAGTTTAAGAATGTGAAGAGAGCCCTGGTCGCCGAACACCCGTGTGGACCTTTAGCCTTCTATATCACGGGGTGGAACTCGTCCAAATACGTTCCCGGCCACAGTTTTGTTGGCCCCAGGCGCGAGTGGATGCATAGGTCTTACCAGCTTGGAGGTCACCTGCAGGACTTTGCGAAAGCTGACAGCGCCGGGAAGTCCACGTGAGCACCTGGGGTACATTGACCTGCTCCTTAGGCCTAGATGTACATTGACCTACTCCCTAGGCCTAAGGAACACGTCGTCAAAGATTTCCATGTTCCTAGGAACTTCTGTAAGAGAGAGGCTTGGATGAGCATTCACTCGATGGGTGTGGACTGCAGGAAGAGGGACTTTAGGTAGCGGTTGGCCCACAATGTCCTTCCAACCAGAAGTAGGCAGTTTCGGTGGAGTTGTATCTCTTCTAATAGATGCCTTTCGTGTGCGGGCATTGAGGACAGGTTCCATCTTTTGCGCCTGCCCCATGGCGCCCCAGGTTTGGCAGAGAATCTGGACTTGGGCTTGGCACAAAAGGCTTGACGCCCTCCAATTTCCCCCGGCTAATGTGTTTTATCTACATCCTGTGCCGGCGGCGGAAAGGGAGGTCTGTTATAAGATGTGGAGGGAGAGGAACAGGGTTCTGCATTCCCGGACGGCTAACTCGGGCTTCTCTCCGACAACGGTTATCCTTCATGTCAAGTGTGAGCTCCGAGACAGGGCGAGAGTGGACGCTCGCACTTTAACCGACAGAGCCTTTAGGTATCGGTGGGGGACTTGGCCTCGGATTGTTACCGGGACCAAGGACAACTACACCTTTCATTGGGGTAACTTATCCCCTTAGTTTCGGCCCTTGAAGCCCGAGGGATCTCTCGGGGAGTGTTGGGCTTTTCTAGTGTTATGTTTTTCTGACTTGTGTTTGATGGAGGTTGTGGAGGTTAGCCTCCGATCCTTTCATCGGTGGTTTAATCTGTCATCTCTCCGGTCAAGGTCGGCGGTGCTGGCATCTGTCCGAGACGGCAGGAGCCTGTGTGAGTCGGGAGGGGTGAGTGTTTTGGTTCTGTCTCTGCTCTTTCTCTTATGATGTGGTATGAATAAATGGTATCTGAAGGGAGGTTGTTGTGTATTTGCTGCTTGTGGTGTGCCAGTTACGTGTGGAAGTAGGTCCGGGAGGCACCTGCCATGGGTCAAGTGAGTGCCTTGGTGCACCCGTCGGCCCGGTGTCCTCTCTGACAGTCTCCCGTCCGGGTTGCTGTCACTTGGTCATCTCTGAAGGGGACTTTTGTCCGCCTACATAGACGTTCCGGGTGTACCTTTGGGTCGCACCCACCGTTCTATGTGACCTCAACGGTTTTTTGTGTGTGGGTCCTTTCGAGTTCTTCGGAGGATCTGTATGACTCGGGGGTTTGTCTGGTGTTGCTTGTTAGGCCGTGGTGGGAGTGTGTGTAAACATCAGTGAACCATGTCCAGGTGTTTACTTTGGGCGTGGTGAACAGTGTGAAGATATGTTGCAACAAAGTTCGTGTATGGGGGAGGGGACGTCGGTCGATAGCACATTAGGGCGCTCCCTTCTCCCATCCCCCATGATTTGAGGTCTTCTACGAAGACGAATTGCACGTAGCTGTAAGAGGCAGTGTGGAAACAGTTCTTTCCGCTCTCTCCGTCTGACGAGATTGTGTTGAACTAAGTCGGTTGTCATCAGTAGAAGAGGGCGTTTCTTCCACTACCTGATTCCAAATATTAACAACTTTTATTGTGATTACTTTAACAAAACAAAAAAAAAAAGTAATCACCGTTTTGCACCAGGGTATAATACTAAATACAGTAATAGTTTGTGGTACCAAAAATGAAGCGCTTTTTAAACAGTGAGAAAGATTAATAACCCCTGATGATAAGGTGCTTGAAAAATCTACAACCAGTCCATTATTATTTTAGTGCCAAGTGCTACTAAAGTAGTCTGCTGAAAACATGTGCTGATTTACATGTAGGGAATTTAAAAATGTTTTATGTGTTTTGATATGAGTTGTATTATGATATACTCTGTAGTGGTCTTGTTAAATTTTCTGCACATGATGAACAATTGCAAAATTCCTTATAATTTCACAGTAATTTTGGTAGTAATTTATAAACTTTATTTTTGTTTATATGAATTACTTGAATTAACTAATTTTGTACTGCATTTGATGCTATTTTTTATGAGTAAGGAATTATGTCAGTTTGAAGATACAGAGCGATATGTAGATTTTCTGTAAAATAAGCTATGCAAATGGCTTGTTATAATTTGTATCGAGATTGTGTGGCACTAAGTCGGTTGTCATCAATTGAAGTGGGCGTTTCTTCCCCTTCCTGATTCCAAATGTTAACAATTTTTGTTGTGATTAAAATGACAAAAAAAAAAAAAAAAAAAAAAAGGTTGACGTCAAGAGTATGGTGCAAAATTCAGGGACGAAAAATTTCAAAAAACTGTGACGTACATCCTTTTTGAAATAAAAAATTATGTAAAATAACAAAAACATTTCATTGATAGAGTCTTTTTTGAAAAACTTTTACGTAGAATTTATCTGTCTATCCGGCAAGCGGAATTCCTGTCATCGGCGGCAAATGATGCTGTGGTTCTACCGCTAGAGCATCTGCCACGTCTGCCCGTGGTCTCAGCGCAAGAATACCCGCAAAACAGGTTAGGCCTAACAGTCCCACACGTGCAGGGCAACCACCCTCTTGACTAACTGCGGTGAGCGCGGAAGGATGCTACACACATGCAGAAGTACAGGATGGCTCCGCTTACACAAGAAATGAAAGGGCCTCCTTTTTTTTACGCTTTCCAACCGTGAGTTGAAGAAGCGTATATGCTCCAGCTTTGTCCGTCCGTCCGCCTGTCCGCACGATAACTGGCGTAAAAATGGTTCGATTTCGATGAAATTTTAGTATGTAGTAGGGCTGGGGACGAACCCTATTGAAAATGGGACAAATGGGGTCAAAGGTCACGAGGAAGGAGCGGGATCATTCCATTGCCCCTATGCGTCATAACTTGCGTAAATATGGTTCGATTTCAATGAAATTTTAGTATGTGGTAGAGGACCGCCTGGGGACGAATCAGTTTCAAAATGGGTGAAGTGGGGTCAAAGGTTAGGACATAAGAGCGGGATGCATTCCATTGCCCTTATGCGTCATAACGTGCGTAAAAATGGTTCGATTTCGACGAAATTTCAGTATGTGGTAGGGGACTACCTGGGGACGAACCCTATTGAATGTGGACGAAATGGGGTCAAAGGTCAGGACATAGGAATGCGATCCATTCCATCGCTCTTATCCCATATTATTAAGGTGGACGTCAAGTAATTTTGCTTCCTATACTTCCAATGGAAAAACTTTTGTGCACATTTCCTTCAAAATTAATGTGTTTCCAAGGATGAAAATTTGAACATCGATTAAAATAACTTTATTACAACTTGGAATACTTAATATTTTCTAAAACATAACCACAATTACATTAAAAATCAATAACTTTTCTTTTGGTGGTATTGAAACCAGAAAAAGGATGGCTGAACCTGTACTTTGATGACGTCAGTAGACAAACAAATGTTGGATTGCATAATTATGATTATGTTTTAGAAAATATTAAGTATTCTAAGTTATAAAATGAAGCTATTTTAATCGATGTTCAAATTTTCATCCTTGTGATTGCATTAATTGTCTAGAAAAAAGAAGGCGCGACCTGTATTTTCATGACGTCAGTAGACAAAACAAATGTTGTATTGCATAATTATGGTTATGTTTTAGAAAATATTAAGTATTGTAAGTAATAAATTGTAGCTATAATATAAATCGATGTTTAAATTTTCATCCTTGTGAACGCATTAATTGTCCAGAAAAACCATGATGCGACCTGTATTTTCATGACGTCAGCAGACAAAAAAAATGTTGGATTGCATAATTATGGTTATGTTTTAGAAAATATTAAGTATTCCAAGATATAAAATGAAGATATGTTAATCGATGTTCAAATTTTCATCCTTGGGAACGCATTAATTGGGAAGAAAATGTGTACAGAAATTTTTCCATTCGAAGTACAGGAAGCAAAATTACTTGACGTTCACCTTAAAGGAGCAATTCTTGTATGTATGTAAATTTTATTTTGAAAACGGCTATCAGGATTTTGATGAAAGTCGTTAACCTACCGTTTTCTGGTACTAAAAATCGATTTAGCTTGATCTCGACTTTAAGAAAATTTGTTTAGTGGGTTAAATAACCACCCCGAATCACCAAGTTTGTAGTGTGGTGTCATGGCGTCGCCCATTAGATGTTGGCGCGCGGTCATGCCATCTATCTCATTATGTCACGCGTTGTTTGTGGATCCTTTTAAAGTTTTATGATGTCACACCGTGCTAGCAGATGGTGGCGATTCCCATCTGCCTCATTACGTCACGCGTTGTGTGCGTATGTTCGTCCGCACGATAACTTGCATAAAAATCGTTCGATTTCGATAAAATTTTAGTATGTTTTAGGGGATCACCTGGGAAGGAACCCTATTGAAAGTGAACGAAATGGGGTTAAAGGTCAGGACATAAGAGCGGTATCCATTCCACTGCTCTTATGCGTCATAACTAACGTAAAAAAGGTTCGATTTCGATTAAATTTTAGTATGTGGTAGGAGACCACCTGGGGACAAACCCTATTGAAAATTGGCGAAATGGGGGTCAAAGGTCAGGACATAGGAGCGGAATCACTTCCATCGCCGTTATGAGTCATAACGTACGTAAAAATGTTTCGATTTGGATGAAATTTTGGTATGTTGTAGGGACCTTCCTGGGGACGAATCCTATTGAAATGGGTGAAATGGGGTGAAAGGTTAGGACACAGAAGCGGGATCTATTCCATAGCGCTTATGCATCATATCTCACGCAAAATTGCTTCGATTGCAACAAAACTTTATCATGGTATTTCGGACATATATACTGAACCAGTTCTGTTGAATATCATCCAAATGGATTAAAGGTCAGGGCACTGGGGCGAGATTTATTCCACAGCCATTTTCCTCATAAGTTGAGTAATAGCTTGAGTAATGATTTCTAGTATATTGGAAAGCGTATCATAATCAATGCATTGCATGATTTTACTAACTTGTTACTTTATAATATTTCAATTCTTCAGTGGTTTATTTTAGGCATTTGTAAATCGCAGAAAACATCGTTGTTTGTATATTTTCTGTCTTCGGCAGTGGTGTGTGAAAGAATGGGCCACCAGCCCCCCGACCCAAACAAGGGCCCCCAAATGATAGCAAAGTTTATTTATTTATTTCTAAGTTCGGAGGTAAAAAATAAAGCAGTACATAACAAGCAGAGTCAGGACGAGAAATTCCAGTTATTCCAATAAAAATCTGTAAATTAAGAACACAATATTATGTTCAAAATATGAACATTCCAAGGACGTATTTAGAGAGGGCCCAAAATGAAACAATTTCGATGGATTGTGCCCCCTCCCGGAAGCAATTTTTTAAAGGTTTTGGTTGATTATCAAAAAGGATCATATGTAGAGGATTTTAGGAAGGGAGTGTCTGACCCCAGGTCTTAAACAACACTTAGAAATAGGAAGCTAGGAGATTTAGGCTGGAGTGCTCGATAAGAAAGTGACACGGAAGCGAAGTAGAAAGAGGCAGGAATAGGCCCTTATTTATTACCAGGGGGCCAGTACCCGGGGTGCGACGGCTTAACGTGCCCATCCGACGCACGGTGGATATTTAGTGGATCGAACCTGAGGTCCTTTCCGTGGCAGTCACGAACGTTGTCCAATAGGCCAACCGCGGCCCAAAGGTTTTGGTTAAAATGTGACTTTCATTAAAAAAAATGCTTTAATTTAATAAAAAATGCGTCAACTTTTATAAGAAAAAAATACTTTAAAACAAATGCTTGAAAGTTGTGGAGGGTAGTGCCCCCCTCCAGTGGTTACGCATAAGAGAGATTCGGAGGTTCCTCTGCTTTTTTTCGAACCGGGCAGGCGGGAAGGAAGGTGACGGAGGCGCCGTGTAATAGCATTTTCGACCGGTGCATAGTACTGTCTGGAAATGTCATAAAAAGACCCAGAAGAAAATCCCGTGGCAGCCGGGTGGATTAACATGAGCACGAGGGAATAAAAAATGCCGACCACAAATATGTTTCTCACCTTGTCAACCTGCCACTTGTAAGACCGCTTGTTACTAAAAAAAAGTCGAAATGCTTATGAAACATCTGAAAGTTGTGGCGAAAAAATGGAAATGCCGACCTAGGAAATTTTCGATTACGGGCCGGTCCCTCTTGTGAATGTGGCGTCATCTAATGGGTGAATGAACAGTTAACCGGCGACACGTTTTATGGAATGTTCTTATCGTATCTGATGGATGTCGCAGTGTGCCCGAAAGGATTTTGCTCACTAACAGATGAAGTCCAACTTTTACATAAAGTTTGGCCGTTAATTTTGTAAACATTACAGTAATTTTACTTTTTCCTCCCAATCGTTTAGAGAGAATTCTCCCAATCCTTTCTAACTATTTGATGATTATTTCTCACACAATTCGCGCAGACACATAGTAAAACAGAACAGAACTCCATAAACGTATACACATAGTGAACGTGTAACAAGACTCCATAAATAATATTTATAGAGTAAAACATCTAATTTATTTCTCCCAAAAGGAAAATTCGTACCACGAACTTCGGTATGCCTTTTGTTACTTCTCGCTGGACGGTCCCTAATTGGAAGAAATATAAAAAAGTTTCCAAAATACAGCATTTCACAGTTTTTCAACTATGCACGTATTCTTTAGGTGAATATTGTTATTTAAAGAATATTTCCGTTTACCTTGTTCACTTGCTGATGAGCAATTACAATTGCGTTTTAAAATACTGGTCAAAATCTTGTTTACCTTTCTGCCTCCCCCGACTTTTTTAATTTTAAACCTGGCAATGGAAGAGACGTGTTCTCCTCCCATGAATGATAATTTCGTGCTCTCCCCCCACCATTCGGAGTTTTTTAAGTCTGTTTCTCGGTAACAAACTAAAGATAGAGATTAGTTTCAAGAGAAGCAGTGGGGATTGTGGATGGCAGTGTGGTGGAGTCCGAACTCTATTCCCTACTGCCTCCTTAAGTAACACATACCCTTCAAGTTCGGCCGATTACCAATTTATTGTCGCTCTGTTAGGAGAAGTTTTCTACCACTTCTTTCCTCTCCAAGCTAGACAGCATCAGCTGAAAGTGCCAGGCACTTGACTGAGTAACTTCCCATATCAACCTTATTTCTGAAAATGCTCTGTCGTCTTGAAAAACTTGTTTTACATAGCAATTTCGCCCAAAAAACTGTTGACTAAAGAAAAATGGATTCTAAACAGTACTTGTGTTACGTTTGCTCTTAACACTAGGAACTATTTTTCGTAGAGGAGGTAGCTATTTCCGCCAGCGACAACAGGGGGAGTTGTGGCGTCTCCCTCAGGCGAGGCCGTGTTTGCACCAAAACACTAATCTCTCGCGCAGTCTTCCTGCATTGATCATCGGTACTTCTGCCCGAACCGAACGACACGGCTCACCGGTTAATGTGAAGATTATGGTGCAAAATTCAGGGACGAAAAATTATAAAAAACTGTGACGTACATCCTTTTTGAAATCAAAAATGTTGTAAAATAAAAAACATTTCAGTGATAGAGTCATTTTTGGAAAGGTTTTACGTAAAATTTGCATGTTTATACGGTACGCAGAAATCCAGTCAGCGGCAACGATGACGGTTGATTGTCCGGGATGAGCCGTATCGTTCGGGACAGAAGACGCCGCAAGAGATTAGTGTTTTGGTGCCGGCACTGCCTCTCGCTGTGTTCGTTGGCGGAAACTGCTACCTCCGCTACGAAAAATAGTCCCTAGTATTAATAGCAAAAGGAAACCCAAGGACTGTTCGGAATCCATTTTTTTGCTCAGCAGTTTTCAGGACAAAATTGATTTGCAAAACAAGTTTTCATAATGTCGAAATTAATGTTTTTTGGTGCAACCACGGCCTCACCTAAACCAGACGCCATTGCTCCTTGTTGTTGTATCTGACCGAAACAGCTACCTTTGCTACGAAAAATAGTGCCAAGTGTTAAGAGGAAAACGCAACACAAGGACTGTTCAGAATCCACTTTTCTTTAGTCAACAGTTTTTTGGGCGAAATTGCTATGTAAAACAAGTTTTTCAAAACGACGGAGCATTTTCAGAAATAAATATGATATGGGAAGTTACTCAGTCAAAACTCTGGCACTTTCAGCTGATGCTGTCTACCTTGGAGGGGAAGAAAGTGGCAGAAAACGGTAATTGGCGTCCTATATTATTTCGTCGGAAATATTTAACTGTGTGGGGAAAAGTGCTACGCACAATGTTTTAAGCATACAAAATAATGGGGAAATTTGGAAAAATATAGTATTTTTACATGAAAGGAAAAATATTTCCCGAAGAACTTGCGTGCGAATACGATGGTTTGCAGCAGTTGGTGCGTGAGGCCAAAGCGATGCTAACGCCCACGACGTGTAGGGTCCGTGCGTCGGAAGGGAGTAACAGTTGCTAGTGAAGGCGCTGAAGAATACAACAAGAGTTGGGTGTATGTCTCGGAGGAGTGTGATGAAAAGTATTACACCTTGCATGTGAAAAAAAAAAAGTAGTTCAAAAATGTTTCATTAATTGTTAATACAGAAATGTGCTAAATGTTTTTGTTTTTATTGTAAAAATGTTTGGGAATGTAATTAAATGAAGGAATGTAAATGATATAATGTGCAGCAGAAGTTTTGGTTCCGGTTGACCCTAAGTTTTGGTTATGGTTTTGGAGATGTTAAGCTGTGGGGATTTCTTCAAGAATCTCATTTGTAGTTCTGCTGTTCTTCCGGCCATCATTCGTCTCCTTTTTTTCAGTAGTGAAACGGATATTGTTGAAAATTAACGATTTTCTTATAATCAGGAATCGTACTATGGCATCCCCAGAGCTTCGTGTCGAATTGTGTGGGATCATGAAATTTCAAGCCTTTTGGCAATTTTCTACTTACGATTTCGCAAAATTACCCTTGAAAAAATGATATTACACTTCGATGACTACGTACTGCTGAACCGCTTCCTTGTGTATTCTTCCGCGCGTAACTTGGCGTTCTCAACGAAGCTTCCATTCACCGCACTCAACCTTCACGCTGTCGCCGCTCCGTCATCTTAGGCCTCCCGCACGTACTCTTCCGAACCTACGCACGTACTCTTCCGAACCTACGTACTCCAAGGTAAGTTCTTCGGAAAATATTTTTCCTTTCATGCAAAAATACGATATTTTTTCACCTTTCCCCATTATTTTGTATGCTTAAAAAATTGCACGTAGAACTTTTCCCACACAGTTAAATTTTTCCGACGAAATAATTTAGGACGCTAAAGTACACATTTATCAAAACTTCTCCAACACAGCGACAAAAAATTGGCAATCGGGCGAACTGAAAGGGGATGTGTTACTTAAGCAGGCAGTAGGGGATAGAGTTCGGACTCCACCATACTACCATCCACTATCACCACTGCTTCTCTTGAAATGGATCCTTATTTTTTGTTTGTTTCAGGGAAACGGACTTCACAGTTTTTTTAGGGGGTGGATGTGCGTGAAGTGATCATACTTGAGAAGAACACGTCTCTCCTACTGCTAGGTGAAAAATTTAAAAAAATAAGGGGGGGGGAGATGAACTACGAGAGTTCGACGTGTATTTTAGAACGCAATTATAATTGCTGATCAGCAAATGAACAAGGGAAACAGAAAATTCTTTCGGTGAATATTAATATTTTTGAAAATAATAATATTCACCAAAAGAATATGTGTACAGTTGAAAAACTGCGAAATGCTATATTATTTAAACTTTTTCATATTTCTTCCAATTAGGTAGGATCCGTCCAGCGAGAAATAACGAAAGGCATACCGAAGTTCGTAGCACGAATTTTCCTTTTGGGTGAAATAAATCAGATGTTTTACTTTATAAATACTGTTTATAGAGTTCTGTTACACGTTCAGTATGTGTATACTATTTATACTATTATGAGTATAAATAGTATACACATACTAAAACTATTTAATAGTATGCTGTTTATGGAGTTCTGTTCTGTTCAGTATGTGTGTGAGCGAATTGTGTGAGAAACAATCATCAAATAGTTAGAAAGGATTGGGATAATTCTTTCCAAACTATTGGGAGGAAAAACCAAACGTTGTGATGTTTACAAAATTAACGCGCAGACGATACGTAAAAGTTGGCCTTAATCTGTCAGTGAGCAAAATCCTTCGGGCACACTCCGACATCTATTAGATACGAAACAAACATTCCATAAAACGTGTCATCGGTGAATTGTTCATTTCCCCATTAGATGGCGCCACATTCGCAGGAGGGAAGGACCCTTAATCGTAAATTACGGATGTCGGCATTTTAATTTTTTTACCCCAACTTTCAGATGTTTCATAAGCATTTCAACTTTTTTAGTAACAGGCGGTCTTACAAGTGGTGGGCTGACAAGGCGGGGGAAATTTCTGAGGTCGGCTTTTTTATTCCATCGTGCTCATGTTAATTGACCCGTCCGTCACGTGATCTTCTTCTGGGTCTTTTTATGACGTTTCAAGATAGTACAACGCACCGGTCAAAAATGATAATATGCGACCCCTAATTATCTTCCCTCCCACCTAATCGGGAAAGCGGAACTATGAGCCCGATTCGAAAAAAAAAGAAAAGGCAGGACTTCCGACTTTCTCATAGGGGTTAACCACTGGAGAGGTCGGAAGGGTCAGAACCCTTCCAGATTTTAAAGTATTTTTTTCTAATGAAAGTTGACGCATATTTATTAAATTAAAGCATTTTTTAATGAAAGTCACATTTTAAATTAAAACTTCAAAAATTTAAACACTTCCGTGGGAGGGGGGCGATTACTCGAAATCGTTTCATATTGGCCCCTCTCTAAATACGCCCTTGGTATGTTCATATTGTGAACATATTCTTAATTTACAGATTTTTATTGGAAGAACTGGAATTTTGCGTCCTGACTGTTCTGGTTATGCACTGCTTGCTTTTTAGAATACAAATTTTGAAATAAAACAAAAACGGACATAAATAAATAAACTTTTCCACCATTTTGGGGGCCCTGTTTGGGTCGGAGGCCTGGTGGACCACCCGTTCAGACGCCATTGCCGAAGATAGAAAAGAAAAATGATACAAACATCGATGGTTCTCACAGATTTACAAATTCCTAAAATAAACCACTAAATAATAGCATACTGTATGATAAATTAAAAGGAGGCTCTTCCCTTGCTTGTGAAAGCGGAGCCATCCCTTACTGCTGTATGTGTGTCACGGCTAAGTATCCTTCCGCGCTCACCACAGTTAGTCAACCCACGGCCCTACTCGATCGAGCTAACGCTCTTCACCAAACGTCTTATTCACTGCTGATTTGCTTTCCTCGCGACCAATCACCTGCACGACTTGATACTTTTAATGTATTGCTGCGCACCTAGTTCTCGAATTCTGGTTGATTTTGTTGATAAAGTGAATCAAAATGTGTTTTTTATGCTTTTTATTTGTTCTTTTAATAATGAAACGACATAATTAAATAAAAAGAAATTTGTTAAATTATTTGTTTTTCCATAAATGCAATGTTTAAAGAGAAATAATACATCTCTTTATTCCAAGTTCCACCCGTTAAAGGAACTATTTGATGTGCTGCTAATAGGAAGACTAATTAGTAAAACTTAAGAAAATGAAGGCCGACTGTTTGTATAACTCAACCAATACTTTCGTTTCAATTTCCACTCATGCTTCAAGAAGTTTCATGTATCAGCTTATATTGCTTACAAAATTCGCCGGCGCCAAGCCACCTTTACAAGTCATAGAAACAAGCTACAAACATTTCTTACGATTTTTTTTTTAATAATTGACATTCAGACTCACTAAAGCAGGAAATTTAAAACTGATATCACTGAAAGCACGTGACAATATAAAAAAAAAGGTTTTGCGTAGAGAACTACCATCAAAATATAAATTATCACAATGTGAAAAGAAAAATATTTATCATGTATTTTTACATCACACTCTGTTTAGGTTTGACTAAAACTGCTCATTATTTCTTTTGCTTGCGCTTCAAACCTATATTTTTATATATTGCCGAAAAAACAAATTTTTGTTTCCATTTCAACCGCTATTCGAAAATTCAGAAGGGTTAATTTCTACAGGTAGCTATTCGTATACTTTGGTGTTTAATATCCCATCAAAATCGATATTTTTAATACGTACAAACAACCTCAACGGTTTTTTCCTTCTTCTTCTCTTTCTCTCTTACATTTTTTATTCATTGTGGCTACCAGTGCTGAGTTCGGGCTCAATTTAAGAGCCCGAGCCCGAATTTTATATTGCAGGACAGAGCCGAAGCCAGAACGAGCCCGGAAAGCCTAGCGAACCTGTTAAGCGTTAATAAAAATAAGTTCCTTTCCTATACTTATACTAACTTCTCATCCTGCACTTAACCGGTGTCTTTCTTAACTAGAAGGGTAGGGGTATCAACCTACTCCTATAGTATACTTGCAGTACTTTTTTTACTGTTCGTCCCGTCCTGAAATGTTTCTAGAAACCGGACCTCCAGAAAGATCAGGTGGCGCTGCAATCTAAGTACATTTCCGTATGTTACTAAATAAATTTAGCAGGGAGAACCTGGCTGGAGAAAAGGGCAAAATTTCCTCGGTTTGCTATCTAGTAAGTATTTTTCTTTCTCCCAACAAATGCACTAGTACATGGCCGATAGCGCTTTCTATCCAGTCCCAAAATAAACATCCCCACTTCCCTCCCACCCCCAGTTGCTGAAGAATTTTCTTTATCAACTAAAAAGTGTCGTACAATATGTAGCCTGAGCCCGATTCGGGTCCGGTTTCGACTTTGGGCTCCGCCCGTTTCAGTACTAGTGGCTATGCACAAAACCCTAGACCTTTTGTTCACCGAAACTACATCGGAAATAGCCAGTGAAGTGGGCGCTGGACAGTATTGGAAATAATAAGCCTAGGTTGATCTTCGGAGCGCCAGACCTTACCTTCTAACAAAAACAGGGGCATCTTGCGGTACACATATGTAGCACACATTTAATTAACTTTCGTTTCAAAGTTATTTCAGATTTTTTGAACCCGAGGGCTCGTTTCGGAGAACTTTTTGTTTAAGATAACTAAACAGCTCAACCACAGTGCTGTGTTAATTACATTTAAAATTTACTTTTTCAGTTACGTAGTGATTACAAAATTACAATTTAAAATACACGGTCGTGTCAGAATAATATAGACACCTACCTAATAACGGGAGTAACCATCTTTGTCCCGGATGACAACGGCGAGACGGCATGGCATGGACGCACGAAGCACACCTGCCTATTCGGACTGCAGCATAGCATGGAGGTCCTGGAGATGACGTGGTTGAGGGTCGGCACGTCGAAACTGTCTATCCAAATAGTACCACAAGTGCACTTTGGGATTGAGATCGGGCGTCGTACCAGCCATGGGAGAACGGAGACATCACTGTCGTTTCCTGCAACTAGTCAAGCTCTTCCTTAGCGATATGGCAGGGCGCATTGTTCTGTTGGTAGACACCACCACCAGGGTTACGGGCATATGTATCAACATGAAAGGATGCATTTGGTCAGTGAGGACGGATAGGTAGCCATTGCCGTTCAGGGGTCCTAGGTCATGCCAGGCAGGAAAACATTTCCCAGACATTCACATTGCCACAGCCGATCTGTACTTGACGGACAAGCGTGCCCGTTAGTTGGTTCTCGTGTATCTCACGCCGTGTCCGCCACTTCTGTATAAAGGTAACCTTTTTCTACTCTTTCAGTGTCGAATGATGGTAGTACCATGGTAACTGCAGCCCCCTGGAAAGAACAGGCCTTGAAACGAACGGTCATGTGACCAACTTAGTCCGAATTTTCAGTTTAATTTTTGTACTTATTTATCATTTTTTACTACTGCAAGCAAATGATATTTATAAGTGCCACAGATATAGTAATCTAAACTCCATACAAAATTTAATATTACACCCACTTAAATTTTTTTTCCAAAACTGGCACAAGAATAAAGCAGTTTTGACTGTAAAACATGGTGCAATAAGGGTTTCTAAGAGACTTTATTCACACGAATAATAACTGTATTCACTTGCGGTACAAACTTGGAGAAATTTCACGAAATTGAGACCATTTTTGTCACATGACGACCGTTTGTTTCAGGATCTTCTCTTTCTAGTGGGCTATAGGTTCCACACTTATGACGTCAGGAGGTACTCCGTGTGATAGTGGTCCATTCTTGGTACACCCTTACTGCAGCATCTCGCGAACAGACCACAAAATCTGCTGTTTCTCAGAGGCTTCTTCCCTCGACGCGGTAGCCGGTGATTATTGCTCTTTGAATGTCCGTCAAATCACTACCTCTGAGCATTGGGCTTACGAAACGTACTACGGCTCATCTGTCCTGTTTGGCTGCTTATATATCCGTGTGGTCGACCTTGCCACGTGCAGTCTGTGACGCGCCTGGGCGAGTATACTGTGATTCCTGGGGTTATCATATTATTGTGACATCACCGTGTATGTGCATTACAGAGGAAACTATTCATTTTCATTTAATCACGTTTAATGCATATTTCGGAAATATTTTTCAAAATGTGATCAACTAAAATATCAATGTTGAAATTAATATTGATGAAAAACAATTTAAATCAACAATACGTGACACTTTGGTTTAAATTGTTTCCAGTCATAACTGTTCAAAATTTCTGAGAGATTATGTCATTTGCAAATAATTTCCACTGTGACTGTTTATGGTAAAAACAATAGTTTTGTATATCACCGCGTTTTCAATATAATAAATTTCCAATATTGATGAAAAGCATAAGGTTCCAACATAGATATGGTATACTACCGAAAGTCACAAGATGTGCAATAAAGAAACATCACCCTTAAGACGCTCATCCATCAAAAAAAAAAAAAAAAAAAAAAAAACACGACAATTTGGGTAGCTGTGGAGGAAAAATTCTCAATACTTCAAGACCTCTCCTCCACGACCTTCGATTGTGAACGTCGTTGTTACAAAAAAATTGCAATGTTTTACTAATGACAAATCACTGTGCCACTAATGTGATAAGTATCAGGGCAGGCAATTTGTCACTAAACGTTTCCTTTCTCAAAGTGAGGTTTAATCAAGAAATATGGATAGTCTCTTGACGATTAAAAACTTTTGCCCAGTGTTTTGCAGAAAACACAATATCAATAGGATCTGGGGGGGGGGGGGGAGGAGGGAGGGATTTACAATGCACCCGCGTCAGTTGAGTTGTTTACAAAAGCACGTAGTAAGTAGGTGGCAACACGCCTATTAGACGTGGGGAAATTCCTGAAGGCTTCGGGACTAGAATCCTAGCCAACGCCGAAGGCAATTGGCTGAGCGAAATGGTGACGTAATGGTCCCTTTCCTGCGGGTGCACGTGCAACATTGGCTGACGACAAGATTGATGTTTTTTTAAGATGTCTTATGTCTTGGACTGAGGTCTCACCAACTCTTAAATTCGTGAAGAACAGAAAAGCTTCTCGTTTACGAAAAATTGCATGCCAGTTATTGTGAGTATTTATATATAGTTTGCCCAGTGGAACAGGGCACAGCTGAGGTTATAAATGACAGATGCTCAGAAAAGTATTATCAGTACAGTAAATGTTAACCCCTAAATTCCGAAATGTAATGCATTATTTCGGGATTGACTTAGGGTTTAATTCACCCACGTTAGAGCCATATGATTCCTGGTTTGACCCCCACAAGGTTGTGTTACACTGAATGTCCGACGTAAGTCCGAAGAGCACGTTAAGCCGTCGCGTTGTCCTTTGGATATTACACTTCGTCCTTGTTCGTTTTTCCTGGAAGTACTTCTACGCCACTGTCTTGTCGGATTTGAGCCTTCATGTTCAATGCAACGAAACTTAGTTTTTAATATCCCTGACAAAAGTAAATTGAGAATATAAATTGAGAATGTAAAAGTCTAAACTTTTACGGGGAATTTTAACACTACAAAGAAAAAGTTATATCTGTATTGCAACTATTATTCTATAAGCAGTCTTCAGGGAAGCACTGTATGACGATAGATGGCGAAACAAAATTGTGTACATTCTACCATGCAATGATGACCCACAAACATAATCGTTATCATTGATAAAAAATATGTAAACTGATATTGGGATTACTACAACTAATAATACGTAATCCTCAAACAGTGACAATATGTCGTAAAGGTAACCCGATTTCAGCATTTATTAGCTGTAATTGGAATAATACGGAAACAATATTTGAAATAATCGAGTTATTGTATATATTTTTAAAATAACCTGTAATAAAAATATGTAACACAGGAACAATACTGTCATTATTAATGCTTGAAATAATCTATAATTAAAAATAAGTCATGAAGTTCACAATCCCATCCGCCTTGCATTCATTACCAGCAATATGGGAAAGAAATGTAACATTATTGACTCTCTTGGTATTAAAATTATTGTGATGACCCTTCTTATGGACAGTAAAGGAAGTAGTTTGGGAAATACGATTTATGAAAATTTATATCGATCGGATGTCATTTTTTCTGCTTTTGCGCAATTGGGCATAACTCCATCGAACATAAAATCGAAGAGACTTGTCGCCGGAAGATATCAAGTTCATTCTTCTTCAAAACAAAAGGGGCAACCTCACTCTCGGACGTGTATCCATACTGTTACATGTATCCTTCCGCGGTACTTCCCAATAAGTATGTGTACTGTTGATCCGTGGCTATTCGTGTTTCAATGCGAGATATAAATAGTTCCACAATAAAATGCCAGACAAGGTCGTAATTTTAAAGAATATGCATACACACCTTTGTACAAAGCACATATACACAAATGCGTAAAATGGAATTCGAGAAATCTATGAAATCATAATTTTTTACTTCTTCGGCCAGAATTACTTTCTCTCTTGCACGATGCATGTACTCCATCCTCTTCTACGATGCATGTACTCCATTGGTTGATGGAAGGAATGGAATTCCTTGCAAGGCCTTGAGAGTAGAATAAGCGCATGTGCCAATTATTATTAACAGATGTGCCCCACTTTAAGGAAGTACACAGCTAAGGATATATTTGACAGCATATAAGAAAAATATTGCGTAGTGGCACAGATTATGCATTAGAAAAGTAGGTTAAAGTGCGTAGTAAAAATCATCCAAATCAACAAAAAATTTGTTTACTTTCCAAAGGTAGGTCATCGCACTTGCGTACTATTTTGCATGCCATTGTGGAAATACGAATACTATGCAGATAACGTGAAAAACCATGATGTCAAAATTTAGCTATTCCTGCCGGCAACATCGTTGGAAAAATACGCGTAACATTTTCTTGGTCCACCTCCATTTTCAACCACTGATATTATGATGAACTTCACGAAGAGTTTGGTGAGCCGAAAAATATTACAGTCTGAACTGAAATCAAGAATTAAAAGATAAAATCATGAGAGTAGTAATTATTACAATAAACAATATTCTGGAATTCTTCCAATCACTCGGCATCAATTTTGATATGGCTAACTGGATCACTTGGCCAACGGACTATTTAGAAGCATTTGACCGAGCACGCCTACTCCACTGGCAAGTATGTGTGCATATATGTTCTACTCCAGAGGAAGCTTCGTTCATGTACTGCGAAACTACCTTCATGTTAAAAACAGCTCATTAGGTACTTACAAAGAGTTTTCTTTCTGCTGTGAAAGGAAGTGGTGGGTGTAATAATTTGCCCATCCAATTTGTTCATATGCTGCAGTACTATCTTCGTATTTACAACACTTCATTAAGTCTTTACAAAGAATTTTTTTTCTGCTATAAAAAAAATAAGTGAATAATAATAATAGTTTACGCATTATGTTTAATTGTAACTTATAAGCTACAGCTAAATAACAGAGCTGGATATATATACCTCCTACTTTGGTGTATATATACAGGGTCCCTATTAACTAATGAGCCAAAAATTGTTATACATAAGTGTGAAACGAAATTCCCTGAAGAAACATTTCCTCACAAACACATAAAACGCAATACAAATGTAGTCGTTACAGAAATATGCCATATTTTTACTGTTTCCATGTAGCCAATCCTTCAGAAAACGTGAAAATTTCACTGCCCTTTAGCGGGTATCGAATCCGCATCTCCCAATTGCTGTCCGAGCATGCTATCCGTTACCCCACTCAGGACAAGGAAGTTCCAACCAACTGAAGCTAAGCAGATGTAGCTTAGAAATCTGAGAACTGTTCAGATTTTCGTTACTCGAAGCCATTATGTGCTCTCTCGTAGTGTGACATATGCTTGTCAGGAATTATTCTTTGAATGAAATTCGTTTTCCACTTATGTATGATGTTCTCTGTAGCACTGAAACTTGTGACCTACATCCGATCCCGGATGTGAGAAAAGGTCGTGGTGACGCTACGAGGGAGCACATAATTACTTCGACTAACGCAAATCTGAATAGTTTTCATATTTCTAAGCTACATCAACTTAGCTTCAGTTGCTTGAAACTTCCTTATCCTTACTGGTATAACTGATAGCATGCTTGTACGGAAATCGGCATATGAATGCTCCATTCTCGCTCTAGGGCAGTGTAATTTTCAAGTTTTCTGAAGAAGCGGCTGCATGGAAACAGTGAAAATACGGCATAATTTTGCCAACGATTAAAAAAATTATTATATCAAAACAAAAAGCTATATTTTGAATCGTCACGTACACACATTCAAAATAATCTCCCTCCACGCCACGCAACGGTGAGATCTTTCGTACATGTGTTCGAAGGTACGGTAAAAAACCTAAACCTCCTACAGTCTGTTGGTTAGACCTCGTTGGATGTTCTTAATGTCTCCTCTTTCAAGGGAGACTTTACATTTGGGAAGATGTAAAAGTTTGACCGACCAAAATCTGGCGTGTAAGGTGGATGATGGATCACACAGATCGATTTCGAAACCCGAAACTTATTTACAGGCAGCACATAATGTGTAGGCGCGTTGTCGTGCAACAGGAACTACTCTTCTTGGTCTAACAGTTTTTCTTTGACACCCTGCATGCGGACGTACAGACATTGCATTTTTCCTAAATATTACTTTTTGTTGTCCTGTGCATGGTTCATGGTCGAGTGATTCCCTCCCATCTTTAAACGCTGAAAACCAACATAACACCTGTGCACTGCTCAGACAGTCGTCACCCTAAACCCCTTTTTCGTCTTCTTGAATCTCTGTGGCAGGTTTTTCTAATTTACTGTAAAATTTTATCAAACCACCGTGACAAGTTTTCCTAATTTACAGCAAAATTTTATCACAGTTCTTTGCTCCATTACCCAACTTATGACACGACCCACTCACACAGTCTTACTTCAACGGTGGTCACATGAAATCTGCTGGGTCACCAGAATCGAAAGTTGCTCCTGGGATTACAGCACCCTCTAGCAATGAAAACTATAAACACGTTTGTTACTTTTATTCAAAATGCTGCCCCATAAAAAATCAGGCTCATTGTTTAACGAGCACGCTGCGTATGTCTATAAGATTATGTTTTGGGGAAAACAAGAACACTTTGAATAAGAACATGTGCTTTTTTCCCGCAAAATGATCAATTTTTCTATATGATCATTTTGTGTGGAGGTGTTACTTCGTTGACGTTTAAATGGGGACATCACTGGAGGTACGGATTAAGATGGTTCTTGTTCGGCGTAATTTCCGGGAAGACATCTGTCCTCCTTTGAGGTAAGCGGAAACGAGAACCTAAAATGACTGAATTAAAAATGTTAACCACTTAAAATATATAACTTTCTACTAAAAAGAAAAAGAAACAAGTTAGTAAAAACATGCAATGCATTGATTACACAGCCCAACAAAAACAAAAACAAAATTCTGGTGCCTCAGAAGTTAGACCTATTATTGGGTATACTTGGGGCACTGATTCCAAAGATGGCACAAGTTTTGCCCTATTAGCTTTAGTATTGGAGATCGGGCATACCCCCCGTATATGCTGATATGCAGAAATATTGTTATTTTAGGTGCGTAAAGTCAGTGTATATTGTTATTTTATGAGTGTAAAGCCAGTGTCTGTTAGTCTAATTGGGAATTTGTGAACAAATATACAATCATTGCTGTTATTCAGGGGAATGTAGTTAGTGTATTTCATGGCTGTAATCTAGTATCTTTGTCGACGTGGAATTTCTTTAGGAAATTAATTCACCTCTCTACATATGGAACTTTTTTCTAAACATCCACTAAACAAACACGATGGCGATAACGTCGTCTTCAACTAACTGGTACCATGAGAGACACAGCAAGTGTTGCTTCTGCAGTCCCGTTGCTTCCACCTGCTGTTGGGTTGCATTGGTTGCCAGCAACGGGCCACTAGTTGCACTTGCTTGGAGGCCCATAATTCACGGCGATGCTGCAGGGCCATCAATAGCTCGCCGACTGAAAGCGCTGCTACCAACTAACCGCGATCGGGCCGTGAGCGGCAGATTTTAGCCAGCAGTGACCCATCACCGCCAGCTGGTGGCCAGCAGTTTTCCAGCACTTGTCTTTTTGCTGGGGTTTAAAATTTGTTATTTTACACAATGGCAACGGATATGGCTCAATTCCAATTGGACACTCAGCCAGTGTGACAGACGTACGAGACAATCTCTCTAGTCTTGGAAAACCTGAAATATCAAGAACACCAATGGATGATTTTTGTAGACCTAAAGATGGTGAATTTTCTCTTTGGTCAGCAAAGTGACTACACCAAATATCAGTGCTTTATATTAGTTTCGGAGATCAGAGCCAAACATGACCACTGGATAGGAAAAGTGTGGCTCTCAGAAAAGATATGGTAGTTGGAGAACAAAATGTCGTTAAGGAACCTTTGGTAACCAGAGGCAAAATCATCCTACCACGTTTACATATCAAGCTAGGCCTAATGAAACAATTTGTAACGGCATTGAACACAGAAGTTTTGTACTTTGGCTGTTTATCACGTACATTCCCTGTACTGAGCTCGGAAAAACTGAAAGCAGGGTTTTTCGATTGTTTCCAGATGAGGCAGTTTATAAACGATTCATATTTCACAGATTGAATGGTCAACATTGAGTTTTGTGCTTGGACTTCGTTTGTTCTAGTTATGAAAACCTTTACGGATTTATAATATGATATCCAAGGTGTTTTCATTCCGCTGATAAAACTAAGAGCAGTAGTTTTGTATAGAATCTTATCTTGAAATGCGATAAATTCTAACCTTCTTAGCGGGTTTTTGCGATTTCACTATCTCACACGAAAAGTTGTCAAAACAAATGGCTTCGTCCACTTCACATGCTGTGCAGTGCGCACTTATTGAAAGTGCATGCCGACGAACGTCAATGGAGAAACGTATGAGGGATCAGAGTGACTGTTGCTGATGTTCCTGCTGAGACAGAGGGATCTTCTGCTGGTGATCAGCGGTCTGGAGACAATGCGTATCTTGTGTGTGTAGGTGATCGTTTTCCCAAGAAGTTCATGAAGTCCATTACCATGAAGTTAGACATAAATATTGATCACAGGTGGGAAATATCCAACTTAAAGAAGTCGGTAGAGTTATTTTCCCTAACATACAATAACATTCTCGATAGATTACGCAAATCGAACACAATGCATGAGGAATCTCGCAAAGAGGTTATGTTGCTTGGGAAGAGGATAAGAGGATACTCAGGGATCTGAAATATCAAGACTGTCTCTGGACCTGAATGACTTTGAACAAAACACGCGCAATAAAGTCTTGGAGATTCATGGTATACCGGAGAATAATGATGAATGTGAGGAAGGTCAGAGACATATATTGCAGAATATTGGAGGTAAGTTGGGCTTCAGTGAATTCTTAAAACGTGACACTGAGGTCGTACATAGATTACGTGGTGGAAAATCACAACGAACCATACCATTACGTGTACAGTTTAAAACCAGGACAGTCAGAGACACTTTTCTTTCGAAGGGTAAGAAAACTTTAAAATTGTCCGGTGTTAATTCTGAATGTTTTGATCATACTAGAATGTATATAAATGAAAACCTCACGGCTTTTAACAAAAATCACTTTTTGCATGCCCCTAGTTTTTCGAAGGAACGTTGTATCAGGTTCTGTTGGTATAGAAACGGGCGAATATTTTGCCGCAGAACAGAGGGTAAGAATATGGTTGTTATTAAAATTAAAGTTGATTTGTACCTATGTAGTATCTGCTGTTTATTTGTTTTGTAACTATTTCATTAATTTGGATGCACTTTAGACCTCGGCCCATGTCGTCTGCTTCAAACCAACGCGCATATGGAATCACGGGAAATGACACGTGTAGTGATAGGTGGCGCTGCAGCTGCGTAGGAGTTTTTTGCTCCTTCACTGCGTGCCTTACGTAATCGGTGTGTGGCTTGTGCTGGAGGAGTGTTAAGGTGGTTCCACCTAAAATCTCTGCCTTATGGTTCCAATGGTAAAACTTCTGTATACATATTTTCTCTGCAATTAACGTATTCCAAAGGATGAAAATTTGCACATCGATAAAACTAACTTTAGGTTATGGCATGGGATACTTGATGCTTGCTAAAACATAACCATATTTAAGCAGTCCAACATTTGTTTTGTTTTTAATAATGTTCAGACCTATTGACAGGTCTTAGGTGGAGCCACATTTAACGAACCAATTTTAGGTGGAACCACATTTAACGAACCAATTTTAGGTGGAACAACATTAAGGAAGCGAAATATGCCGCGTGGGTTATTTTTTAAAGGAAGGGGTTTATTTGTTAATATGGCTGGCCCTGAAAAGGGCCTTCATGGATTGTGAGTAGTTGAGGTGTTGTTAAATATTGATAACGAGGGAAAAGAAGTGTTTCCTCCTTATTGAGAAAAATCTGACAATAACAACTCACCTTTTCCCCAGCTACCAGTCTAGGAGTGAAGTCATCAACCTTCTTTCACTTATAACACTGGTTATATATCCATTGATCTGTGCCCTGTTGCCTCTGTGATAAATACTTGTCATTGTATATTGTATTTTGAAGCCCAAGGTCCACGCTTCTCTCTGTGCGACGACGTATTCGTCCTATCACCCATGCACATAACATTCTATTCTGTTTTCTCAATTACACGTGCTGCCCTCTTTACAACACGGTGTTCTACTTAGTTTTGGGGTCCACCATTACTCATTCCCATTGTTTTTTCCGTGGTATTGTTTGCGGCCTTTGTCTGTTGCTTTTTATCCTACAATTTAAAGGAGCGATCCCATACAAGATACTTACACATTCTATCTGCTATCACCCAAGTTCCACTGGATTCAAAGTGGAGAAGCGATCCTTCAGTGGCATGCCCCCTACTCTTCTCGCTGCTGTTTTGCGATTACTTTTATTTTGTGAATAATTATACAAATTATGTACTGATTTACATAATATCTCGTCAACATCTTCTTTTGATTGCTTTCTCTCGCCCCATAATTTTTTGTGGATGTACCATTATTAGGGGCCTAGATATTCACTTGTACAGAAGTCGGAATCTAAAAAAGCTGTTTGGTCGGTGGGCTGTTTGTACATGATGCTTACAGTAAAATGTAGTATTGTCACTATGCGATTGTTCCGTTGGCCTGTCAACTTATGGCTTCACTTGTGCTTGACCCTACCGGCCGGATGTACTGCATTGACTTTTATGCACATTTCTTGTGTATTGTAACTTCTTCGAAGAAGCGCCTCCAGTTCTACATCGCGACTTACAGAGCTACAACGTACGCTGAAAAAACACAAGGCACCTATATCTCAGAACAGGACGAACAGAACTAAGTACACGGGACTCACGGCTCACGCTCATTCCTTTCTCCCTCTCCCCGTCCTAAATTCTTATCTGTTAAAACAGAGCCAACAGAACTAAGTACACGAGCCTCACGGCTCACGCCCTGAGCGATTACGTAACACACGCAGCGCGGGAGAAAGCGCCGACGCAGCTGCAGCGCCGTTTCTCTCGGCATTCCATTCGCACGATAGCGAAGTAGACGATTGGGGGCCGAACTCTAAAGTGTAGCCATGTCGGAGCCATGTCTTGTGCCTGGGAAATCGACTCTGAGACGAATCCTTTCGCTCGTTGTCAGTTTTCGGTTTTCATACAAGTTTGTTTCGAAATGTTCACGTAATTTATCGCATTTGTTCATTTCTGAATACGAAAGGTTTTTCTGACTAGAGCATGAATCTAATTGACATCGCAGTGAAATTTTCATTTCTACCAAAAAGTAATTCTGACTAATTCATTCAGGCAATCTTCGCTTTTGCGGAATCCATTCTTTTCAGGAAAGATTCCTTCAGCAATGACTCAGTTTCCTGAATCGTTGTTTTCCAACGAATCGTTCTTTAACGACGTAATTCTCTGAGGTACTCTGTTATGATTACTTTTAGCGTTCATCCGATTTTATCCGTAATTTTTTTTGTTTTAATATCCGTGTACTGAGGAAATCATTTAAAAGAGCCAGTAAGTATGAACAGCTTTTATTGATTATGAATAGGATTCCGATTCTCTGAAACCATCAGCAGTTTTAATACGCATTTGCACTGACTTTATAACATGCTCACGTTTAGGGTACAGCACGTCACACTTTCGTAAACAGTTTTGCGTTAGCCATAAGCGTTCTTTGTTGGTTTGGATGGGGTTTACAACGAAGTTTGATGAATTGGTAAATATAATTAAAACAACTGAATAGAAGAAATAAGTAGGTAATTGTTATTTCAATCATTTTTACCGTTCGTTCAGTTGCATTTTGATTTATTTTGTATTTATGAATGTTACTTTACTTTTTAAAATAGACATTTTACTAACGTTTTAGACCAACGTTCTCTTATGTTCTCAGCTGTGAAACCCCTGTTGGAGATGGAGGGCAACTCAACTGGGGATATCTTATCTCAAAAGAAACAATCATGTCGACAATTGCAGTGGGAGAATTAGTGTGGTAGTCTTCATAAGGCGTAATGGTGCCCGCAACGGCATAGGCGTAGTGTGACCAAACTTCTGGGGTGATGGAACAAATAAGGGTAAACTAATCTTTTTCTTGGGTGTGGGGATTCTCAGAAATACTTTTTCAGAAAATGGTGCTGTTCAATTTCTATAATTTAGGTTTCTTACATGCCGAATATATCCAAACCTGTGAGGTGTGCAAAGCTTCCGTTGATTCACAATGATCAGGATGAAAAAAATATGCCTTTCAAAGCACTTCATGCAGTTATTTGAAGATGAAAACCATAATCAGATGACTGCGCGCTATTGTGCTTATAACAATATTCGCTATTGCGCAGCGTTGTTTCCTTGTCTGTATGTCACACTTCATAATATTTAAAAGGGGTACGACTAGTTATTTTTTTTTTACTTTTTAAGTTTTGGGGAGCATGTGCCTCCCTTTGCCCCCTACCCTGACGCTACATCTATGCAAAAGGCACAATCTCAAACATAAACAAAGGCGTCGGCGAAAACCGCGTAGGGATATCTGTAGCACATCAGAAGTATTTCCGAATATGTAATGGTAAGGATGAATCGTTGCTCACAGCATGCATTTATGATCAGTAGTTTGTAATAACACTAAGAATGTGATGCAAATGTTACTCCACTCCGGTGCTACGCATAGAGCAACTGGAGAGCGGTGGAAATAATATCAGTAATTTTCTTTGCAATGGTAAATGAGCTAAGAGGAATATGAATAATTGAAGGTATAGGTTTGTCATTTCGACAGAGCCTTATTGTGAAGAATTTTTACCGCCATCAAAGTTATAGGCGGCCTACGCTCCTTACAGAATGTAGCAAACGTATACATAGTTTTGATAAAATCTAATATGGCGCCATTGATTTCCGCCTCGGAAAAATCGGCACGCATTGATAAACCTTCAGACGACAAAGCCTGCCCTACATTTATCCCAACACTTCTTTCTTTAAAGTCCTTTCTGAAACCTTTTGTCACACAGGCTTCCCATTGAGAATCAAATTTATTCACTCAAGTGAAAATTTTCGCAGTAGAAGAACCCCCTTCGCATTGGTCACAAGAAAGTCCGAATAAAAATTGTTTGCTCAGTCTGTGCCAGAAAAAATATTAAAAATAATAATAATAAATAAATAAAACGCAGTAGTGCACATTTATAAGGGAAATAGTTGCTGCAAATTGTACAATGTATTTGTATCACAAAACCAGTGCAGATTTGTCTGCGAACACATGTACAAGAACTTGTAGAACGACATTTTCCTCTCGTACCTGCTGCATGACTTTTCGAACACAGTTACAGAGGATCCTTAAGCGCTCGCTTACAGTGGTTGGTCCTCATCATCGGACACAAATGTCTCCCTTCCTTAATGCAAATGTATCTTATGGGATTGATTCTACAAGTGGATCGCTTTTTTCCACTCAACAAACACCACAGCCCTCATCTACATAAGTTCAACCGTAGAAAACAACACATAAACCACAACAAATGTTTTAAACAACAACAGACAGAAACGCCAGGCTTCAAATGAAGTGTGTATGTTAAGGGTGTTCCTCTAACCAAAGCTGTACTACACAGAAACATTCAACGAAAACAAACTGAAGCCTAATACCATGTACAGAATAAGAAATACTGCTGGAAATGAACATTAGGCTTTGACTGCTGAAATTCCAAAAAGCAGCGTAGACAGCAGCGGCAGAACACTGGACTTACAGACGGTTCTCGTCACCAGGTGAAACTTTCGTTATACCAAAATTCACTAAGCAGGAGTCTTAAAGGTTATTTTTTCATAGAGACACATGGCAACAATTGGGACCTGAAGATCTCAATAGAACAGCGAACCAGTGTACGGACATGGAACTAAAACGTACAACCGTAAACGTTTTCCTGTTTCGTTTTTTTTTCAAGAGTTTGTAACTGAGATCAGATCATATGTACAGGATTTTTGGAAGGGATTGTCTGAATCCAGGTATTAAACAACCCTTAGAAATAGGAAGCTTGGAGATTTGGGTGAGAGTGCCTGACAGGGAAAGTAACACGAAAGCGAGGTAGAGGAAAACGCCCTTCTTTATTACCGACAGGGGTGGAGCAGTGCCCATTCGACGCACTGCGGATATTTAGTGGTTCGAACCCGAAGTCTTCTGCATGGCAGTCAAGAAAGTTAACCACTAGGCCACGCGCAACTCCCTCCGCATCACGTGATGGACGCTGTAGTAGTTTCATGACTGAAGGTTGCCGGACATCCACTTCTTGGAAGAGATCCCAGCGTTTCTAGACTTCTAAAGAATACCTTACAAAACCAAAGCTACAGTATTTCGAAATATATATTTATATATACTATAATTTTGTTGGAATATAGTGCAAACAGAATGCCGCATTTTTTTAAACATATTTGCTTAAGTGTTCAAAATTAAACGACTTTCAAAGAAGGGAGAAACAGTACATATCATATTGCATAATATTAGTACGGAAAATTTACTTAAACTAATTTTATTAATGTATAATTGTAGAGGGTATTCATGTTCTGAAGATAGACGAAATATAATTTTAGAGGTATGGCGGTGACTGTTGATATATCTCTAAATAAAAATTAGATTCTCTCCATCTGCAGAACAACTCATACAGTGGTTAATAAACGCTGAGGAATAATGTCATTTTAGAAAGAAACGTCACTGGAGAACACTATAAATCTATAAACGTGCGGGAATGTCAATAGTAGGCGCTACATAGTGTGTCTAACCAACCTTTGCCATAAACAGAATTACCGGTTGGATATTTATGGCCTAACACTCCGTCCAAGCCTCACCGTCGTAAAAGTCACAAAGACAGCTTAGTGAATTTGCAAAATAAATTCGTTGGGTACGAACTGTCTTGTCGTTTTTGTTAAATGCTTATGACTGAAAGTGTTGTTGGATTGCTCGAGACAGCAAAAAAGTTGCACCAGTTTTTCGAGACATGGTTGTAAAGAAAAGCGCAAAATCTCTTTTTAAAAAATCTGTAGAAAGCAAAGGAATAGCACTCCAAATGCATGTGGAAGTACGTAGACGGACAACACCCACACAAGACGACCGATATGTGTTACTCGTGGACCGATGAAACATAACGGCCAGACCATCACAGCTCGCTGCAGGCAAATGGAAGATAGGTGTTTAGTCAAACACGCGGTTGACTGTTGAACAAGATCGGGTAATATGCCCGAAATCCTGTGAAGTGTGTCGAGTTGTCATCCCAGCATTGTGGTGCCCGGTTACGGTGCTGTAAAGCACATTAGAGAGTCAGTGGTTGTCTACAGAAAATTTTGCCGATGAGAGTCGTTTCACTTTATCGAGCGACTCAAGACATCAGCTGCTGTCAACCTCATAACATCCGTGAACAGTTCAGTTCTGTTGGTACTGGAGCCCTAGTGTGGGTCGGCATAATAAGGAATTGAAGGACGTCGGCGCATGTGTTCAACGGAAGGACTCGCACAGGTGACAGATATAGCAGATACTTCTTAGAAAACCATGCTCGCTTTTTCCTTGGCACAGTGGGTCCTAGCTTCGTCTTCATGGATGATAAAGCCAGACTTCCACAGGGCGACCCAGGTATCTTAAGTAACGCAGACCTAGGATACTCATCCTACCAAAATCCGATACAGGACGCATGGGAAGCTTTCGGGAGGTGTATTTCTATGCGATCCCGGCCAGCTCAGAATTCCCAGGAGCTGAAAATGGTATTGAATACGAGTGGGATATAATCCAAACAGAACTTTTAAAGACTCTCATTCTCAGCATGCCCAACAGGTTTAATATGTGTAATGATCTCCAAGGAGGTCATATCCCCTACTGACCATACGTTGTTGATAATAAATATCGTTTAAAGCTTTTATTTTGGTCATCGAGTCAAGCCATTCGAAAGCCCAATCTGAACATATTGTGCATTTGTTTAATTGTCTTTTTTTCCAGAGTGAATAATAAATTCATGGCCTCTGAAATGTTTCTAATTCAATTTTGGACACAACAGTGGCTCCAACTTGTTGTTTTACTCAAAATTACGGTTATTCTTAGGCAACTGTGAACTAGCATATCTAACCAACGATGTTCTATCCATTCAGCCTATTTGGACAAACAGCAATCCTGCTGTAGTGGATCTTCAGCTTCTTCAGTATATATATACGACCCTGATGTTCTACTCCAGTCCGTTGCTGCTAAATGTAAGCTTTTCTGGGCCACTAAAGCCTTTAAATTATTTTACGCGACTTTATGCACGCCCTATGATCACAAACTCTGTTTATCTATTATATCAATGAAATTCCCAACTAATCTAACAGGTAGTAGTAGCAGGAAAGGAAACTGATGTTTCCTTTACTTTCTGTCTTTCGATTTCTTTCCTTTTTCTTTTTCCTTCGCGTTGTGGGTAATCTAATTTCAGAAGTTCAATTCTACCAAGCACCACGCTTGCATTAATATCAATAATTTAAAGGTTATCAATAGAACATTTTTTCTAAGCATTATGTGTCTTACTAAGTTTTTAGCAGTGTGGCATGTGAATGTGCCTCATGCTGCACTCTAAAAACACCCGTTTGTCTTATGATCATCCCCGGTTTCGTAAACATATCGTAAGTCACAATGTCAGTAAATTCTATAACCACAACATGGATACGTAGAAAAGAGCAAACTAACACAGGCATGTAAAAAATGAAGCATTTCTGCAAATATCATCCAATATTGATGTAAGACGGGTATGTTGCTTTTGTAAAGACTCCTGTGTTCCGAAACATTTCGTATTTTTATCGTCATTTCTTTTAAATTCTCACACGAACCAAAAGTTTTATCATAAATAATTCCATTTGGCAAATATTTAAATTTGAAGCCCAGTTGTGGCCCCTACATGAAAGATACAAAGCATGTCCATCTAGATGTCAATTTATTTGCTACACCTGTGCCCATCCCATAAATGGCTCTCTCCAAAACGTAAAATGGTACGTGAGCGAGGTGTGCTGTACAAATATGGCAGATATACATGACGATTACCACTTAGCTCTAGAATGAGGGACACAATTTGCATATCGAGTGATATAAGTGACTTTCAACGTGGCATGATAGTTCGATACGGGTGTGTCTGTTCGAGAATCATCCGGAAGCCTGTCTTCTGAGGCTTTTCAGGTGAAACCATAACAAAGATTAAGATTTACTGTTAATGGAGCAACAAGCAAAAAAAATCTTGCACAAGACGGCGACCACGTGGACGAAAATAGTTGGCGGTTACGTCTCAGGAAACTGCGACGTGGTTCCATGTATGGTGAGTTCGAAAATGATACGTGGCACACATATGCTTCACATAGTTTTTGGGCGAGTTCTTTATTCGTTTGGCGGATTACTCTCCCTCCGATATTTAAGCATAGGACTGGGAAACGCGTCAGACCAAGTTGCCCTCCAACGTTGAGCTTCCGTCTAGAGCAGGTAGTCCCTTTCACATGCAAACTGCTTCTTTCACTGAATTGGTGTGAACATGGGCGTTCGTTTGCTCTTATACAAGTCGCAGTAAATGCCATGTAGCTTGTTGCTAGTAGTACATCGAGATACAGGTTGGTCTATATGTTCGCTCCACAGTTCTGTACTTCCATGAACGTACTAGGTTGGTATTTCACGTGAAGACTACGCAAAATTCGATCTTCTCTGGAAGTAGTCGTTGGCGGTATCCAGTCGCGCGATGCAATCGGTTCCCTGGCAGTGTTTGATGAACTTTCTGACAGTAGAATTTCGAGCTTTGAACAACACAGATACTGTATCAGATTTTATACTGTTCTTCGTTTGTGACATGACGATATATGGGCTGTCCCCAACAACTTTAATTAGGGAGAAAAACCGATATCTTGAATGAATTGCAACGCTGATTCGAAATAATCATTTTATATCATACAACTGTGTTTAGAAATTATTTATCTGCTAAATTTCTACAATGAAAAAGAGAGTTCTAGAATACAGAGGAGTACATTGTATAGTAGACAGATACCGTTTATAACAACCACGCATTCGGTGCGCGTACATTTATTGCCACAGCGAAGGTATTTCAGTTGTGTAGCGTATAATCTTAGTAATACACTGAACATTTATAAAACATCTCCTGCAGACTAAGTTTTCTACATTTAAAACATTGTTCTTAGTAAAATTCATTTTGCCTTTGTAGAACTGTTTGTTTTTCTATTTTTAATTGTTTTCAGTAAAAAAAAACATAAATTATATTAATATATACATATTACGACCAGTATTTCAAATCGTTGAACGAAAAGTACTAGGGAAACAAAAATCAATCGACATTTGGAACAGAGCCAATTTCAGGAGCAATATACCATTATGTCTTAAGAGACACGTGTGTAATCAAAGCACCCTTCCAAATATTATATATGGAGCAGCCATGTGGACCTTAACTAAAATGGCGTACAAAAAACTGCAGCCAACTGAAAAAAACATGGGGAGATACATGCTTGGTGTAACCAGGAAAGATAAGAATACGAACTCGTGAATAAGGAAAATGACAGGTGTGAAAGACATCATGATTAGAGTAAAATCCACCCAAGATAAAAACAGAAAATTTCTGACTGGATACCAAGGAACACAAAAGACTCACAAGGCGAACGCGTGGGAGATGGACGGATGAAATTTGAAAGCGTGCCCGAGTAACATGGAGGAAATAGGCTCAAGATGGACAGTTGTGTAAGAAACATGGGGAGACCTTCATCTAGCATTGAACTGATAGTGGTTGAAAATGATGATGATGATATATCGGGATAATATGATATCATGGCACCCCATCAGCCGAGCAGTAGGCAGGTTTCGGTGTTAAAGTCCCGCTTTTGATCACTGACGACTGGACGTTAAAAGTAAAGTTACACCATACTGCGCCATCCTTTGGTTCTCCTCACCATGAATGCCCATTTTACATGACTTCTGATTCTAGCACGCTGTGTATAGAACCTTCTAGCCAAGGTTGTTGCATCTAAGTCTTTCTTAGACGGGATTCGTACGAGAAACAGTTGCTTAATTAACCGAAATAAACATACCTTAGGCGACAAAATGTGCTGGCATAGTTCTGTATTAATTGAGGAAGAACATTATTTCAAATTCATGTTCAGTAATCTCAGACTTGTGAATGTCCTTGTTCACATATAAAGTTTGGAATGTGCACGGATATCATGACCACAAAGGACAACAGAAAGATGTTAAAATCTCGTTTTTTCTTCAAGCGTTCCAGTGGTGGGACATATAACTAAGATAGTGCTCCTCACGTGATACGGTTTCACTGGATATATAAGTAGCATCGCGGAGAAAGCTGTGAACTTTTGACGAAGATATAAAATAAAGTAGACTTTCACGGCTACGGAGCTTTAGTTCCGTATTCGTCCATTGATGCGCTCTTCGACTGATATTTTTTGGGGTAAATCTTAAGTCAAATTATTTCCATCAGCCTTAATGGAAGATTTACCTCCGGATCTCCTAGTCTGTGATCACATTTCCAATTCCTTTCTTAATTTTTTTTCAAGGCAATCCAGGAAATTTTAATTTTAATAAAGAATATAACCCTCATAAGTAAAATATTTAGAGTGAATTCTTGCATTTTTTATTTCAAAATTATCTTCGGCATTTCGGTACTTTGATGCTTTACAAATCAATCTTAGCGAAAACTATTGTATACCATTTCCGAACGTTTGGTCTTTCTACTTAACCTAAACAGCATGCTACTGCCTATCAGGCGTACACAGTTTCAGTGATACAAGACAGAATATTATCGAAGAACGATCGCCATTGATAAACTTGACAATAACACTAAAACTAGGAAATGAATATCCACTCTGTTAGCACTCTCCACGAATGTGAAAAAAGTCTTTTATTATTCAATGGCACATAATAAAGGAATACGCATATTTCAACACGATTCCTGATGGAAACAGTTTCTGTGCATCTTTCTACCGTCACCTTGATTTATTGCACAAAACGGAAATAGGACTACTTCAACTGCGCACACCTGAAGGAAACTACTGGATGGATTTCACAAGCAATCGTAAACGGCGTCCTAATGAAAGACGAAAGTCTTTCTTAGAACTTTGTACTTGACGCAGGAGAAAAAGTGTACCGTGATAGTCGTAATCCAAAGCAAAACAAAAAAAGAGCAGCTGTTTCCTCTGATTGATTAATTCAGGTGAAGCACACAAATATTTTTGGGAGGAGCTTGGAAATGCCTAATCCAAATAAAAACCCTTGGACCCGCAGAATAAGCTTGGTAATTCTTATTTGTAATTAAATTCCCAAAAGTGTAACTGAAAATCAATAGTGCTTACATATACACGTATGAAACTCACAGCATAAATTAAACACTTTACTTTCACTGAACAAAAAGCAGAAAATTCGGCTATTCATGAAGTAAGATGAGCTTATACTTCTCCTTACTCATTCGTGAAATAAGCATTTAGATTTATAGTTGAGGGGCATCTGTTCACAGTAACATAATCCATGGGATTTTGAATGAAGAGAAGGTATGCCTACTTGGGACGCATTGATAATGAAGCATACTACCATGTATTATTAGGAGTTTGTTCGAATTTCTGGCAGGGACCATATCTAAGTGGGCTATGCAGAGCGACTGTGTGACGTCGTTAATTCAAGATGGCCGCCGTTAAGGATACCAATATCAGTTTTCAGAAGTAAGTGCTTTTAGGGCGGGTGTATAAAAATTTAGTGAGTAGGTTTCTTGTTAAACATGACGAATTAATACGGTGATGACTCTCTAACTGATTTGTTAACTGAAATGTGTCAGTTGTGCTGGAAGTTAGGGATGGTCCCTCAGGATTTGAAGTATGCTGTCATTGTTCCCTTTTCAAGGTAAAAGTGATCAAACTGACTGCAATTACTTTTGTTGTATTATCGCACTGAGTGTGCCAAGGAAAGTGTTTGGAAAGTTCATTATTGATAAGGTACAAGGTTTTACAGAAGAGAAAGTGAGGGATCTTCAAAGTAGTTTTTGCCTGGTAGTGGCTGCACTAACCAATTTTAAGCATTACGCAAGATGATTGAAAGGTATCTATCTGCCTGTCGGTAATAAAGTTTTTTGCTGTCTTCATAGATTTACAGCAAGCTTATGATCAAGTAAATAGAAAACCTGTGGAAATCACTGAATAAATATGGTATTAGTGGGAAACTACTTAATAGTGTGAAATTCATATATGCTGGCAGTAGAGCCTATGTACCAGTCAATGGTGTATCAAAATGGTTTTCCATTTGTGCAGGAGTTAGACATTGTTGTGTATGAAACCATGGCAGTTTAATGTATTTATGAATGCGTGATACCAAAATTGACAATACTGGTTTATGTGTTGGTAATAAAAATGTGTACCGATTGCTGCTGTATGCTGATGACACAGCCCTGTTGGCAGAGAGCAAAAGTGAGATGCAGAGTATATTGTGCCGGATGTACGAAAATGAAACTGAGTATAAATAAGGGAAAATCCAAAGTTGGGGTTTCTTTATTTTCTATAAATAATGAAATATTGGCTCTTTAATTAACTTTACATCATTGAAAAAGAGTAAACGGAAACATTACCTCATCGTTTTCATTATATCTTCGTCTTTATATAGTGAGAGACTGCGCATTAGTAGTAGTTGCCACACGATAACCGACAGATCACTTGACATTAAGAAGAAATGGTTGCTTGTTCTCCAATTTCATTGCTTTTTCTGCCTTGACTAGCTAATTTTAAATATTTCCTTTTAGAAAGTAATTAAAATTTGAACCGTCGGGTTTACCAATAATGCACCTAAGGGCCTAATAGTACGGTTTTACCATTAATTAAAATTTATTTGGGAACGTTTTGACGTTACAAAATAAGATGTTTGGTCGGAGCAGGTAATTACTTTGTTGAGTGCTTTTTTTGTGAAAGAGCTGCATTTGTTTCTAATTGAAACATTTTGTAAGACGTGTGCTTTCATTCATAATTTATGACACAGATCTGCAGTAACTTCGGTGTATTACAATGTGAAAATTTCCGATATACACAGTTAAATAAATTCCCACTGCAGTTACATTGTCGTACTAATCGTACTTTATTTCAGAGATGTATGTGCACAGATCAAAAACATTGGAGTAGCATTGACAGGCATATGTAATGCTATGGGTTCTGCAACGACGGAAAACGTGCAGCGCCATCTATGAATGCGATAGATTTGGATGTGAACAGATGTCTATTGGAAAGCTAGAATGTTAGATATACTTCTTATTGTGCTGCAGAAATTACGTAGAAAGAATGTTCGTCTATGACGCGAGAACTTTCTAGATCTTATTGTAATTAAGAATTGTTCATATCCGCGTAAAAACAAACAAGACTTATAAGAAGGAAAATTTGAGGCTATATCGCGGCCGACAATATAAACACAGCACACAAATAAAAACAAAAATGAAAATACTAAACAAAAAAATTCGTGTCACATACACTGAAATCGTAAAAACAAACCAAAATCTTAAATATTTAGAGCTGGAATTATGTCGGAAAGACGTCAACAGGCTAGTTACTCCCTACAATGGAGGCTCTCTATTGATGCTGGAAGTAGCATGCTCTTTACCAATCTATTCTGCTCCAGTGTCTTTGACACAAATCGGGTTGTTCGCAGGTCGTGATTTATAATATTGTGGTGAGTATGGGTGAAATATTTTAAACACGTTCAATTGTTCATGAATTTTTTTTTATTGCGAACGATGTTAAATAGCTTGTCACCAAACAACTGAGAACGTTTTTTATAGAAAATGTGCGATACTGCGTCCGACATTGGCACGCGTCTTCGAAAAACATTAGTCATTGCAATAACCATAGGAACCAGTGACACTTGTTTTTCACGTATACGTCGGTGGTAGTGCCGTAGCCTACGAGGATCGTTAAAGAATCCTGTTATTTTGGGCCAAATTTCATGGAAAAACGGAAGCACTTTTCATTACGTCCAACGCGACCAGAGGCCGATTTTACCGAGGACAACGTTGCTTTACCGTTAGTGCTTTTAGTATACTGTCGTAGGTTATGAAACTGAATACTTCTCGTTTTTCTTTTCAAATATTTTTATATAAAAAAAATGAGATATAATTCGGTGCTTTTTGTATATTCTCACATGTAAGTTTAGAGCGGATAACTGTGGACATTTTGATTTGTTGACATGATACTCATGTAGTTTCAGCTGTGTGTATTTTCAAATTGCGTGGTTTGGGTAGCAGTAATCATGTTAACATTAAACTGAAATGAATTGTACTTCATAAAAGAGAGAAGTTTTTAATATTAACGTTATATTTGTTTGAACTTGGACGAACGTTTCATGAATTTGAGTTTGAAATAGAAAAAGTTAGGCTCCTCAAAATAATTAAGAATTTCATATGAAATTCAGCAGCGTTTTCTCACACATCGGCTGCTAGTTACGAAAAACAATTAGAAATATTTGCTACGAATACAATGTAAATGCGATTCAGCGAAAACAACATGCATTGATATAGCTTTGTAAACCACCAGTTTTCGCACACATTAATTTCTGCCTCTCGTGGTAGTAGGCGACAAGCAAAATGGTACTGCCCGAATAACGTTATATTTGTTTTGAAATTTCACGAACGTTTCATGGCGGCAGCCTCCAGAAATCTCATTCTAACCTCCTTGTGTACAACTGACTGACACATATCATCATGTTCATTTGTTTCAACGTGCATTCCAATATGAAGATTTACCCTTCTGCCTCATTTTATAATGTAAAAGTTTTAATCAAATTTGGCGAAAATTCTCTGGATTTAATTTAACTGAAAATTAGACAATTAAGGCAGAGCAATACGCTCCTCTTAAATAAATATTTTTACACGAGTTAACGTTTTGGCAGCAGAGCGTGAGCATAACAATCCATTTAAGGGTGGAGGACGCTCAAATAAAGAAGAACGTACGTTGTGAGGTAATATCGCTTTTCAAAATGATTTGGTAGCAATGAATTATTTAAAAATATACATATAGTAAAATTCTATATAACATGTCATCGATGTATTTAATGCGCCCGAAATGTGTAACTTCGTTGATCATATCGTAATGTTAGATTACGGGAGAGGACTGATAAATTATACCATAGTGTTATTTATTAGTGATATTTTATTATTCACTTTTTTCGCAAGAAAAAATAAAACAATTCTGGCGATTATGGAGAAAATTTATGCGATTTAATTCTGTATGACAGCACACCCACCCACCACCAGCAGCGGCTAATCTTTGTTGTTGTTCCCGATAAAAGCGCCATCTGGTGAGCGTTCCGGCGTAAATGATTCTTGGTCTTGAAGGCAGAAAAAGAAAGCTTCCTTCACGAGCGTGATCACAGTAGGCTCCAGCAGTGCGCAATTTAATGAGCGTTGTTTCGTGAATCGCTAACCCGGTGGCGCAGTGGTATAAGCGATGGCCTTTGATCATTCGTCCGAAATGGGACCTGGTTTGAAAACCGGTGAGGCACGGATGTTGTGTTTGTCTTACGGTACTGGGTCTCTCCCTCCCCTGGGGCCAGTGACACTAAATTAGGGACGGGCGAATGCTTATAGACTATTGAGTTACTCATGGTGATCGTTAAACCTCCAATCCAAAAAAAAACCCATAAAAACCCTAACAATGTTTTCGGGCTGTGATTTTTCGAAAAAATGGATGTAAAAGAAGAAAGACCAAGATTCGCCGTTAAACTTTACTGTCGACTTAACAAGAAGTCCGTTG
Source organism: Macrothele yani (assembly GCA_039090855.1). Taxonomy (NCBI): domain Eukaryota; kingdom Metazoa; phylum Arthropoda; class Arachnida; order Araneae; family Macrothelidae; genus Macrothele; species Macrothele yani. Next base: position 35,014,889 of record CM077031.1, on the reverse strand, counting down.
GAGAGAGAATCCGTCTTATGCAAAGAGGCTTACAAAGATGAATGTCTAGCAAAATCAAAAATTTACAGATGGCATGAATTTATAAATGGTCGTGAGTCGGTGGTTTCAATCGCGCATCTAGAAAAGCCTTCGAAGCGGAGTGTTACAGAGATAAAGCTCAATGAGCAACAGGTGTTAATGAATGAAATATCAATGAATAAACTACGGGATTAAACCATTATATAAATACAAAACAAATTTGGAAGATGTGAATCCCTTTATTGCTGTAAATAGGACATGGATATTAAGTTAGATAATATCCGAAAACTTGAAAAAGGGCTTCGTCGTCTTGGTGCGGTAAACGACCGTGTCTCCCCGGACAGCGCGCGAGTATGATAGCTACTACACCATCGAGAACGACAAAGTTTCAAGTTTCCTACTGATTGAAATATAACCATGACAGGATTCGCTAGTCGAAGCAACCGACATTCATATGTATCTTTTCTCGCTCCAAAGGTGAAGAAAGTCTCAAGTTTTCTTGATATTATCTGACTTAACATCCACCGCTGCCAAATTGGTATCAATAAACAGATTCACATCTTCCAAATTTGTATTATACAACAGGTGTTATTATACGAGAAGACAGACCCATTAGAGGTGTCGAAGAAATGGTTCACATTTCAAAATCATTCAATATACAGAATTTCATGAGTCAGACACTTCTCTTTCTTGAAGTGTCCTATCCAACATGATTCATTCACTCATAGGAGTGATTTCTCTGTTTGTATCGTGGTGGTTAGAACAATCGGCTGTAAACTTGACGTTTCCAACTGCAAGACCTGCATCTGTAGCCCTGAATACGCACTACGCCATGGATAGTGCCTTATGTCCAACTAACCCTGGGTAAGAACTCCAAGATGAAAATTACCCTATCACTTTCTTTCATTCCAACCATTCTTCGGGCTTTCCTAACCAGGTGCCCATACAAGACGCTTTCGTTCTTATACCTGGGTCAAAGGTAACGAAAGGCTGAGAAAAGTTCGGCTTAGAGCCCAAGATTGGGAAGCATTTCTACATTAAAATGAGGCCTTATTATGAATAATGCCTGAAAGATCGAGCGCCTTTGTTGAATCCGTGACTCCTTTTCTTCTGACATGTAGTGGTGTGGTCAAGGCGTCAGGTATTTACAGATATCTACTCATTTTGTCTTTTTTCTTATCTAGCAACCGTAACTATCACGGGAAATAAAGTTAATGATCTAATTTCGTACACGTTTTTCAGGGGCCTGAATAAAAATGTAAATTATTTATGGAACATCAGCGTTCAGTAAAAGTGAAATGTGCTCTTAATATTAAAGGGCCATTTTCATGAGAAGTAACAAAGTGCCATGTTTCATCTGTGAATGGGACAGTAGAGCCTATCAGCAACATTGGATCACAAAAAATGGTCTAAAAGAGACAACTTGATTCCAGGATCCAATAACGTTCGCCACTCGAACCTACTAGATCCCGAAAAATTAATTTTACCACCCTTGCATATTAAATTAGGATTAGATGAAACAATTTGTAATGGCTCTGGACAAAAATGGTGAAGGTTTTCAACAGTTGATTAACGTTTTTTTGCACATTTATCAGAAGCAAAAATCAAAGACGTAACATTTATTGGCCCAGATGTAAGGAGGTTAACTAAAGATACAACTTTTGAGGAAAAAATTACTACAACAGAAAAAGAAGCATGGGTTAGTTTCAGAAATGTCATGCAAAATATTCTGGGCAATTACAAGGATCGTAATTGCAGAGCCATCGTAGCAACTAGTATGCTAGAAAATGTTAAGAACCTGGGTTCCAAGATGAGTGTGAAAATTCATTTTCTGCGTTCTCACCTTGACTATTTTCCCGAAAACTCTTGGTGTGCTGTGAGTGAAGAGCAAGGTGAGAGAATTCACCAAGATATAAAATGTATGGAAAAAATCGATATCAAGGACGATGGAATGTAAATATGATGGCGGATTACTTCTGGGGTTTAAAGAGAGATTCCTGCTTCTGAAATTTCACCGTATAAGAAAAGACGTAAACGTTCGTTTTACGGAAAAGGAAAATAATTTTGTAAGAACACATTAATTTTGATTAATTTTGTTTTTTATATTTTTTTTTCATTAACTATTTCTTATCTTCACATAAGTGATTTTTATTTAGATTGTATCAATATCAATGGGTCTTAAATGTTATTTTTGAAATCCAGCATATCAAAATTAATCTAAATCACTTAAAATGATGTAAACCCCAGTCGAAAAAGTTAAATTTTGTAGTGTACGGTAATTTGTCGGTAAATGATGCAATAAAAAAATCTTGGAAGGGCTGCGGGTAGTTAACGACATTTTTGGTGCAGAAGTGCATGAATTTTTTTGAATGCTAACATGCTGACAAACCGTTACGCTATATACACTGAAGTGCCAGAAAAAGTGGTATACCAGTCTACTACTTAGTATGTCCCCCACGGGAGCGCCGGACTCCACTATCTTCTAGAAATTTTATTGTAAGCAATGCACACCATACTTTCCTGCAGAGCGTTCCACAATCCTGCGTATCTCCGAGAGTCTCGGATTCCTGTGTTCGATAGCGCGTTGAGTCGCATCCCAAATGTGTTCTTTTACGTTCCAGATCTGGGGACTTGGGTGGGAATGCTTCTCTAACCATGATGTGGCGTCCACGACACTTGTGTATCGGTGCATTGTCCTGTTGGAACAGGCCCAGCCCATCAGCATGAGTGCCAGGACATGAACGGGTGTACCTAGTCAGAAAGGATGCACACATAGCGTTTGGCCAGTAACAGACGTTTCTAGATGTACCAGGTGTCACAGTGAAATCCAGTGCCTAAACACACCCCATACCATTACGGACCCCACCCCCAGCCGCTGGTACACTTCCTTTTTGACAGAGCAGGATCCATGGCTTCATGGGGTGTTGCGCCACACACGAATCCTTCCATCCCCCTGATACAGCTGGAAACGCGACTCGTCAGACCAGGCTACTTGTTTCCAGTTATCAAGTGCAAGAGGGCGGTGTTGCCGTGCTCCAGAGCCGGGGAGCAGGGCTCTGTGTCGTGAACCCATGCAAGGGACTCGAGTTGGGCGTCGGCTCTCAAAGCCCATATCGTGGAAAGTACTTTGCACAGTCCGGACGCTGATGGCTTGTTGAGGTTCGAGCATTGAATTCTGATGATACCTGCGAGAGTGTTTGCATCGCCTATCGCGTGAACGATTCTTGACAGCCAACGATGGTCACGTTCACCCAAAGTCTTTTTACGGCCACACTGGTATCGTAGGTTGGAGGTTTTGCCTGCAATACTTGTAGTCACGGTGCACCCTTGCAATGATCGTCAGTGAAAAATCCGAACTTCGTTTCTATCGCCGAAATACTATTGCCCATCTCACAAGGGTCAACTATGACACCGCGTTGAAAATCAAGCTTAAATACTTATTACTTGTCATTCTCATGCCGAAATCCCAGCTCCGACAGCTGGCAAGGATGTCTATCGCTTTATATACGCCCTTGCGGATGCAACTCGGAGTGCGCGCATAGGTGACGTTGCTATGTATTTTGCATAAGCTTGTGTGTACCAGTTTTTCTGGCACTTCAGTGTAATATAATTATCTTGATGGGAAATGCTGGCGGCATTTCCAATTTAGACCACGCGGGCTGTTAATTTTGAGAGCTGGAGAATATATGACACAAGAGCGTTGAACTAGATGATAATTAAAGAACAATATTTTAAAAATAAAGAAATATATGTTAGTTGAACGCATAAATCATAATAGAAATTATCGAACATTACAAATACTTAAAATAGTAATTGCCTTCTTTCTGTCTTCACTCAGTTTTAATTATATTTATTAATTCATAAAACTGCGTAGTAAAAGAACCTCCAGACTAATGAAGCACCGAACGCTATTAGTTTTATGGAAGTATGTGATGTCTCCAGACAAATTGGCTAACGCTATTAGTGTTACGGAAGGGGAGACGTCACTGTCTGGAAGCGCTCTTTTAGAAAGCTAAGCTTAAAATGTGTATATGTACTGTACACCAGTCCAAAGGCCGTCCAAACAAATGAAGACCGCTATTTGACTTAACGAAAGTCTCTTATTATTCTACTTCCACGCCAGTACTCCTACTTTTGCATCTTCTTGTCGATCTATTTACATCGCCCAGTGACACTCGGAGTGTAGCACTGGCAAAAAAAATCCCACCAGACACGGAGCCCTTCGGAAGTTCAGCCCAGGAAAATGAATGTTCTTTAGTGTTTTTCTTGCCACGTTTTTTTATACGCGAATAAAAATCTTCCAAATAGGTCATCACATTTTTTTGAGTAAGTAAGTTTTATTCTTGCTATTATTGAAACGGTAGACACACTTAATACTCTTTTGAGAAGTGGATGTTCATGCAAGATAATCCGCTGGGTAATGATTTCTTAATCCAAACATTTAATTTTAGCGTAACTTTAGATTCACAAAGAACTTTTAGCTTTTTTCTTCATCTTATGTCACAAAGAAAGTAGTTTTAAAGTGGCTTTTATTTAAAAAACGATCATTATCTTTCAATAAATTGTCAAAATAACATTTACTTGTTTAAATTTAAATCGGTAGTATCATATAGTACACTGAAATGCCAAAATAAGTAGGAAAGGTCCTTTACATGAAAACGACACCCACATGCACTAAAAGGTATCGTCCGCAAACGATGAATGTGTATATGCAGATAGATATATCCGCAAGCTCCATTGTAGCAGCATTCCTAATTCAGGATGGCAGCTTATCAGGATTTCCTAGCAATTTCGAAAGTAGAAGAGATGGATCACTTAATTACGGGCCGGTTACGTCCTGGAGATGGGTCACTAAATAATGGAAATTACCGCGAAATTTGGATTTACATACCGGTCAACAATTTCAAAGGTGTATGTAAACTACACAAGCTTAGATGGGAATTCAGAGGGCAAGACCGGTGTGTGTTCGTAGAAAATGCCAGGGCGATCGTGGAGAGCAGCGTGTGGCATGCATCGTAACATCCTCCAGGCGTACAACATTGCAGCAAGTCAAAGCGTATTTCAATGCTATGGCCAGTAGTATCATTAGAGTTCGGATAGTGCAACCTTATTTGCTTTCTGTGGGGTTTCGGAGTACAGGGCCCATCAGGGTACTGTTGCTGACCCTACGACACAAGGCAGGGTGAGCTTCGCCTGGTCTCGGTAGCGCACCGCCATTGGATGCTGGAAGACTGGAAACGTATAGTCTTGTCCCACTGAATAGCGGCACGAACTGGTTCAGGCAGACGGCCGAATAGGTGTGTGGCAACAACTTCACGAGGCAATGGGTCCCACATACATACACAGGAAAGTGCGGGTCTGGCGGTGGCTCATTCATGGCGTGGAGTGTTTTTAGCTGGCAGGAATTACGAACCCTCACTAATCTGCAAACCGTTCTGACCGGTGAAGGCTACGTAGCCGTCCTCGGTGACCATTTGAACACGTTCATGTCATGCACTGTCCTTGACGGGCATGATTTCTTTTCCAACACAAAGTTCCTCCAAACATCCACAGTCGCCCGATTATTACTGGAGTAACATAGCAACGTAGTTTGGAATCCGGCACTTGGGCACACTCGTTCGACGGATTGAACCGCGAACGAATACATTTAGGATGCTGTAATCAACGTGCAGCCAATGACAGGAATGCTCCACCGGCGAATATTACGGAATTGTGGGATGCTTTTCAGGAAGCATGGTGTGCACTAACTCCTCAGTACTATAGAGGATTTAACCGCCGTCGAACGCATTTTGGATGCTGTTCAACGTGCAGTCAATGCCAGGAATACTCCTCCATCCGCGAGAATATTACGGAATTGTGGGATGCACTTCCAGGAAGCATGGTGTGCACTGTCTCCACAGTACTAAAGAGGATTTAAACGTCGTCGAACACATTTGGGATGCTGTTCAACGTGCAGTCAATGCCAGGTATGCTCTTCCACCGGGCGAATATTACGGAATTGTGGGACGCTTTTCAGGAAGCATGGTGTACACTGTCTTCGCCCACAGTACTATAGAGGATTTAAACGCCGTCGAACATATTTGGGATGTTGATCAACGTGCAGTCAATGCCAGAATACTCCTACCACCGGCGAATATTACGGAATTGTGGGATGCTTTTCAGCAAGCATTGTGTGTACTGCAT